>CAEMYA010000257.1:178768-213890 GCA_903131615.1 Diplodus sargus | reverse complement strand
AACAGAACAGGAACCCAACAGAACAGAAACCCAACAGGAGCAGAAACAGAAACCCAACAGAACAGAAACCCAACAGGAGCAGGAAAGACTCACAGGATTCTCCCACATTTGAAAATCCATCAGTGAAAATCAATCTGTCAATAAAACACTACAGAACTCTGGTTTCCTTGCGTATAAACTTTATTTATGCAAATGACAGTAAACTGAAGGACGGGTTCTGAAGCTGAGACGGAGAATAAACTCAGTTTAAAGAGTCACAGCCGCATCAGGCTGAAGCTTCCAGTTTGATCCCACAGCAGAGCAACGAAACCTCTCGACACACGGAGGTCCAAATCCTGACACTGCTCAGCTAATGAAACACGTCAGGTGTCACTGCCACATTTACACCTGTCAGTCACTGATGGGGGATCACAGAGAGGGAGCGGGAGTGAAATGGATGATGGGAGATTAAGACGGAGCCTGTTTGGATTAAAGGACAATAACAACCATCCGGTAGAAGATTCTGTTTCCTGAAGTACAAATCAAACCACTTAAAGCCTCCAACAAGCTGCTGAACACTAAAGACTCAAATCTGCTACAGAGCGAAGTGTGATAAACACGAACATCAGCACCGACGTGTTTCCAAAGACAGATCTCTCTTTTGTACTTCAACATTTCCATGAGTCAAACGTTTATCATGTTCAATGTATAAAGTAATGTAGCGGGAAGGAATCTGTCCGTCTGTGTGTTGTATATCTGGAGAACTGTTCTGACCCACGCGGAGATCCTGGATGTTGCATTTGGTGCATTTCTGGACACACAACAGACTGAATATTAACAAATCTGGAGCTGGACTGATGTGGTCCCTCCGACATGATCTCATGGGGAAGCAGATGTAAACAAAATGCTTATTAGCGTGGAGCAACAACTCACAGTATTTCAGTTGCAGTGAGAAAAAAACTAAAGCAGGAGACTCAGTCAGTTTTGTCCTTTACTGTAGTCTGCTAGCTAACGTTAGCATCAAGGGCTACGATGTTTACTGTTGCTAGGCAGCACTGATGTTGAGGTCCGGCTCTGAAAGTACCGATGAAATCATCCAGATTATTAATCGTAATCATAGATCCAACATGTTTGATATCATCAGGACGGCCCGATGAGTCAGAGCAGTTCAGGAGGATCCAGACTGGATCTGTCAACCCGGATTATTATCAGATCAATGCCTGTTTTCAGCGGGTACTGTTACAAAGTCAATATGAGATCTGGGAACATCATTAAAAACAAGTCTGATGGGTGAATACGTCATCGGAGGTCAGACAGACATAAGTCCTTCAGTATTACTGTGATATAAAAATGTGTGCGGTCAGTTAGTTTGTCATTTTTACTGTATTATTCTATTGTCTTTCTATTGTCTGACTTCAGATAAGAATTGTGCTCTTGGATTTTTTCTGATGATGTGATTTTGTGTTTTCCATAATTTGAAAATAAATCAACTTTAAGTCACATTAAAAAAACAAACGTATGTGTTCAAAAATCTCAATATTTGATTCTTTCGCTCTGCCTCGACATTTATGAGCTTCTTTGAAGGAGGTTCAAACATACTGAGCTGTAAATCATGAATCAGGATGTTATTAAAATACGGGGTCATTTAAACATCATGAACAAGCTGCTTTTACACCTCATGAAAGAAGACGACTGAGGATATGAAAGATGGAGGCTGCGTTCTGTAAACAGGAATATTACGTTTCATTGGTCAGAATACTGAGTATGTTTTTGAATAAGGGCAAAAAGGTGGATATTTGTGTAACTGTCGTCTGCTGTGGTGGATTATGTGGACTGAGCTGTGGTCCTGTTGGACGGAGCATGAGTCAGAGGAAACAGTGATATAATGTGGAGCAGCAGGACAGTTTCCATAGATAGTCAGTGAGAGATGTGGGCTTTAGCTCTGCTTCACTCTGGTATTCCATACTGACCACAGCAGGCCTTTTATGACCGTCCAGCAGGACCAGTCGGACCAATCGGCTGCAGCGGAGGCGGTCACATGCCTCCACAGGGAGGTTATAAAGTGATGTGATGCTCTGTGGGAGAACTTATTGTGTTCCTGTATTGTGCACATCCTCTCAAACTACACAGCAAACTACAGAGTCCAGCAGAAGAGCTTCAGGCCCGAGCAGACTGACCCGGCACAGTGAGTACACGCCGCTGCTTCTTCTGTTTGAGAAGTGTTTAAACTTTTACTTATAAATCTGCTTTTCTGAGACACGAAGCGGCTCCAAACACTACAGTACCCATGAGCCTCAGCAGCCGTTGCTATGGTGAAGCAGCACCATCACTGTGCAGCCAGGAAGAAACCCAAATGTGTCTGAAACAACTTCATGAGTTTATCTAACAGGTTTTACAAAAGATGAAAACTGAAGGTGGTTTTGTTCCGGTGCAGTGAAGCTGCAGCTGTCAGGTTAACGCAGCGATCAGCTGAGCGAAGGTGTGAAAATAAACTCCCATTTCATTCCAGTCAGCTTTGAATGTGAACAACTTCCAGGAGAGAAGATGTGCTCAGATTATCCTCAGAGTGAAACAATCGTCTGTGATGGCGACAGAATGTTCACACCTCAGGACTCACCTGGAGCCGGCAGGATATGAGCTGTTATCACAGATCACACAGTTATGATAACCTGATGGCGAATTTCCATTATTGGGATAATGATTAATGTTTAATTCAACATCATTCATCATACATCATCTGATGTACTTTTAATCGCCACGAGGGGGAGCGAGTGTCGATCCAGAATCCTTCACCTGTCATCTCGACTCTTTCAGCTTCCAAACAGCTTTTAATTTACTGCCTGGCTTTTACAATGTAATTAAATCTAATCGCCGTGTGTGTTTCCTTTGTCGATTAACTTAATCAAACTAATTATTAAACCTCAGAGTCCCTTAATTCTACATTTTGTTTGGTATAAAAACTTTAAATAATGTAAAAACATCAAACTCTATTGAAGGTTTTATTTTATTTCACTTTATTTTCTATGATGCTTTTTAGCAGCGAGTTCGGCAGCGTTACGTTCTGTACGAGGTGAACGTTTAGTTTTTATTGTTTTGTTTCTGTAGCAAATAACCATAATTACGACATTTTTGGTCAATTAAACTTTTGATAAGTTATTTGACTGTTAACAAACAATTATATTCTTTATAAAACATTCAGCTGTTTATTGATTTCAGTGAAGCTTTTCATTTCATAAACGCTTAAATAAAAAAACAGTTAACCACTGTAAATGTAACATGTTCTGATGATGATTAGTACAAAGTGAAGCAAAGTGATTTCAGGAAGTTTCGCCGCCGTTTTGAGAGTTTAAGCTTATTTTGGTGATCGTCAGGTTAAAATAATGAATCACAATTATACCATTATCATCTCTCTTCACCGGCCTGGAGGCGGCTGGACGATGTGAAGGTCAATCCAACACTTTAATAAAGTCACAGATCACCTCAACATCAACTTCACATCCACAGTCTGATCGACGTCTCACCTCGATGTGCTCGAGGGTTTTAATTGAATTCTTTGTTTTCAGTGTCGTTGATCTGTTGCGTCTGTGAGGCTTCACGGTTCACCTGAGTTAGTTCAGGATCACACTGACAAACAGCAGCACGTACTGTCTGACGACGGCTGAGGACCTTAAAGTTGTTATTTACAGTCGGGATTTGTTCGGGCAGTTTGTCTGCAGTGAATGGAGGGAAAATAAAACGGGGAGCGGCCCGAGCATTTCAGATGGATCCTCTTGAACTGATGTGGCAGCTGTTCCCTCCGTCTGAAGTCCTGTGTAATGCACCGAGGTAAGCCAGATATACTGGCAGAATGGCTGCCATGCCAGTTTGTTGACATCACAGTTTAGTTTGAGGCTTCACTGAGCCTGAAGCTCACCGGACTGCAGCAGAGAAGGACATGATGTGTTTCACCGTGATGTCGGATAACTCTTCAGGTTTAGATTCCTGAGACATAACGTGTGTTTGGATCACAGCCTGATAAATCTTCTTTCTCTGTGTCATAGAGCTCCATTAAAATCACATCAATGAGCCACACTGTAGTTTATTTTTGCACTCACACCGTCCTGCTGACACTGATACTCAGTAGAGCACCAAATGTGGATTAATCTGCTGCTAAAAATAGTCCACAACAAACGCAACAACTTCCTCCTGTTTGATAGAAATTACAGTGAACAGCCACAAAACTACTGTACAGAAGAAGAAGAAGAAGGATGAGGAGAAGAAGAACAAGAAGAAGAAAAAGAAGAAGAAGAAGAAGAAGAACAAGAAGAAGTTTTATTTTCTCTGTTTGTTGTCATGCACCAACATCACGGCAAATTCCTTGTATTTAGAAAATCTTAATTAGAAATAAACATGATTTTGATGAAAGATACAGAACAGCAGCAGACTGACAGAAGATCCGACAGATGAGTCGTATGTTCATCAGAACAGAGGGCGGCTGTGGTTAAACGGGTCGAGCAGCTAACAGTCCTGAGCTACAGATTCTCAGTAAGCATGTAATTATGATTTATCTTTTTATAGAAAGCTCTGTAACACCAGAGATGGCGGCTGAGTGACACAGATCTCGTCCCTCGACCCCCAAAAAACCAAACGTCTGCCTCACAGCAGCTGAAGCAGGAAAGATATCAGCAGACTGTATTGTTGCACTTTTGGGGCAGATTTGATAAAAAAAGAGTGAAACATTTTGATATCGATCTATTGGCCGATATAAACACATTCTTCACTGTGTAAAAGTGTTTTCAGCTCTGGCAGGTCACAGTGTTATGACACATCACCAACATGTATGACTGTGAACAGTCTCATCATCATGATAACGATATATATCGGTATATTTAAACGCTACAGGTTGCTCCTTTAAATAACGTGTTCTTGTCTCAGATGTCTCAGTTCTTCGACATGAAGGAGTTTGGAGAAGCTGGTCGTTACCTGCGTCTCACCAACCTGGAGCACCTGGCGGCCAGGGCGCAGGCGTTTGACGGTAAACACACGTTCACCTGTTTTTAACACGACACCTGCACATTTATTTGTTGCTGTTGTTGTTAAAAATAAAAATACAAACAAAATTAAAGCAAATCAATCTGTTTTGATTTCATGTTGATAGTGATGTATTAACAGTTAAACATTAAAATCATCATTCTGGAGATTTAAATCATCTAAAAAAGCTTTTTTAAGGTAAATGTTTTTATGTTTTCCTTCACCGACGTGTAAACTGAGAACTGACTGTAAAACGTTCTGATCCGACTCTCTCAGGGACGAAGAGAGTCTGGATGCCTGATGATGCTGAAGCGTATACAGAGGTGGAGGTCAGAGAGCTGAACGGGGACAAGACCACCGTGGAGACCAAAGACGGACGGGTTGGTTCATCGTTAATATCAAAGCTTTTCTTTAAAAGAACATTAGTTTATTTATTGTTTTCGTGTAAAATGTGAATGTTTTACGTCGTGAAGATTCAAAGCTTTCGTCTTTTTCACAGAACGCTCATCTGTGTTTCAGTTTCTGATAGTGAAAGAAGACGACCTCCAACCGATGAACCCTCCGAAGTTCGACATGATGGAGGACATGGCCATGCTGACTCACCTGAACGAAGCCTCGGTCCTCTTCAACCTGCGGAGGAGATACAGCATGTGGATGATTTATGTCAGTGTTTGTTCTCAAAACTCTGCACAGCATCTTAATGGAAACTGCATTAAAACCTGATTCATCTTTTTGTTTGTCAGACCTACTCCGGTCTGTTCTGTGTGACCGTCAACCCGTACAAATGGCTGCCAGTCTACTCTGCAGCGGTGGTGGCAGCCTATAAAGGGAGGCGTCGCACAGACACGCCGCCACACATCTACGCCATCGCTGACAACGCCTACGTGGACCTGCTGCAGAGTGAGTCGCCTGTAACCTCTGACCTCTCGCACTGTGTAGAGTATACAGCTGCAGGTCAGCTGTCAGTGTTGGTCTCTATACTGACCTTTAAGCTGATGGAGTCAGGTGAAGTCTTGTAACACACAACACACTCGGATAAATAACAGGGGATAAAAGAGACGCCTTCACGTGACTTTTTGTGCAAATGTATCCTTTAAAATCCCTCAAATAATGGAACAATGGCAATAGAGAAAAATAAGACTAGAGTCTTAAAAGATGGCTAAAATAGGAAACAGCGTTTATTCTGGAACGTTTTGGGGCTTCGGACTAATAAAACCTTTTTTCCTTTTGCTTCTTGTTCCTCCACAGACCGAGAGAACCAGTCGATGCTGATCACGTGAGTCACAGCTGCTTTCATATGATGAGACGTTACTAACAGAAGTAATCTCATTTAAACAAAAACACCCATTTTAATTTAATTACCTAGAAATTTAAAAATTAAGATATATATGATACTGAATACACTTCATCCACTGGTGGAATGCAATCGAGTACATTTACATTCGTATTTTACTGTCACTAAACTTCATATTTCTCTTCAGCTACATTTCAGAGGCACATTTTGTACTTTTCACTACAGTAGATTAGTCTGAAAGCTTTAGTTTCTAGTTAGTTGTCAGATTTTGTTTGTGATAAACTGAAGGACGAAGTGTTTCTTCATGTGCGGAGAAGATTTTCATTCTTCTGAGACAAAATAAACTCTTTAAAAACCTTCTTGTGTTTTCTGGAAGCTGCATCGTCACACAGCTGTGGCGTCAATCTGACAGTCAAAACATTAATCAGAAACTGTTTGCATGAAGTGTTTTAACGTTCAGTATTCGTGTGCTTCAACTTTACTTTTGCACTATTCAAAGATGGTGTTCTTTGAAAGTTGTTGTACTTTCTGTTCAGTCGTGTTTTTCTAACCGTACCTTTTGTTGTGTCGTCCTGTCAGCGGAGAATCAGGCGCAGGGAAAACAGTCAACACCAAGAGGGTGATCCAGTACTTCGCCATCGTCGCTGCTCTGGGGGAAAACGTGAAGAAAGGAGTGAGTCAGCATTTCTCTGTGTGTTTGTGTTTGTGTTTGTGTGTGTCGATCAGTCGTCAGTAACTTCCGTCTGTCTCTGGTTATTCAGGGAAACTTAGAGGACCAGATCATCGAAGCTAATCCTGCCATGGAGGCGTTCGGCAACGCCAAGACCATCCGTAACGACAACTCTTCCCGCTTCGTGAGTTCAATAAAGTCATGATGACAAGCTGATTAATAAGATTCGGGTCGTACGCATCTTTCAGTCACCTGTGCTGGAATGTGACACTTATTTAAGTAACTGTGCTTCAGTATTTTCCTCTCGTGCCACTTTATGATTCCAATCTATTGATACATGTTAGTGGTATAACATGTACAGCAGACATTTTTAAGTCATTTTATGTGAATTCTTCAAAGTTAATTTCTTGATTATAGTCACATATTTTCACTTCAGTAACAGAGTATTTTTACAGTGTGGATCTGAATGCTTCCTCCGTCACTGTGTGTCACAAAGAGCCTGGTTCTGTTTGTGTGTCTCAGGGGAAGTTCATCAGAATTCATTTTGGGCCGACAGGACGGCTGGCGTCTGCTGACATCGACATGTGTGAGTCACATTAATCAGGATCTTAAGAATCTGAAACACAAGTCAAATGTTCTGTTCTCGATTCAGTACTAAAGTTCTACAGAACACTGGAGCGTGTCTGTGTCTATTTCATCAGATCTTCTGGAAAAGTCCAGAGTTGTGTTCCAGCAGCCCGGAGAGAGAAGCTACCACATCTACTACCAGATCCTGTCCAATCACAAGCCAGAGCTGCAAGGTAACCCCGCCCACCAACCACACACCAGGATCACCAGCCAATACTGATATTATTGATTATGAAAAATACAGATACATGTTCGTGTTGAAGATATAAACTATATAAACTAGAAAATGAAATGAAATTAACTAGAAACTGAATAAGGTCCTTTGGTGCAAACCGGAAGGGGCGGGGCTTAACGTTCACACTTCATCAGTCCCAGTGGGGACATTGATCTGTTTTTTGTAATAGCATGCAATCTGACAGGTTAAATTCATGTTTAATGAAGCGTTATATCAAAAAGGGACATTATATATTATATTTTACTTTTATTTACTTTTTCAAGTGAGTTTGAAGGCGCACTGTTTACAGTGGCAGGGCCATTTTGTTTACAATAAAAGCCATAAATCACAAGCAATACTAACATTAGTAAGGGATAATGCCCTTCGAGGTGTCCATTATCAGGAATTAATGGACGACGCGGTTGCCTCCGCGAAGTCCATTAATTCCTGATAATGGACCCCTCGAAGGGCATTATCACGCTTATACCATGGTCACTTGCCAAAGAAAAGAAATTAAGACCATTAATTTATACTTTCATGCGTTTTACAATCAAAATCGATCATTACTCTCCCGTAAGGTTCTTATGCAACGGAAACATTGGTCACTCCTCCAGTAAATAGGACGGACCATAGATACGACTTGGCAACGGGAGATATTCTAGTCCGCTGAGCGATGAGCCAGAAAGCTAACGCTATGCTAGCAAGATTCAAAGTCAATAACATTGCGTACGGTTGGCAAACAGTAAATATAATTTGACAGTATGCTAGCTTACAAGACCAGCTAGCTAACCAGTCATGTCACTGTCCCCAAATCAATGTCATGATATTCACAAACAAATGACCGGCCTTGTGTAACGTTACTGTAGCCGCAGCCTGAAGTAGAGAGCTGGACAGCGAACAGGATGTGAGATTACTCGTGTATCAGTAAATTAAGAGGGGAAGTGTACTTTCTGCAGCTTGTGTGTTACAGTCGCCACCTTGTGGTGTTCAGAGGCACTGAAGGACTGACGGACTGAACTAAGTGCTGGAAATAAAATATTCAGATTTGATACACCAGCTAGCGCATTGATTGAAAGGTAAACAGACAATTTGACTGGAACTACTTAGTAGGTGTCCGTATATCAGGGGTTAATGCACACCCTTCAGCCAATCAGAATCGAGTATTCCCCCAGACCGTGGTATAATACTTATTATATAATACTTTATTTATATTTTTTGTTTTGTTTTTGAGAAGGAAGAAAATCGATTACAATTGTAAAATTGAGATTGGTGTGAAAAAAATCGGTGGTATGTGGTTTTTAGACCATATCACCGACATATATCACAGACATGTAGTAACATCACGTCACACAGCAGCAGACAGACAGGTAGTAACATCACGTCACACAGCAGCAGACAGACAGGTAGTAACATCACGTCACACAGCAGCAGACAGACAGGTAGTAACATCACGTCACACAGCAGCAGACAGACAGACAGGTAGTAACATCACGTCACACAGCAGCAGACAGACAGGTAGTAACATCACGTCACACGGCAGCAGACAGACAGGTAGTTTACAGACTCACCTTATTTGAGCTGAAGTGTTTTCTTTCCTTCCGGAAGCTAACAGCTCGGTGTGTCCCGCTGCGATGCTAACTTTGTTTGCTCGTTGCTAGCTTCATCTCCTCTCCGTTGCCGCTATAAGTTAGCTAAACTGCTAGCATTAGCTACACTGGCAAACAAGCTAGCTCGAGACGATGCTAATTTAACGTTAGCCTATTTGTTTTGAGGCTAATAATCGTCTCAGTTGAGTCCAGAAGATGTTTTTCTGTCTCTTTCACGACACTGACGAACCTGATCGTTCAATTAACCGCCGAGCAACAACTCCACCGGTTTCCCGCATGCGCAGACTCGGTTCTGACCGTCACACTGCAGTACCATGTTTGGCCGCAGGGGCAGCCGTTAGTAACGAGGGGGCGCTGTTTCACCCACCTGTAACACTGATCAATGGAGAGCGGAAGTCACGCCACTTCCGGTTCACACCAGGGACTTTATATCAGATTAAACTAATAAAATATTGTGAAAATACATAATTTAAGACTTCACACTAACAAACTCTCACTTGGTATAACTGCAGTTGTGACTATTAGCAGATTTATTGTGATTTTAATCTTTGTCACTACCTTTTCTGAGCCCAGTTGGCAGCCATTTTGGATATAGATGACTAGTGTTGGACAATATATTATTTATTTTATTTTAGTCCACAGAACAAGCAATGCATGGACTCTGTCTACACACTGAACATGTTGAAAAGATGCTGATTTCTTTTATAAAAAACATTAAAAATAAAATATGACGAGGACCAAAATCCAATAAAAAGGCTTGTCTTTTTACTCAACCAGTATAGGAAGACGTTGTTTCACTATTAATACACACAAATCCATCGGAAATATGTAAACAAGTATAAACGTTTATGTGCAAAGTCATACGAATAAAAACACATCAAATTAGATCGGTTGGTAAATGTAGAATAAGAAAAATAAATATGTTTTGTACTTGGCAAGAATAAAACTCACCAGCATATTATTACACTTTAACCAGATATTGTACAGAATACATAATAAATGAATACATAAAAAAAAATTAAATAGGAGAATATTGCTCATAGTTGGTTTTTGCGTTCTTTGATGGCATGTTGGTAAAAACTGTTAGATGTGGGTCTTAGTAGACCTGCAGCACTTTCCAGAGGGCAGCAGAGTGAAGAGGTGGTCTCCTGGGTGAGATGAAGGTCCGGTGGAGACATCAGGTTCTGTTCAGGTCCTCAAGAGAAGGAAACTGTGTGCTGATGATTTGTTTGTGTGTCTGAGCAGCATATAGAACGTATAACCTGTCTCCTCTCAGGGTTGATCATGATCATTAACACACACAGTGTTTGATGCTGTCCTGTGTTGCAGACATGCTGCTGGTGACCACAAACCCCTACGACTACCACGTCTGCTCTCAGGGGGACACCAAGGTGGAGAGCATCAACGATGGAGAGGAGCTGCAGCTCACTGATGTAGGAAACACACACTCCAAACACACACACACAGACACACACTATTCTCTGATGAAGTATTTACTATAAGTGTGTGTGTTGTAGCACGCCATGGACACGCTGGGCTTCACTACGGAGGAGAAGTACGGCTGCTATAAGATCGTTGGAGCCATCATGCACTTTGGAAACATGAAGTTCAAGAAGAAGCAGCGAGAGGAGCAGGCCGAGGCCGACGGCACCGAGAGTGAGAGTCTGCGAACACCTCGACGCTTTAACAAAGACACAACGATGATGCTGAGCTACAGAGACACACACAAAGCTTCTTAGCTCTATTTATATAAACACAGAGCAAAAGTGCTTTACACAGACAGAGAAAACCAGCAAACACTGGCTGGATGGTAAAAAACTGTCTCAGTGGAACTTCTTTAAAAATAAAAAATATCAATCATATAATTGATTTGGAAAAACAAACGATTTTTTTCATTACAACCACGTCACTGACGGTTTATCCAGATGTGAAGTGATGATCAACCAGCCGCAGCTCCTTCGATCACACAAGTTTGAATTATTAATAATTCACACTATTGATGAACTTCAGCAGAGAAGCTGATCGGGCCGGTTTGTAGTAACAACATAGTTTAATGTTGCTAGAACACCAAGAAATAATAACAGAACGTCCTGACTGAACGTTCAACAGTCATTCAACATCTCAGTGTTTACTGGGAAAGCATTAAAACAATATAATATAAAAAGACATAATCAAATAAATTAAGATGGAATAAAATCAGATAAAAAAGCAGATAAACTGAAATAAAACCCAAACAAAAGTGTTAAACTAACCAAATCTAATGTGGTTCATCACATACCAAGATGTGTGTTCCAGGTTTCATCTCAGGTCATTCTTTACCTTCTTACTGTCACCATCATGTAATAAACACCTGATCAGGTATTGATGGGTACTGCAGAGGAGATGAGTGTGTGTGTGTGTGTGCTCAGGTGTGGATAAGGCTGCGTACCTGATGGGCATCAGCTCTGCCGACCTGCTGAAGGGCTTCCTGAACCCCCGCGTCAAGGTCGGCAACGAGTTCATCGTGAAAGGACAGACAGTAGAACAGGTAATCGATCGCTCGATCAATCGTTATCACTCTTATGTATATTGGTGCCGCTGACCCTGACCGGCCGCGTCATGTGTGCAGGTGAACTACGCAGTCGCAGCACTGGCCAAAGCCACCTACGACCGGATGTTCAGGTGGCTGGTCGGCCGGATCAACTCGTCCTTGTCCACCGCTCTGCCTCGCCAGTACTTCATCGGCGTCCTCGACATCGCCGGCTTCGAGATCTTTGAGGTAAAGAGGAGAAAATTAAAGAGACAAGTTCAAGATCTGAAAACCATCTGCGGCCACCACAGTTACATTCACTCTGTGGCTTCAGTCACATTCACAAAGAAGAAAACAGACTTCACAGGAATCAGAGTCAGTTTACAGTTACAGTCACAAAAAAGTGAGAATTGAATAAATCAGTAAATTAAACAGTTTTACCCACCAGAACTTTCGTGGTCCATAACAGACAAGTTCATTTCTTTAAGTCCAATAACTATCTAACATTGATCTGTGTCGGAGGAGGAAGTAACTTCTGTCTGTGACACAAAAATATGATTTTCTTTCTCCTCAGTTCAATAACTTTGAGCAGCTGTGTATCAACTTCACCAACGAGAAGCTGCAGCAGTATTTCAACCACCACATGTTCATCCTGGAGCAGGAGGAGTACAAGACGGAGGGGATCGAGTGGACCTTCATAGACTTTGGTTTGGACCTGCAGGCCTGCATAGACCTCATAGAGAGAGTAAGTGTGATTAAACTGTCCTACTGTGTTTGTAAAGCTCAGATATCTGTGAGCTCACAGAGATACAGATCATATCAAAGAGTCAGAGCAGCTCTAACAGATGGAAGAGGTGCAGGATGATGTATAAATATGATGATGGGTACATGTTGTATTTTCAGCCCATGGGTATTCTGTCCATCCTGGAGGAGGAGTGCATGTTCCCCAAGGCCACGGACCACAGTTTCAAGACCAAACTCTACGACAACCATCTGGGGAAGTCGCCCAACTTCCAGCGGCCGCGGCCGGACAAGAAGCGCAGATACGAGACGCACTTCGAGGTGGTGCACTACGCCGGAGTGGTGAGTGTCAGCTCAGTCCTGCTCACTGCTGCTGCTCCTGTTAGAGCGGGTCAGTGTTTATTAAAGATGATCTGATGTTCCCAATCAGAAACACTTACTGTGAAATCAATAAAGTACTGAATGTAGCTGCTGCCTGATCCACTGACAGCTGACATGTTTCCATCACAACCAAAAACATCAAGGATGCACTTTCTGATTTTGGAGGCTGTAATAAAATATCAAAACATGGAACTGAACACAAATACAGTGGAGGCTGGTTATTGGCTGGTACAACATGTGTTCAGCCCTTTACATCCAAACAGTTCTGAGAACCAAAAAGCAAAACTCAAACACTGAAAGTTCAGTTTTGGGTCGAACACGGAGGTGGAAGAGGAGCTTCTGAAGCCGTGATACTGTGTTTATGTAGTCTTTCTATTATTGCTTTAGTTCCAGGGAAAATACTAAATTAGTATGGTGACTTTTACAACAGTAGAAAATGGGTCAAACACATTATTTCCTCTGTTAACTTAACAGCTGCTGTTTTTCTGAGATAACAAGATTTAGCAGCCGCAGCGATTTGAGACCCAAATCACAGCAGGAAGCGCTGCACGATGTGAAGCAAAGTCAGATGAACAAGAGCGTTTTCACGGCTGCATCACTTTCCTCTTCAACCAACCTGAAAACAGACTGAAATGACTTTACACCTTTCTGCTACAGCTCAGAGGACTTTTAGCAAAGCTTCAGCTTTATCTGCGGGACAATCAGAGTGATCTGGATTCAGAAGCTGCAGTGAGACAGTCGACTGAAAACACTATTCATTTGTCATCCATCAACATAAATAACTGTTTAAAAAGTTAAAACCAATTAAATGTAACTTGTTATCGCGGGAGAACAGAGGAAATCATTCTTAAGATGAAAGCATGGGAACATTTTTAATTCTTGGTTGACTTTTCAGGACATTATTTTAGGAAAGCTTTTAAATGTCTGAATGTGGATCCGTTTCTCACTGTAGGTTCCGTACAACATCACCGGCTGGCTGGACAAGAACAGAGACCCTCTGAATGAGACGGTGGTGGTTCTGTTCCAGAAGTCCTCCAACAAACTGATGGCTGGACTGTTTGAGAACTACATCAGCTCTGAGATGGGTAACTAACAAACCAACCAAACCCAAAGACTTCAGCTGCAGCTGATCGGACGGATTGTGTGCTGAACTAGTTCTGTTGTGTTCTTGTTTCAGCCGCTGATGCAAAATCTGAAACCAAACAGAGGAAGAGGAAAGCAGCTTCCTTCCAGACAGTTTCACAGTTACACAAGGTGAGTCAGCCGTCGGTCAGGACTGCAGACAGGTTAGATTTTGGTGCTCGCCACCATCTTTATTATTATGAAAAAGGGGTGGAGCCTGGGTGGATTATTAAAGCAGCAAGCACCTTGACTAACTGACAGGCTGGTTACCTGGTTCTAACTCTTTATCTGCCTCTGTTATTAACACAGGAGAATCTGAACAAGCTGATGCGGAACCTCCGCAGCACGCAGCCGCACTTCGTCCGCTGCATCATCCCCAACGAGTCCAAGAACCCAGGTAACAAACCAACACAGACGCAGGTGTAACACCTGCAGCCGCATGTACAAGTAATGTTCATCACACAACAGACACAAGAACGCTAACAACAACAACATTAGCATACACTCATATGCTAATGTTGGCGACAGGTGTCAGGGTTGTTTTTTTCACTTAGAGCTGCAGCCAACATTTGGTTTCATTATCGATGAAGTAGCTTTCTTTAAATTCTGACAGTTAAAGGAACAGTTCACCCAAATAGTAATATCCAGTCAGCATCTCCTCCATGCTGATGAAAGTCAGGTGACGTTTGTTTGTCACAAAACGTTTCTGGAGCTTCACAGCTCGTCTGCTGTAATCCGAGTCTCCAGACGCCGTCTGAAGTGAGTGAAGCTCTCCACACGTCGAGGTTGTAAATAACATCTTTCTTTTCAGATCTCGGGGCTGAAGCTCCAGAACTGTTCTGTGGACGACGACACTTGACTTTATATCCAATTCTGGATGAACTGTGCTTCTAACATTAATGTTCTGCACAAAGTGAAAGGACTAAAAGCTGAATCTAAAATATTACAGTCTTCCTGAAGCTGTCAGTGAGGAAGTCTCGTGTGTTTTCCAGGTGTGATGGATCCCTTCCTGGTGCTCCATCAGCTGCGGTGTAACGGGGTCCTCGAGGGGATCAGGATTTGCAGGAAAGGTTTTCCAAACCGCATCCTGTATGCTGAGTTTAAGCAGCGGTCAGTCCAAAAACCTGATCCACACACAGAAACACAGTCTTGTTTGTCAGATGTGTACAGATCGGTAGTCTTACATAATGTCGTACTTTTCTCTCTCAGTTATCGCATCTTGAATCCTTCTGCGATTCCGGACGACTCGTATGTGGACAGCAGGAAAGCTGTGGAGAAGCTGCTGGGCTCTCTGGACATCGACCACACCCAGTACAAGTTCGGACACACTAAGGTACAACACGGACACTGAGAACGACACCAACAGGGTCTGAAGATGGAGGCTGTCCAGACTTTTAACTGCTAGCTCGACTTGCTTCTTGAGTTTTGCGGTCTTCTCCGTCCTCTCAGGTGTTCTTCAAGGCGGGTCTGTTGGGTCAGTTCGAGGACATGAGGGACGCCCGTCTGTCTCAGATCCTCACCACCGTTCAGGCCATGTCCAGAGGGAAGCTGATGAGGATGGAGCGAGAAAAGATGATGCTGCAAAGGTCAATATGACAAACCCGTTAGAATAATCGCATGAAGATTATCTGATGTGTTGAATCTCTGCTGGATGGAAGGAAACCAGCCGACAAACTGACTTTTAAAGATTTGCTGGGTTTTCAACACGTCTGTGTTCTTTCACTGCTCGTCTCAGAGATGCTGTGATGGTGATCCAGTTCAACCTCAGAGCCTTCTTCTCTGTGAGGACTTGGCCGTGGATGATGTTGTTCTACAAGCTCCGCCCCCTGCTCAGGAGCGCCCAGGTGGAGAAAGAGCTGGCCGCCCTGAACGAAGAGTTCAAAAAGTTAAAAGAGGCCTTCGACAGGTCTGACTGCTGCTTGTGTCCTGTTCATGATTATTAAACGTTTAGATGAGTCTTCTGAAGACTTTGGTTTCATCCTTCACCTCGGGTTTGTTGTTCCTCCGTCAGGTCAGAGGTAAAGCGGCGGGAGGCCGAGGAGCGGCAGGTGGTTCTGGTTCAGGAGAAAAATGACCTCGGTCTGCAGCTCCAAGCTGTAAGTCACTCTGAAACATCACTGTCTGTCCTCTTAAACCTAAAAGATTTTAGTGTTTATATGATCTCATTTAACTATTTTTACAACAGGAGATCCTGATTCTCTCTTCTTTACTTCGATATGTCTGAAACATGTTCCATCATGCAGGAGCAGGACAACCTGGCGGATGCAGAGGATCGCTGCAACCAGCTGATCCAGTCCAAAATCTCTCAGGAGTCGAAGCTGAAGGAGCTGCAGGAGCGTCTGGAGGACGAGGAGGAGGTGAGCGCCACGCTGACGTCCAAGAAACGCCAGCTGGAGGACGAAGTGACATCGCTGAAGAGAGACGTGGACGACCTGGAGATTACCCTGGCTAAAGTGGAGAAGGACCGACACGGAGTGGAGAACAAGGTGTGTACCATCACTGTAGACCCGTTGGGTCGTCAGTGGTGCTGCTGGGAGGAGCTGACCAGTTTTCCTCTCCATCCAGGTGAAGAATCTGACCCAGGAGATGTGTGTTCTGGATGAATCCATCTCGTCTCTGAGCAGAGAGAAAGCCGCCCTGCTGGAAGCTCACCAGCAGGTTCTGAACGACCTCCAGGCCCAAGAGGACAAAGTCAACATGCTCGCCAAGGCGAAGACCCGCCTGGAGCAGCAAGTGGACAATGTGAGAACCAAATGTTCAGATATCAAGATGAAGCGTCTCTTTGCCCACATATATGACAGACATGTGTTTGTGTGTATGTCTTGCCTACTTGTAACATGTCAGTCTTTCTTCTTTAAAGTCCGACTTTAACGATGTTGGAAAAACCAAACACAGAACCGAATAATACTTGTTGCTAGAATCGTCTTCTGTAAAGTGTTTCATCTTCAGTTTCCTGTTGAAGGCAGTACAAAGTGTTTTCCAACGTGATACTCCAAAATCTCCCATAAGTGTTCTTCAGGCCAATTTCTAGACTGTACCAGAGAACAGAACTACCTATTAGACCCGACTAAAACCAGAACCTTTAGAGACTTCAATAATCATTAGAACCACCTAAAAGATACTGACAGAGGACCTGGAGAACCCCAGAACATCCTTCAACCACAATAATTACACCAAGAAGCTCATCAGTGACCATTTGAACAGCACAAAAAAGTGCTAAACCCTAACCCTAACCCTAGTGGACCTCTAGAACCAGCTAGAACTCATGTGGACCACTAGAATTACCCAAAAGACCCCTGGAACCTCGTTAAAAACCACTAGAACCACCTGAATATCCACAAACAACCTTTAAAGAACTACCTGTGTGGCCACAAGAACAGCAACACTACAACAACCCACAGAACCCCAAAGAACCTCCTGCAGGTCCACCATGACAACCTAAGGAACCACCGGTGACCATTAGAACCTCTTCAGTGACTACTAGAACTACTAGAAGGACTTACAGATGGTCGTTAAAACGTAAAAGACACCTAGAATCTTCTCAGTGACACATAGAGCCTCTTCACCAACCATAAGAACCACTTAATGAGCCTCTAGAATGTCTTTAATGATTCTCTGGAACCACCAGAACCACTCAGAGAACCCTAAACCTCCTACAGGGTCCACGGAAAGTGTAGAAACACCTACAGAAACCCCAAGAACCTCCCAAGAACCATTGGAAACTCCTAATGGACCGCAAATGTCCATCATGGCGATCTAGAGATCCTAAAGGATTTGAAGGTTCTCTAGATAATTAACAAACGGGTGTCAAACAGAAGTAAAACCCAACGTGAACTCTCTTCTAAGGTTCTGGTGCACCATGATATCGAGGTGTTCTGTTCTGCTCTGGTTTGTGACGGTTTGTTCTCTCTCTCACCTGCAGATTGAAAGTTCTTTGGAGCAGGAGAAGAAGATGCGGGCGGATCTGGAACGAACCAAACGTAAGCTGGAGGGGGATCTGAAGCTGTCTGTGGACACTGTGAAGGACCTGGAGAAGCAGAAGGAAGATCTGGAGGAGAGACTGAGGAAGTAATGAATCACATCCTTAACCTTTTAAACCTAATTGATCCTTCTGTCTGCCTGATTAGATGATTTCTCCACAGGAACTGAGCTCACCTGGAAAAGGATGAGTGTGATCACAACTGCTTACTGAAGAAAACGGATCATTTCCTTTCTCACTGTGGTTCTGTTTCACACCTCCCCACAGAAAAGACTTTGATTTGGGTCAGCTTCAGTCTAAAATGGAGGACGAACAGAGTTTGGTGGCTCAGCTTCAGAAGAAGATGAAAGAGCTTCAGGTGGGTCGGACTGATCCAGGGTAGAACTTGTTCAGCGTTCTGATCCTCCTCTTCATCACTGCTGTGTTTCCGGTCCCTCAGACTCGTATCGAGGAGCTGGAGGAGGCCCTGGAGGCGGAGCGGGCCTGGCGCGCCAAAGCCGAACGTCAGAGGAACGACATCGCCAGAGAGCTGAAGGAGCTCGGGGAGAAGCTGGAGGAGGCAGGAGGAGCGTCCGCCGCTCAGATCGCTCTCAACAGGTGAGGCTGAAAACTGTGATGGACTGAAACACAGACGGACGGTCCTGGACGTTCATGTTCCCCTCAGGAGGGACTGAAAGAACTTTGTTGAATGAATACCGAATACAGGAATGAATGCTTCATGTCAACAGGAAGAGGGAGGCCGATTTCCAAAAGATGCGGCGGGAGCTGGAGGAGGCGGGGCTTCACCACGAGGTGACGGCCGCCACCCTGAGGAAGAAGCACTCGGACGCCGTGGCCGAGCTCAGCGAGCAGATCGACTCTCTGCAGAGAGCCAAACAGAAGCTGGACAAGGAGAAGGCCGAGATCCGGCTGGAGGCCGACGACCTGGCTGTCAACGTGGAGCAGCTGTCCAGGAGCAAGGTACGACCTCCACCTTAAAGACGGGGATTTAAAGGAGCAGTGCACCACTTTGATCAATGTCAGGTGATCATCTATCAGATCATCAGACAGAAATACTTTCTGTATGTTCTTACTGTGTATTATGTAATGGATCAGTGAAGCCCGGGGGGAAGCTAAGCTAACAGGCAGGTCATGTGTCTTTAACATGTTTAAGAGATCAGAATGTGTAATCATGTGTGTCAGTGCTGCAGGAAATGCGACAGGAAATGATGACAACTCATTTCCTGTGAGTCATGTGAGCTTCACAAAGTGTGGGACTGACGTTCATCGTAACATGGACCCAACTAATCTTAATTTCTTTTAGTCTCCCTAAAAAAGAACTGTGATAAAGTGTCACAGTAGACCTACGATATTACTCTGCACCTTTCTGTCAAACTTCAGACAACCCTGATGACACCTGTGTGTGTGTGTGTGTGTGTGTGTGTGTGTGTGTGCAGGCGGCTGTGGAGAAGATGTGCCGGGTTTTCGAGGACCAGCTGAATGAAAGCCGAGGCCGAGCGGAGGAGCTGCAGAGACAGCTGATCGAAGTGTCGGCTCAGAAAGCTCGAGCGCTCACAGAGTCGGGTACAACACACACACACACACACACACCTACACACACACACACACACACGGTAATTAAAGCAATACATGTTTGAAAGAAGAGCTGATGAAGCTTTTCGACTTCCTCCGTTTCTTCTAGCCGAGTACAGCCGCCGTGTGGAGGAGCGGGACGCTCTGAACAGTCAGCTGCAGCGCTCCAAGGCGGGAGTTTGCCAAAACTATGAAGATCTGAAGAGGCAGATGGAGGAAGAGAGCAAAGTAACACTGACCCTCCTGTTTGTCTGTGTTCGGGGCCCATTTCATGTCTGCAGATCTCAATAAACCAACTTGTATCTCCTCAGGTGTGGTTGAGAGTTAACACCTGTGTGTTTGTGTGTTTGAGGCTCGGGTGGCGCTGGCTCACGCGGTGCAGGCGTCCCGTCACGAGTGCAGTCTGCTCCGGGAGCAGCTGGAGGAGGAGCAGGAGGCGAAGGCCGAGCTGCAGAGGGCGCTGTCCAAAGCCAACAGCCAGGTGGTTCAGTGGAGGGCCAAGTACGAGACGGACGCCGTGCTGAGGATCGAGGAGCTGGAAGACGCAAAGTAAGACACTCACAACGAGTTTTCAGCTGGTGGCCGGCTACAAATGAGACGCTGCTTTTGAGTACGTCTGTCTGTTAAGAGAGACGCTTTAGATCTTAATGAGCCTTTGACTTTTTCTTCGAGCATCACCTTCAGGACAAACTTTACATTTTCCCCTCCACTACTGTTGGAGCTCTAAAACTGTCCGTCTACAACAGGTTGCACATTAATGTCGACTGAGACCTGCAGCTGAGCACAGCTGTTTGTTTTTTGTTGTTTGGTGTTTCGTCTGCAGGAAGAAGTTGGTGGTCAAACTGCAGACTGTTGAAGAAGCCGTGGAAGCGTCTCAGGCCAAATGTTGCTCGCTGGAGAAATCAAAGCACGGTCTGCAGACTGAGATCGAGGACTTGGTGGTTGAACTGGACCGATCCAACGCCGCTGCTCTCGCTCTGGACAAGAGGCAACGCAGCTTCGACAAGGTCGGTCAGCAACACGGCTGTAACCCTCGACAAAGTAGGAGTTGACTTACAGTTGTGTTGTTTTGTTTGGTGCAGTTGTTGAGCGACTGGAAGCTGAAGTTTGATGAGACTCAGACGGAGCTGGAGGCGTCGCAGCGAGAGTCCCGCAGTCTGAGCACCGAGCTGTTCAAGCTGAAGAACTGCTACGAAGAAGCTCTGGACCATCTGGAGACGGTTAAACGGGAAAACAAGAACCTGCAGGGTAATCTCCCTCCGCCCGCCTTCCGTCAGAGCGGCACCGCTGATGACTTTAGTTTGTTGTGAATGTCTCATTTATTTCACACACATTATTACCTTCAGCCAATTTCCTGTTTTGTATCAGAAAGCATTTTTATTTAGGCAGCAGCTTACATCCTCTGGAAGCCCTGAGATCCCAAACTGATCTGAAAAGATGATATTTACACGGTTTTGGGAGATGAAATCTTGACTTGCACAAGCTTGTCGACGCGTCAGTAACATCTTTTTGGTTTAATTTGGGACCTCAGGGTTTCAAGGTGACATCAGACCTTCTTCATTAACCTTTGGCACAAAATCTGATTGTGTTAAACAGGAAATTTAAACTTATACTGACCTAAATGTATATTGTGTTTGAATTCAGAGGAGATACTGGACCTGACTGATCAGATCAGCCGGGAGGGGAAGACCATCCACGAGCTGGAGAGGATGAAGAAGATCCTCCACGTGGAGAAGAGCGACATCAGAGCAGCTCTGGAGGAAGCAGAGGTAACAACTTAGCTGCTGTCGATACCCGTCGACTCTCTGAACTGCTCACTAAACTCCAAACCTCCCAACTCTCAACCAACCAGGGAACTCTGGAGCACGAGGAGACCAAGACCTTGAGATTTCAGACGGAGCTGCAGCAGATACGCACTGAGATCGAGCGCAAGATGGCGGAGAAAGACGAGGAGATCGATAACCTCAGGTACCAAACAGATTACAGACTGATGAGATGAAGCTCAAGATGCAGCACAGACAAACAGGAATAATATGCATAATGTGTCAGAAGTTGTAACACCAGCGTTGTCCACCAGGCGGGGCCACCAGCGCTCCCTGGAGGCCATGCAGGCCAGTCTGGAGGCGGAGATTCGTACTCGCAACGAGGCGGTTCGTCTGAGGAAGAAGATGGAGTCCGACCTGAACGAGATGGAGATCCAGCTGGGACACGCTAACAGACAGGCAGCTGACAGTCAGAGGATCATCAGACACCTGCAGACACAGGTACTCTCACCTGACCAGTCACAACACCTCCTCAGTGTCAGGTGACGAGAGACAGACTGTGTTCTGTAACACTGCAGGTGTGTCGTCTCCTCACAGGTCAAAGAGCAGCAGGTGGATCTGGAGGATAAAGTCCAGCTGACCAATCAGCTGAGAGAACAGATCGTCCTGCTGGAGCGTCGCTGCGCGCTGATGACAGCCGAGGACGAGGAGCTCCGCGGGATCCTGGAACAAACCGACCGCGCCCGCAAGATGGCCGAACACGAGCTGGTGGAGGTGGCAGAGAGGGTGAACCTGCTCAGCTCACAGGTGACGACACACAGCCAGCAGCAGTCAGTACAGTGGGTCAGAACTTCTTACTGATTCACTGATCGATAACCCGGCTGTGTTTCAGAACGCAGGTCTGGTGAACCACAAGAAGAAGCTGGAGGTGGATCTGTCCGTGCTGACAGGGGAGGTGGACGAGGTCCTGCAGGAGAGCCGCAGCGCTGAGGAGAAAGCCAAGAAGGCCATCACTGACGTCAGTCCTGACCTTTGACACAAGCTGATTCATTCATTTTTTAATCTCAAGTCTACAAACTAGCTGCTAAGCTAAATGTGATAGCTGAACTGCTCCTTTAGTTGTATAGATCTTCTCTGAGTCTTTTGCATGATGTGCTTCACCAGGCGGCTCTGATGGCGGAGGAGCTGAAGAAGGAGCAGGACAGCAGCAGCATGCTGGAGAGAATGAAGAAGAACATGGTGTCTACAGTGAAAGGTACAGCAATGAAGGAGTTCTCCTGCTGCAGGTGAGCGATGCTCGAGCTGCTGCAGGTGGATGTTGATGGCGTCTGTGTTTCTCTGACAGAGCTGCAGGTCCAGCTGGACGAGGCGGAGCAGATGGCGCTGAAGGGAGGAAAGAAGCAGCTTCATAAACTGGAGACGAGAGTGAGTAGAGAGAGACAGGTGAGATGTTTGAGCGAGAGGAGGTGAAGCTGACGGAGCTGCTGTGTGCAGGTGAGGGAGCTGCAGACGGAGCTGATGGTGGAGCAGAAGAAGAGCGAGGAGTACCAGAAGGGAGTCCGGCGCTACGAGAGGAGGTGCAAAGAGCTCATGTACCAGGTCTGGTCTCCTCACATCGTCCGGCCGCCGCTTCTGTCCGATGTTCTGCTGGTTCCGTGTTCTGTGTCCAACTCTCTTTGGTTCTCTTCCTGCAGACGGAAGAGGACCGCAAGACTCTGCTGAGGATGCAGGAGCTGATCGACAAGCTTCAGACGAAAGTCAAGAGCTACAAGAGACAAGCTGATAGCGCTGTGAGTGACGGAGCACGGGTCACAAACAGAGACTGTTTAAAGGACAGCGGTGACAGAAGTCTGTGGTACTGATGGTTCTGGTTCTGGTTCACTCAGAGTACCGCTTTCAGAGAAAATGCTGTAAAAGGCCAAACAGCAGACAGACAGCTGAGCAGAGACCAAAACTGAGCTGAAACAGAGTGAAAGAGCAGAACTGGAAGTTACCCTCCAGCTCGCCTACTTATCCAGGTCCAAAGAAGTCCAGACAAACTTTAGAGCTGATGCAGCTAGCTTAACGTTAGCCTGCAGTTAGCTTAGCATTAGCCTGCAGTTAGCTTAGCGTTAGCCTGCAGCTGCACCTCCTGTGTGATGAAGACGATCAGCTGACTGGTACCGAAGAAAACTGCCGGATATGTCTATTTTCTGCTTCAGAGATCTTTGATTGACTTTTGTGTGAGGAGTGTTCACTCTGACCAGATTACAGAAACTGAATTTGTCTTTTGTTTTTAAATAGTTTAATTACTGGAGGCTGCTGTTTGTTGTTGACTCTGGAGTCTTTGTTTTTGGTGAATATTAGCTGCTATATCTTAGAATCAAAATCAAATCAAATCTGGGATTTGGAGGACTGTGACTCACTGATATCTAACAACACATCAGGATGAATTTCTGTCCCCTGGTCTGAAGCATAAACAAGTTCACTACTTATTCCTGCTGACGTTCCTCTGTGTGTCCACCAGGAGGAGCAGGTGAGCTGTGGCGCCGTGCGTTTCAGGAAAGTCCAACACGAGCTGGACGACGCCGAGGAGAGAGCCGACATCGCCGAGACGACCGTCAACAAGCTGCGGATCCGAACTCGTGAACAGACCAGCAAGGTCGCCATAGTGAGTCAAACTGTCCCATTACTGTATAATGACTGCAAACAGAATTTAAACATATTATTTAGTGTTTGTAATCTGCTGTTTGTGTTCCTGCAGATCGCTGAGTGAAGCTCCAAACATCTTCAGTGTGTTTCTGCTGTTGTGTGATGTTTCTGTGTGATCTGTGCTGTGTGATTAGAGTCCAGCACCACCGGGGGGCGCTCACGAGTCTCATCTGCTGTGTTAGTATTTCCTCACTGTGAAGCATCATTAACTGGTTTGTAGGAAGTGTTGAGGGCAGCAGGTACGTCTGAGAGCTGGTGTGAGCAGCAGCAGCAGTCGAGGGCAGAAAATGATTTAAGACCTGAACTGCTAAAAGCTAAAATATCACACGGTACCGAGTGAGTTCCTAGAATTATAATGTTTAACTTCAGTCACTGGTAGCTGGTTTGGTAACGTTTAAAGATGGAGGCGGAGGGAGAGAGCTGTATCAGTGTCGGACGCACAGAACTATGAGTGAAAACTTTCCTGGTTGTTGCTGAAAATGTAGATAAATGTGCATGTTTTTAGAGAAAGTTCAGACAGATTAGAGACATTCAGTGATTTAAACAGCAGTTTCATTTATAGAACATTAAATCCATCCTGTGTTGAGAGATGTTGCTGATGAACTCACACGACTGAGAACAGTCACCACCGCTGCTGCGCTACTGGTTAGCTTCTGTTAGCTCGTAGCTTTTGTTTTCACCGCTCATGAACTGTATGCTTGAGTCCATCGGGCTCAAAACGAACAACACCGCTCCAGTGGGATGACCCGGTTCTGGAGGAAGGCAGCTAAATGCTAACATGTTAGCTACAACTACTTAATAAGCCAACGGTACACTGGAGCTGATGTTCTGACAGGTTTTCTGCCCCCTCGTGGTCAGAAACCCTCCAGAACTGCTTAAACTGAATCACAGTGACAGTCAGAAACAGCACGACTACAATTATTACATGTAAAATGAATAATAAACTCGGTGCCTGTATTCAGACTGTATGTTTGACTGTAGTCAGTGTTTTTGACTGAAAATCTTCAGTGGAGTCAAAAAAAGTTAGAAATAAAAGTTGTTGGTGTTTGATGCTCAGTTTGCTTCTTTAACTTCCTCTCCTGCAGCAGAAACATGAACCATTACTTCCTTTAACAAGAAGAACAGCAGTCACAGCGACCCGACACACAGCTAAATGGTCAGTGGCGGTCCGAGCTGACCCGTTAGCAGGTCTGTGCACAGAGGCTCATCCTCAGGTGGGGATTCTGCTCCAGGCATTTCTAATGGAGAGCACAAGGGCCTTCGTATACACACATTATGATGATTTTAACAGTATAACTGTCTGCAAAATGCTTTGCAGGGATGCGCACACACACACACACACAGACATATGTGCACACAAACTCACCTGAGTTCTGCTGGGGAGAAGAAGAGGTAAATGGATCTTCATCCTCAGGATCAGACGGTGTTTGTGGAGACGTGTGTGGCTGAGGAGGTGGACGGCTCCACAATATTTAAAAAGTCCCCTGCACATTAAAATACAACATAAATGATCAATGCAGGAATAGCACAATTAAACAAACCTGTTATTAAGCATAATGTATCCAACTTTTAGAATAGGAAACAAATGAATAGAAAACAAAACACAACCTCCTTGGTTGATGGCTAATTATATACATGACGCTCCAAATGGCTCAGAAAGCTACATCATGAAATATCAGTGCAATATACTTATTTTGAATTAGCTTACAGAACTGATTGTTGACTTTACTGAGCAGCACAGGACCTAACGTGATGTTTAACAAACATTATGTGAGCTAGTCATGTTGTGTTACATACACATTATTAGGGTGAAATTAATTAGATATAATGTTTGCCAGTCAGTTGGACTGAAAACGGAGGCTGTCGTCATCTACTATTACAGCCAGCAGTGTAGCAAGAGGCTCTTTTTTCAACAGCTCCACAACAAACATAAGTTATTAGAAACATTTTCTTATTTATGACTGATCAGAATATCTCGTCACTGACCTCCTCATGCAATCCCCCATGAGCCTGATTGACTCAGAATCAGAATCAGAATTCCTTTATTGGTCCTGCAAACGGGGATATCTGTGTGTCACAACAGCCTAATCAATACACATTAATACATGTACAAAATAAACAATATCATAAAAAGGTAAGAAATAGATTCTAACATACATAATATGTACTAGTGCCCCGCCCCTTTCTGTGACATCATCCCCATGAAGTCATCATTCACATTTAATTTAATTCATTTTCTGGTAAAAGCACAGAACAGAAATCAATAACACTTGACCTGAACGCACCTGATTACAATATTAAAGTAATGTAACTTAATTACATTCAATTAGTTTTGGATTAATAACAAATGAAGACCAGAGAAATTAAATATCAATAAAAAAGTTGCTTTTTGTGTATCCTGTTAAGTGTTTATCTGTGTTTGTTCTATTAATTTTTATCTTAACATTTGACAAGAGAAGTTACAGTAAATATGATGCAGTTGAGTTTCTCAGAGACTCGAACTCACGATAAAACTAAATCCTCCGAACACAGAACTCCTGTTCTACCACAGAGCTGAACAGCTTTGACAGGCTGGAGAATTCTCTGGCTGAAATGACGTAAACACGTCAAATAAGTCCAGCCCACCAATCTGACCAATCCGTGAGGTGCGAGCCAAAAAGGGGCGGTCTCGCTTGTTTCGCGCGTGAATTAGCGCATTTCCCTCCAAAAAACTAGATGTGTATATAATTAGCTGACTGATCGTCACTCTGTTTGGAGCTGCTCTTCTCTGAGGACACGAACACGGTGAGTAAACTGTTCTGTACGAATCTGCTTTATGTGTCCAGTTACCTGCTCAGTACAGGTGTATTCATGTCTGTGTGGGAGGTGTACAGATAGTTAATACTTATTGATCTCAGGTAATCAGCCCAGGTGATGTTCCTTCATATATCAGCAGCTCCAGTAGTAACTACCTCCATGTTGTCTCAGGCCTGTATGTGCGGGTTAAAATGGAGTCGGCCTCCCTGTCGTGAGATTTGTTTCTACCTCAGATGTTTCTGAAATAACTCTGAACAGAAGCTGAAGCTGCTCATTTAACTGTTCAGTCGTGAGATAAATTCGGCTGGAACATAATCGTTTAATTACAGCCAATTAAATACTTGATGGACGTTGTGTTTTGTTCCATGCACCAAACTCCATTGTGATTTTGGTCGATTTTATCTTTGCCATGTTAATTATGTAAATAATGCACAGTTAACTAAACTTTGGTCACTATCTAAATACAATAAGGAAGTTTTGGTGAAGTCGGCATGAAGTACTTTTTAATTTATTTATTATTTAGAACAGCATGAAAGCTGTTTAGCTAATGTTATACTGGTCAGTGTAAGCAGCTTATAAAGAAGTCTGAGTCATTAATTGTGTGTTTTTACCGACAGGTTTGCATGTTAGCTAACGTGTGTGTCTGTTGGAGAGTGTTAGCATGACGCCACGTGCTGTGTAATGTTAGCTTGTTAATGCTAGCATCGTTACAGCTGAATCTAAATACAGCACAGCTAGCTAACAGGCTCCATGTTGTGTTAGTAATGTCTCAGTATGTTAGTATTGTCAGCATCTAGAAGGTCATTCTGAGCAGCTAAAGTAGTTTAACACACAATATGCAGCCTCAGTGTAGCTGCACAGAATGTATTCAGTGTGTTTGTCTCAGTTCTGGTTTAATATGTTATTTAAATCACTGCACTGACTGTCAAAAATAGACTTTAAAATCATGTTACTCGTGTGTAAAGCACTAAATGTTCCCAGGATTTAATACATTTGGTTTACCTTTAAGAAATATATTTATTGATAGATTTTACAGTGCAGAGTGATGTGAGTTTTCTGGAGTGATGTCATGCACATGGTTACAGACTGCTATATCATTCTTTATTATGAAATTATAATCGTGTAAGAAATCCCCTTTTTACCGGATGTGTCTGTAATCTGATTACATCTTCTTTTTTACCACTATAATCAGAATATGTATACACAAACACACACACATATGCATGTAGTCCTCATGTTATATTAAAGACCTTCCTCCTCTCTCCAGGTGAACAGTGGGACTTGTCTTCAGCTTCAGGTGGAACAGCTCTGACCTGTAAAGTGGTCAGACCTGGAGAGGAGAGACACCTGGTCCAACAAGGTCAGTGCTAAAACAGGTGCAAAAATTAAAGGCAGAAAGTGTGAGATTTGTCAGTTGCGGTTCATTAATACTCTAAGATCAGTAAATGATTCTAGAGGATCGTCGAGTCTCATAAATGATTTAATCATATTTTATTCAACATGTTTATCTTCACTGTTCAGCCGAAACATTCAAACGACTGACTAGTGAAATGAGCATTGATCATCTTGTTTAAATCAAATGTTCTGCTGGGAAACTTTCAGTTCTGTCATTTCTGTGGAGCCTCTTTGACAAGCACCACCCACCCAAACACCGTTCAGACCAACTACACCCCCTCATGGCAAAGAACCCAAGTTGTCAAACTGGCCTCCACATTCTCCAGATCCCAATCCAGTTGAGCATCTGTTGGATGCGTCAGAACCAACTCCCATCCATGTTGGGGCCCCGTGGATCGTTCTTGGCTCAGACTGCATCCAGTGGAAGCTCAGCTGGATTGAGATCTGGGGAATCTGGAGGCCAGGTTGACACCTTGAGCTCTTTCCCACGTTCCTCGGGTCGTTCCTGAGCAGTTTTTGCAGCGTTGCAGGCGCGTTGTCCTGCTGGGGGGGGCACTGCCATCAAGGAGTGCTGCTGCCATGAGGGGGTGTACTCGGTCTGCAGCTGTGTTTGGGTGACTGCTGTTTGTCAAAGAGACGTCCACATGAATGCCAGGACTCATGGTTTCACAGCCGAACATGGCATTGGAACACAATGATCAGTGTTATTTATTTCACCTGTCACTGGTTCTAATGGTGACGCTCTCAGTGTCTACACATGTTAAATACTTTATGAATTAAATCAAATAAATGCATTTAGGCACTGTAACCAGACTTACTTATGAATTAAATTAAATTAAAACTCCATGTAAATAATTATGAAAAGTGATTTCAGGTTAAAAACAACTGAGTTAGAGACTCAAACCTCCACAAGGAGACTCAAAACTCTTTAAAAATAGACCCAGCTCTCTTTGTGGAGGACAAACAACTACCACAAAACAATAAAAACCTGCACAGACACACAAAACCCCTAAAAACAAAAACCTCTAAAAACCAACACAAAAACCTCGAAAAACCAACACAAAAACCTCTAAAAACAAACAAAAACCTCTAAAAACAACACAAAAACCTCTAAAAACAACACAAAAACCTCTAAAAACAAACACAAAACCTCTAAAAACAACACAAAAACCTCTAAAAACAAACACAAAACCTCTAAAAACAACACAAAACCTCTAAAAACAAACACACAAAACCTCTAAAAACAACACAAAACCTCTAAAAACAAACACACAAAACCTCTAAAAACAACACAAAACCTCTAAAAACAAACACACATAAAACACAAAACCTTTAAAAACAAACAAACATAAAGTGACACAAAGAGACATCACACTACCACTGCTCCTTTCTCTTCCTGCAGGTGACGGACAGCAGCTGAGACGAATCAGACGAGCCGCCACAGGACCTGAAGCAGGAGAACTGAGGATCCGTCTCCTGATGAAACTCCGTCAGGTGCTGCAGGTGTTTGTTGGCTCTGGTTTCACCTGCTCAGACACTGAGCACTGTTGTCTCTGGTTATTTGCATAATAAAACCTTTTTTTGAATTACACTCTGTTGTGGTTTTTATAGATTTTTAAAGCACGTGTTGAGTCTTTTGATGGATTCCAGTTTCTCTCAGTGGCTTTTTCAAAGCTTTAACTATATTTGATGTAACATTTTCTGTCTGTAATGGAGAGCAGCGCTTCCATTACCTTCATTATCTATTCCTGTTCTGGGAATGACTGATTTAGAAACCATGTGGTGTTTAATAATGTCTGAGTAAGTTCGCCTCTCTCCATCTCTTACCACATGAATGAAGCTAACAGCAGCTCACTGAGAGTTTATAACGTGTCACCAGCAGCTGATATGAAATATACCTGCAGTGCTGCCTGTGATCACCAAGCAGACAGAGAAAAGGTCATTCTGAGCAGCTACAGTAGTTTATATGATCAGTAAGCAGCCTCACTGTTCTGCACTTTAACATCATATTACTGGTCTGTAAAGCACTGAATGTTCTCAGGACTGAACACATGTGGTTTACTTGTACGGGGATCAGAAGGGTTATTTAAAATGTTTGTTCTGATAGTTACTTATTTAGAAATAGTCAGTAACGTAATTGAAGTAAAACTGTCTATTCATCTAATTCATAACTGTTCACTGTGGCTTTCAAATAAGTACATTCATTTAATGCTTTTTTTTAATCTGCAGCTTATTATATTAGCTTTTTTCTGTTCTGTCTTTCAGATGCTGTTTTAAGGTCTTAATGTTTTAGTTTTGATCTCTGAACGAGGCTTTTTTTGACAAAAGTTAAAAATGAAGCAATGCCTTCTGGGAATTTCGGGACTGAATCAAGTGATCGAGGGATAAACACTGTGTTTCACATCTGAACAACATCAGCTGAGGTGTACAGTCTCCGAGAGGCTGTCGGGCCGATTACAGAGCGAGCAGACGGAGCCCGTCAGTCCTGTGAACGCTGCTCAGCGGCGTTCTGATCCGAGAGAGTGCGAGCACCAGAGACTTGCGCTGGTTTAGCACCCCGCTAACTTGAATGGGGATAAAATAATTTAAACGTGCAGCTTTTCTAGACCTCGGACATTTTTGGGGGCTCAAATTATGACAGTCATGACTCGTGGGATGTTGTATCCACCATTTTACAGACGCTTCTTTCACAATGTTAGCTTATGGGAAAAACTATCTTTGGGCCTCAGAGCATCACATGAGGATGTAATTACACAGTTTGGCCACTAAGGTAACTGGCTTCAAAGCCTGGAGCTCCTCCTGGGGGTCAGGTAGTTCCTGACTCCACCTACAGCCTGTCTAGTCCAAAACAAAAGGGTGGAGCTGAAGCTCGCTGAGATAAACAGTAAAACCAGCACACCTGTCTGGTTGCTATCAAGCTAAAATCACGTGATGTTTTGAAAACAAAACAAAATGGCTGATGAGCGAGCTAACTTCCTGTGTAGCGCCCAGCTAACTTGAATGGGGATGAAATAATCTAAACTTCTAGATTTCAAATTACGACAGACAAACTGGCACCTGGAGTGTTTGTGTTCAGAACTGAACCAGAACCAGTTCTCCTCTCACAGGACTGAACCAGAACCAGTTCTCCTCTCACAGAACTGCAGTCGTCAATATGAGCAGATTCATTGTGATGTTCTTGTTCACGACCTTTTCTGATGTAGTTCACTGAGCTTTAACACAAAACTACAGATGTTACTGTCTGTATCTCTGTTGACGTGACTTCAGCTCGTTGTTGACTCGAGTGGCCGTTTGAGGAAGTCCAGTCTTTGATTCTTCCACGTGGACCAGAGAGCCGCCTCGTCCCCGTCGCCCTGGTTGCCTGTACGAGTCTGGATGACTCGTTGAGGTTGTGAAACGCTGCTTGACTGCGACAGTCTGAAGGTCACAGAGAGCAACAGCAGCTCATTTAGATCCAGAAATTAAATTTAGAAAACAAGCAGCTTCCAGAACCAGTTCGTATTAACATCAAGATATAAAAGCTACACATGATGTAGGACGTCTCAATTCAGTCGATGACTAAATAACAGAATCATAATAACTGATGCATGAATGTGATGATCTGCAGCCGCAGCTCTCCGTTTGTTAAACAAACACACCAAAGAGAAAAAGTCCATTTTGGCATTCGACACTTTATTCACAAACTAAAAGCGGTCACTGTTTCCAGGTCAGTGGTGACTGTACAGGTGTGTTAGATCAGTATCAACAGGCTGCACGCGGCAGGTGTGCATCATGTGGCGTCGCTTCCCGTCGAACATGAACCCTCCATTGGTCCATTCATCCCTCCATCCACCAATCAAAGTGCTCAGCAGTTTGTCCTTCAGTGTGTGTGTGTGTGTGTGTGTGTGTGTGTATGTGTGTGTGTGTGTCCATCCGGTTCTGAACCGCAGCTCTCAGCTCAGGTCCAGAACGGTCCGATTCTAGTGCGCGTCTTTATAAAAACACACCGAAACATTTACAAATACATTCAAACACAACCAGGAGGTTTTTTCCTAGATAGTTGTTAGACAGCAAATAGCACCGCAGAGCAAATACATCAGGGGTTAAAAAAACCAAACAAAGAAAAAAGGACCTCTACAGACAGCAGACGGGTCGGCTGCACTCACACAGGACCAGAAACCACCTGAGACACTTTCACACTGTTAGGATAAACCAACATGAGGTCGCGTCCCGCTCGGACGCCGTTTGAGAGGAGAAAATTTAAATTTAAATCCTGATAAATGACATCAGAATCAAACGGCGAGCGGTTTTCTTCTTCTTTTTTAAACTCAGTGATCAAACTGGGAGATTTCCATCAGAGAAGAAGAAAAACACAGATGTAGAAACCAATAAACTAAAGTCCAGCGAGAAGATGTTCAAGACATCTGCCCTTAAAATATTAAAACATTACGTCTGACTGATCGTACAGTCAGGAGCTTTTATTTATTTGTAGTTTGTTAGAGATGATCTGATCTCCAACACTTCTTATATCTGTTGATGTTGTTTAGCTGAAAAAACCTTGATTACGAAGATGTTTCTGACAAAACATTTGCTTTGTGGAAACTGAAGGACTCAGACACATTTTTGCTGACGGATGGAATAAAAACTGCAGATTTGACTCAGAACAACGTCGACACTGTAGTTTATTCACTCTGATGATGATTTAAACTAACATTCTGTTGGACACCAATCAGGAATCTGATGGCAGAAAATGTAGAAGAACCTGAACTTGTGAAGCAGGAATATAGCAGCGAGGAACAGAAGCTGTTGCCTCATTGGTCTATACGTCAGCCAATCGGTGCAGAGCCTCAGTGTTAACAGTGTGAAAGTATCTGAGAGGAGATTTGATCCGATGATTCAATATTCAAGTTTTTAAAAAATGTCTTGCTCGTCCTCAGCGAGACGAACACGTGTTCACCGTTTCAGCCGTCCTGTGTGAATCCAGTCGTGTTTCTCTACAGTTATATTTTACACTTTTATAAGTTACATGTAATTTAGATTTCTGGACATTTTTCTGACCAGCTGTCAGATTCAGGCGGGGGACCAATCAGCTGAGAGGAGGAAAACAACTGAACTGAGAGGGGCGTGACCGTGTGTGCAGAGAGGAGGTGATTGGACGGGAGATGTTCGATGGTTAACACGAGTAAAAAGTACAAAATGTGGCGACACAGAACCAGAACTCTGCGCCCGGTCCTCCAGGGTGACGGCTGACGGTCCAAACAAAACAGCTGTAACTAGTTCTGGATGCAGTGACATCACCATCTAGTTCTCTTCTTATTGGCTCACGAGACGTCGGGAGATTTCCACAGTGTGGTAATCTTTTGTTCGTTTACTCCAAAATGTTCTCGTCGTGGTTGCATCGTGGGTACTGAAGTCAGTCACCAGGTTAGTACAACTGTAGCTCTGTCGTCAGTGAAGCCGTCGGTCACCACGGTAACCAACACTCAAGTTAGTGGAAGAAAATAGAAATAAAAAGAAACGACATCAGCAGCGATGTCAGCGTTCGTCTCAGTCTGAGTTTAGTAACAACAACAACAGGGCGGACTGGTCCTTTAATGTCTTTACAGACTGTTAGAAAGACTAAATATGAACATGTAAAACTAAAAATGGCCGCTGGGAGGTCACCTGAAGAGGAGGAGGAGGAGGAGGAGCTCAGCAGTGATGAGGTTGGAAAATAACGGATTGTGTTTCTGCTTTCAGGAAAAATATGTTTAACAGTGGACGCTAAGAAACTGTAGGACGTGTTGCTTTCTGTTCTCAGAGGTAAATAAACTGTTCAGACCTGTTTACATCCATCCTGTGATGTCACTTCCTGCTCTGTATGAAACTAACCCGTCCATCTCTGAGACAAAAAGACTCCATGTTTCTACTCAAAGACAGAAAGAAGTTCATGTAGAACATTTGCTGAATTAACAAGAAGGTCCAAATAATGCAGAATGAGTCAGAAACAGAGTTTCACAGAGTTTATAAAGTGTCTCCAACTCAACAACTCACTAAACTGACACATTTGTTAAGGGAGTCTGGTGATTTCCAGGTGAAACATCTGCTGGCAGGTTAAGAGAACCCAAACATGTCATCTACTCTACAGTTCTGGTTCTTGCTTCATGGAAGACGTCAGCTGTGCTGTCCACCTGTTGTCACATCGCTCAGGTCAGGTGTTTTAAACCAGGTCTGAACAGGGCCGATGGCTTTATTAACCCTCAGAGGCTGAAGAACGACAGATTTATAATCAATATCTTCAATTTTCTTTACGATTCAGGGATTCTCTAATAAAAGCGTTGGTTCGTCTCTGAGAGATGCTCTTACTTCACTGCGGAAGAGTCTTACAGACCTGTTGTCAGGGCAGTTTTGTTATCAGGTGATATTTTGGCATCATTCAGGTGTAAATGTGGGCAGAAGCACCTGGAAGTCTAAACTCAGGGCAACAAAACATCCTGCTGTCAAACTGAACCTGCTGATTTTAACTGTTACCTGGAGTTTATTCAACAACATCACAGCTTAATGTTTAACCTCTCCCTCCTCCTCTTCCTCCTCCTCCTCTCCCTCCTCCTCCTCTCCCTCCTCCTCCTCTCCCTCCTTCTCCCCCCGGCTCCTCCACCCAGAGCTGCCCTCCTCAGATGTGAAGCGAGGAGCTGAGGAGGAGGAGGAGGAGGAGGAGGAGGTGGGAGCAGCTGATGAAGAGGCGTGTTGGGTGTTTCGTCCCAGCGTCTCCCTGAGCAGCAGGGTGGGAGGACCAAAGGACGTCATAGAGATG
>CAEMYA010000257.1:161961-174461 GCA_903131615.1 Diplodus sargus | reverse complement strand
TCGTCGGTGGGAGCTCCTCCCATCCCGCTGAACTCGTCCTCAGACTCGTCTCTTATTGGCTGAGCCCAGTCCTCCGCGCTGCTGTTACCGGGGTAACTGTTCGTCATGGAGACGGAGCGGCTGTAACGGTTCCTGGAGTAACTCTTCAGGGCTTTGAACTCTGACACACACACACACACACACACACACACACACACACACACACACACACACAGCTGTTTAAAATGATGTAATAACACAACTGAACAGACTTCATGATTAAATCAACGTCCTGCAGTCGTTGAGTCGAGTCGGCTGCTGTTGACCTGCAGGATAATGAGACAGACTGAAGCTCAGCTGGATGCAGTTCTGACCTCGGACACTAGAGGTCAGCGTCACATCACACTGCCGACCGGCTGCTCCTCCTTTATTCTGGCGTCTTTATTCAAACTCAGTCCTGATGCACAGCTCAGTCTCACAGACGGATGATTATCAGAGTCTTTATTAAAACATTAGATTAATAAAGAATCTCCTCTTAAAGCGGCAGAAGCATGAACTGTGTTACTGACTCGTCTGTGTTCACTTCACGTCTGTTTCAGTTTGTTGTTTCAGTCTGACGTCAATCTGTTAAAAGTGATGGTTGTTCTGAGAGGAAATTAATTAATAAATCAGTTTTTATTTGTTCGATTAAACTTACTTCACTCGATATTAATCATGACAGTACAAATTAAACTACAGTAAAACTTTTGGAATAAAAATGGGTGTAAATCTCACCAGACGAGCTGGAAGGAGACATTTTATAGTTCAGTACTTTACTTTTTATGACTCTTTATATTTTAGTCTTACTCACTCTTGTTGTTTTATCTTTCTGCAGTAAAATCTTGTTTGTATCTACAGCGTGATATTCTTCCCTCACAGGGATCAAAACATTCATTCTGAATAAAATGTATTAGTTTTCAATCAAGTCTCCAGCTGCTTCAGTTGTTTAGCAGAATGCCATGACACGTCACTGACTTTATATCATCAGGAGGAGGAGAGGAGGACTTTATATCATCAGGAGGAGGAGAGGAGGACTTTATATCATCAGGAGGAGGAGAGGACTTTATATCATCAGGAGGAGGAGAGGAGGACTTTATATCATCAGGAGGAGGAGAGGAGGACTTTATATCATCAGGAGGAGGAGAGGAGGACTTTATATCCTCAGGAGGAGGAGAGGAGGAGGACTGGGTTTATATTTTTGGTGAACTGCTCCTTTAATACTCACTCTTCTTGTTGAAGAAGGGCTTCTTGTTGAACGGTCTCATCATGGACGGCCGCAGGTTCAGAGGTCGGAGGTCGCGCAGGTCGCAGTCGCAGGCGTCCGACTTCTGGTTGTACAGCTGAGACTTGATGCTGAGTGGACGCTGACGGCCGGACACGCCCCTCTGGGGGTTCTTAGCCCCGCCCCCTTCGCTCTTACATTTGAAGAGCCGGAGCTTCCCAGTGGCGTCCTCCACACACTGCCACTTCTACACACACACACACACACACACACACACACAAAGAGAGAGAAGAACAAAACTACAGATCAATAGACGAATCAAATGATGCAGGAGGATATGAAGATGACGTCACATCAGCGGTGTGAGGAAAGGATACAAAGATCACGAGCAGTAAATAGAGGAGCTCAGCCTCAGTGGACTCACACGGGTCAGAACTTCTACTGTACCAGTCCGGACAAGACCCAGAAGAGCTTTAAGAGAATCAGTAAAATCAATTCTACGAAGAGACGTCAGTATCGTGGTGGTCGAGCTGAGAGGTATTTTGGATCAGAGGTTCTGACGCTGCAGAACTCTGAACATCAGGATCATCTGCAGAAGTCCGTTCAGAGTCACTTACATCTTTAAACTGACAAGCTCGTAAACAATCTGAGGAGGTTCTGATGGACGGAGGAGGAGTTCTAACCAACATTGTACAGCTGCAGAAATACGATTAGATGATACTCGTCAGCTGGGCCGATACCGATTATCAATAACCAGGACCAGAATAACAGATCACTGGACTGATGTTCTTCTCGAGGAAAAACACAAATCTTAGTCTCAAAGTCGGGAACGACCAGCGCTGGATGGAACCACAGTTCACTCAGCTGCTGCACTGTGGATCAAGACGTTCACTCGGCTGTAAATCTGGTCTGAGGTCAGTTTACGTTCTGTTCTCTCCTGCAGACTGATCAGCTGTTGGGACACATCTGATGTTTCCTTTTCAGTGTTTTTCCACAAGTGTTTTGTGGACCGTGAAGCTTCACCGTCTCCATCAGCAGGTGACGAGAGACTGACTGGATATTTTGGGTGAAATGTTCCTTTCACTTTTTTTTACCTTCTGCACTTCCTGTTCTTGTATCAGCTGCTGGGTTTATTTCACACGAGCTCTCAGCCTCCTCACGCATGAGTCGACTGAAGATAACGAGGTTGGTTCACAGCCCACTTGAACACCTGCAGGACACCTGAACGCAGCTCCTCCCCCTCTGCAGGTTCAGCCCCTCCCCCTCCGTCAGCCTGTTTCTGCTCTGAGCGCTTTGCATTGTCACTCAGCAGTCGTTCATTAGCGACGGCTGAATTAATTTCTCCTCTCGCACTGACTCCGTTATTAAAGAGTGATAAATGGCTGAATTGTTAATTACAAACACACACACACAGTTTTCTCCTGCGGGCTGTTTATCAGAGCGATCCAGCAGCCGGCAGACGCTGTTGCTAAGAGACTAATCAACTGGCTGGAGGGATTTTTCGACAAGTGTGATTAACCTCAAACAAGCGTGAACACACACACAAACACAGCGTGACACAAACGTCTCAGAGAAAAGTTTGTGTTGTGCTGCTGCATCCCGATTCTCTTCACGTCTGCTGTCTTTGATTCGCTCCATTGTGCTGCGCTCCTTCTAGTAATTACTGCTGTTATTGTATCTGTCTGGTCTGCAGAGATGACATCTGGTTTTCATCTCTGCGACAGAAGTCTCTCGCTGCTCTCTGTTTGTTATTACGGCAGCAGCCAGCGCAGCTTTCCTGCATTTATTTTTTTGTGTTCTGCAGAAACTCTGGGGAGGAAAAATCTCTGCTGTGTTTTCTGAAGCATCTGAGAAGTTTGTTAAGGTGGAGGACGAAGCTGTGCGTCCGCGTACCTGTCCGGTCTGCTGGCAGGGCGTCTGGTACTCGGCTCGCTGACACAGATCTTTGACTCGCTGGTGTTTGGGGAGGAAGTTCTCCTCCTGTGACACTTCCTTCCCCTCCACACGCTGGTGCAGCAGCTTCCTGTTCACAGGCCAAACAAACACACCGCAGGTTGGAACTTTCTGCTCCGAAATGTGAAAATAACATCACATTTTGCATTTTTGGGACATAAAACAGCAAATGTAAAGTGCTCAGCACAATGCATGATGGGAAAAGTGTGCGGTCTTTGTCTCTCAACACATTTATTTAAAGTTTTTGTCATGAAAACTTCCACAACTTATCTGATCTCAAAATATCTGTCAATCATCTGCATGAACATGTTTCTACGTCACGCGACTGCTTCTTGTTATCGTTGCTCTGATTGATTTTCTCTGACTGGATCAATATACGAACATTTGATCTTATCAAACACATTTGAAGTAACTGTAAAAAATGTTATTGTAATATAATATATATTAATATAGTCAAATGTAAATATAGTGTTAAAATCAATCAAATAGTGAAATATATTTTTTAAAAAACATCATAAAAAATGTTTTTATGTGGAAACTAATATAGTTACAGATTCTACAGAAGTCTTTATGCAAATTAATTTATTTTCATTTGTCTAAAAAACAGGAAACTGTTCATGACATCGTCCTCATGTACGACTTGATGTTGTGGTGTCATTGATCTTCTCACGTCTCAACACTGCTGGTGTTCGTATCATCTGCCCTCTTAACGAGTTTGTCGTAGCTAGCGTTGCTAACGTTGCTAACACACATGTTGGCTTCGTCCTCCACAACTCTGTTGTTTTAATGTTGTCTTCCACAAACTGGCAGCAACCAAGACGTGAAACTGAGACCTCCGACACATTAAATCCTCCTGGAGTTGTTCTGACGTTAGCAGTGATGATGATGTGAGTTATATTCTGTGTGATATCAGTGTTGTTGTGGAGATGATGATGATGATGATGATGATGATGATGTATTTACCCTCTCTCCACCAGGAACGAGTCCCTCCACAACTTCGGCTTCTTGTTCACCTGGAATCTGCAGGAGAAGAAAACAGCCGTCATCACCTCTTTATCTTCACATCTTCTCTCACCTTCACCTCCACCTCCACCTCCACCTTCACATCTTCACATCTTCTCTCTGACGTCACCTCCAGGAACAGAACGAGTGCGTACGGCTGAATCTGACGATGTAATTTCACACGATTAAACTCGGGTTAGATGAAAAATGTGAGTTCTTGTTGGCGCCACATGTTCGGAGCAGCGAGTCCAGTTGGATCACACACATGAAGTGAGCGACTCCATCTGGTTTCTGTTCCTGGATGTTTGTGACTTTAACTGTCAGGACAAATATTTTGATTCTCCTGCTGCAGTGAAAAGAAAAAACCAGTGGAAACGACTGCAGGACTTTTTCCACTCGTCTTCTCTCTCCAGCAGATACGACAGCGTTTAAAACACACAGACGAAACAACAGAAAATAAAGGTGTTTAAGCTTCTGTGAGGTCTGACTCATGCTTAAGAAGGTAATTAATTTCCTTTCCAGTTGGTTTTCTTGCAGCTAAAGAATATAATAAACACATCTGCTCCCCAACGAGGCTGTTCACACCTGTCAGTAACATCTGACACCACGTTTTCACACAAAGACAGAAAGAAGTTCATGTAGAACATTTGCTGAATTAACAAGAAGGTCCAAATAACGCAGAATGAGTCAGAGACAGAGTTTCACAGAGTTTATAAAGTGTCTCCAACTCAACAACTCACTAAACTGACACATTTGTTAAGGGAGTCTGGGGACAAAGAAGGAGCCGATATTGTTCCTGTTTAGTGTCTTTGTAACATGTGACATGTTTAGATCAATAACATGTTTTTTCTTTCATAAATGGAGTGTAAATGGTGACATCAGTGTAAACAGTGTGTTCAAACAGCTGATCAATGTTGGCAGGTAAGACTTTAGCACTTTAGACACAGAAGCAGACAGGCTGGTACAGACATGCTGCCACAAACTGACACTTTTTACAAGGAGACAAACAACTGCAGCTGAAAGATGTAATGCTGAAGTTACAACAAGGACACAACGAGTTACAATCTGTCAGAGACACAGTTTCATACTGTTATAAGTTTGTTTTAACTCAACAACTCTTAAAATCACTACAGTTGTTAAGGGAGCCTGGTGCTGCTGTGTTACTGGGTCAGTGGTTGGATCAGCTGAACTCTCTCGTTCTTCTTGTTCTTCTTCTCCTCACTGAGGACGTCAGCTGAGCACCACATCAGCTGTTGTTGAAGTCATCCTATATTAATGTGTTTTTATGTTTTGTTGGTATATTTATTGCACCACTAGCAAAGTGTTTAAAGTTTAAACTGTTTAAAGTTTAATGTATTCCAACACAAGTGTAAATTTATGTGTTGCAAAAAAGGTTTTCAGACCGTTGGAGCTGAAGAGCGAGACGGAGATATTAAAGTATTTTAAACCTTTAGAGCAACAGAATGTGTTTAAAGTCTCACTTCTTAGATTCTTTACTGTCAGATCTGACAACACAGACACGATACACACATGTTGAGATGAAGAGTGACTCACACTTATTATATCTGATCGTTAAAGTCGTTAACTGAACCGATAAATCAGCTCAGAGATCATAAAATATGAGCAGGACTGTAACGTGATTATGATTTTCACTGTCAATCATCTCGACCAGCTGTTTGTTCTAGCAAATGTCAGAAAATGTAGAAAAATGTCGATCAAAACAATGATTTAAATGTCTCGTTCTGTCTGCAGTTCAAAAGATGTTCAGTTTACTGTCGCAGAGGAACGAAACAAGAAAATATCTAAATAACATCATGCTAACAGTGCTAACAGGAGCGGCTAACAGCTCACTTTTACATTTTCCAAAGGCAGCGACGCGACAGAATCGTTGTCGCTGCTGTTCTGACTCTGATAAACTTCAGCTGAGTGTAATCAGTCGTTCGGCGGCTGTCTGAGCTCCCGGGAGCGTCGCACTCGTCTGTACTTCACAGAGGACGAAGAACAAAAGGGAGCAGATGCTGCAGCTTCCCTCGCTGCACTCGTGACGACGTACAGAGCCGATTAGAACGTGTTCAAACAGCCGGGCTGAAGAAACTGAGCGTACGGCGACTCAGAGTCGGCTTAAAGAAAACAGATCTCTGGAGTTTCTGTTCAAAGTCAACACGGTGAGAGCGCGCCTGGACTTTAACGAGTTCTGATGGAGCAACCAGGATTTCTGCTCACGATGACGTCAAGGAACGAGTTCAGATGTTGGAGGATCGTAACTGTGAACATCTCGTCCCGACTCACAGCTCCAGGTCGACTCCCAGGAGAGAGTCAGAGAGGGAAGACGGAAAGCTGCGAACACGACTGAACGTAACGAGGATAAAACTTTAATATCATCTGAGCGAACAGCTGAGTGTGAGAGACATCAGACGGCTGTTTTCACCACCAGTGAAGTGATTCTGAGTGCAGGATCAGCTGTGTTTATTCACCCCACAGACAACTTTATATATATAAGTTAAAAAATATCGAGCAACAACAAGCAGTCAGCAGTACACAACAGAACCAGAACCCGACAGTGGAGTCACATCCATTTTTCCCAAAACTTTGTGAACATTTCTGTCCAGTTCTAGTCGACAAAAACAACATTTTCCATCCTGACACCAAAAGTCAGTGTGTGTGTTTTTACTTCACAATAGCTTCTCAAAGTCAGCGACAGTTCATGTTTAGTTCTCTTGGTTTTCTTACTCATTAACACATTTAATGAACCTTTTCAGAAAAAAACTTTTAATCCCAATCAACTGAAAAAATGTTACTTTCTCCATTCGTGAAGCAAAAATATATAAGAGTTCATTTTCTTTATTGTTAATAATATTATGTGGAAATTTAGTCACAGTTTTCATGATCCGTGTTTCAGCTGGTTGGAAAAAGTGTTAAACTCATTCTGTCAAAGTTTTTGCTGATGAATTAAAAGTTAACAAAAGATGAAGCAGGAAACACACCAAAGATCTTAGAAAAACACCTAAAAACATATAAATATATATTTCATTTATTTTGGATTCAACAGCTTCTCAGTTCCACTTCTAACTCTAACAGGTGGAAACTGCATCTATCGTCAGCGTATTGGTGCTGATGCTGATGTTGTTTATAGGTCGAAATGATTTTATTTCAAACAACCTGACAGAGCTGAACGATCCTGAACGTTACGTGGTCACACTGACTCACACTGTGTTTCAGCAGCCGTTTATTTTGTCTTTAACGAGCTGCTGGTTTGTTATCGTCTGTTCGTCGTGACCTCCCGACCTCGACGTTCGCCTCTGTTGACACTTTTGATCATTATAAATATTAATAGAGGATTTATGCCCCTTCAGGCGGAGCAGATGGCTGCGTGTGTTAGCGAGCGGCGGAGCGCCCAGGTGTTTAAATGAGGCCGTTACAGCTGAGCGGCGTCCTGCTGCAGCAGCGGAGGATCATTTACATACTGACGCTGCTTCACTCGTCTGACCTCTGCCTGCTCATCACAGCACCCTGTTAGCATCTGCTGCTGCAGGAGAGGCAGCATCTAATGAGACCACAGCCTGAGGAACGCTTCCTCTTCTAACTTTGTTGGCTGTGAGTGTGTGTGTGTGTGTGTGTGTGTGTGTGTACCTGTTAACAGGCCTGTCAGTGTCCAGTAGAGTCAATATCGACTTCCCGTCCATGTCTGGAGGAGTGTCGAGGCCGGCGATGTCCAGGATGGTCGGAGCCAGATCGATGTTCAGAACCATGTGAGGGTTTCTGACGGACACACACACACACACACAGATTATTAATATACAAGAGACAACACATCCTCCCTCATCGCTCTGCAACAGTTCTCTCTTCTGCTGCGGTGTTGAATAAAAAACATTGTGGACACAAACTTCATGTGATTCTTGTTTTTAACGACAGATGTGGTGAAACGCTGTAAACCAGGTGAGTATTAACGGTCATGTGTGCAGCTCTCTGAACTCATGATCGCCTCGTGGAACAGCTCCGACTGTAATCCACTTTACTCTGACACACACACACACACACACACACTCTGCTGTAATTTCATTGGTTTTCGTTAAAGCTGCATCGAATGATTTCTGTCCACCTGGAGGCAGAAAAACTTAGTTTGGTCTCAACCAACATGTGACTGATTCTATGTGCGCTCCTCATTTCTTTCCCTCCTTTCTGAGCCAAACAAATCATTTCAGAGTTCGGCTGAATTTAGTAGCCGTTTTTATTCTGGGCAGCAAGTCGTGTATTTTGTGTATTTTGTGTTGTGCGACCCACAATCGAGGAGGTTTAAAACCAGGAAACAGCTGATCACAGCAGTCAGTCCATCACTTCATCCGCGGACATTAAGGTGAGCAGCTGGACAGCCGCTGAGATCCAGGAGATGCAGCGTCTCCTCGGTCTCTGAAGCTGTCTTCGCTGTTAGCTTGTTGTTGTAGCGGCGAGCTGCTAACAGTCCCTACTTTCAAATTAAAAGCCCCCACTAAGAACCCAGTTCTAAACTCCAATAGGGTGCAATGTAAAGCTCTTATTTTGAAGACAAATTAGATCTGCTTCACTGTTCACGCCCAACTTCCTGCTTCACGTCACGTCACATGTTTACGCCTACATCAGTGGCGGCTTTTGGAAAAGAAGCAATATTACACCTCTGTTTTAAAGAGACAAGGTGACACATCTCAGCCTTTACCTGGCTGTGAATGTGCCGCCTTGTCTATCTAAAAGGGGCTGATGTTACGGTTTGGCTTCACATCGCAGATGATTCACTCGTTTCACAGTTTGAGTTTCAATTAACCACATTTATAAAATCAAACAGTGTTTCAGGCTTCAGGAGTTTGTAGGCAGCAAGTTTTCTGACAAAATGCAAAAAGGTGCCACAGAATATTTACCTGTTGGAGATTACAAATGCAGATTGTGAGCGTCTTTAGTGTTGTGGTGTGTGTGTGTGTGTGTATGTGTGTGTGTGTGTGTGTGTGTGTGTGTGTGTGTGTGTGTGTGTCTGGTGTGTGTGCGTGCACACTTACATGCTGCCTTGCTCAACGTTGGGTCCTCTGATGAAGAACGGGACTCTGATGTCGAACTCATACGGCATCGATTTACCTGCAGACACACGATGTTAACAGAAGCTCCACTGACAAAACCTCTGAACCGAAACTCTCCTGATCCAACATGCCAATAACACAAACCGAGTTTTTACCTTTGACGAGGCCGAACTGTCCGATGTGGTAGCCGTGATCCGATGTGTAGATGATGTAGGTGTTCTCCAGCTCGCCCGTCTCCACCAGCATGTTGTACAGCTTCTCCACACTGTCGTCCACAGACAGAAGCGTCTGCAGCCGCTTCCTCTGCAGCACGTTGGTGAACTCCATGTGGATGGGCTTCATGGCGCCGGTGTAGCGCATGATCCAGTGCTTGTCCAGGTTCGGAGCGTAGTTATAGCTCGGCGTGCTGAGGAGGAGGAGGAGAGAGACGAGATGAAGACACGTCCACACTGAGCAGGACAGATCTGTACACGTGTTGCTACAGGCAGAAGAAGCTGATTTTGATCAGAACAACAACCATCATTTTGTTCCTAAATCTCAGCGATCTTGTCGGACCACAGAGAGTCGCAGGAGACGGCTGTCCTTCTTTATTCACCACAAAGATGAACGTGAACAAATGTGTGTTTCATCTGCTTCTGTTGTGATGATGACACTGATTATCAGGAGTCGATGGCACCTTTTCTCCAGGCAGGAAACCGTTAACCACAGAAGAAGAAGAGCAGGATGGAAGTTATCGCTGTGTTCCATTCACCTGCTGCTGCGACGTCCAGGTGAACATCAGGCGATCAGAGAACGAGACGAAACGTTACAAAACTTTAAACCTCATCATGTCGTCGGGGAACGTTCGTCGCTGGATGTTTAACGACGACTGCAGCTCTGTAAACGAGGTGTGTGACGGCACGTTTAACTGTGTGCTGAGTGATGACAGCAGATGCTCCTGTTCATTAATAACTAACTCTCACCTCACACACACACACTCACACACACACACACACACTCTCCTCCCGCTGTGTGAGCCACAGAGGATGTTCCTCCGCTGAGCTCTGTGTGGATAATGAATGACTCCCATCAGCCAACTCATTTACTCCTCTCTCCTCCTCGGCAGCTACATAATTAAATTTCTGCATCGGGACAGAAATAACCTTCAACATCACGCTCGACTCGACTCGACGCCGCAGCAGCTCTGCTTCCTCCTGACTGGACAGCTGGAAGCATCTGAGCTGCAGCGTCGCTCCGCAGGCGGGAACACGCAGACGGGCTGTTTATGGGCGACTGTTTCTGTACACGACTGGATGTTCAGCCCGGTCGGCCCGCAGCAGCAGAACACCTGCATGAAGACCATGTTCTGGTCCAGCACGGAAATAAACACATGGAGACCAAATTCAACTCTTGGATTTGTTGGCATGAATGTTTTATTCTTCTTACGTTCTGGTTTAATCGTTCAAATATATGATTATGTAAAGTTTTTGCATTAAAATGTCAAAAATTGAGGTGACGCTGAGTTTCATCTGGTCGTCAGTCGCTGTAACTCCAGTCAGAGAGGAAGGAGGTCTTTAAAGCAGCTCGTCTGAGAACGTTTGTTCCTGATTCATGAAGGCAGTTTGTTCATAACGAAGCACGTTAAAGTTAAAAAGTCCTCCCGTTGGATCAGAACCTGACGGGGCTCGGTGTGTTTACTCCTCCAGTAGATCTGGAAACATCTCAGGGTTAACAGACGGCTGGTGGCGAGACGTCGTCCTGCGTCCTCAGCTCGCTCTGTTTCTCGCTGCTGTCGACTGTTTGAATGTTTCATCTCTTTATAAATGTTTCGTGCGGGATCGTCACTTATTTAATGTCTCTTCTACATAATGCACAGACTTCGATCTGCCTCTGCGTGCTTTAATAAACCTGCTGCTGCTTGTTGAAGTCATCTACGTTATACAAAGTGGATTTAAAGTGACGTTTTATTGTCACATTAACAGACGAGAGAGATCATGAATACACACTGTTAACATCACAGTAATGTTTCCATGTCTGATGTGTTTCATATCTAAACCCTGAATATCTGTTAAGCTCTGACGAAGGATCCGTCTGCTCTGCCGTGACTGCAGCTCTGCAGCTTCAGCTTCTGTCTGATTTGTCTTTATTTACTGAACCTGCTTTATTACTTCAGGGTTCAGCTGCAGCCCAGCAGATCTCAGACGAAGGATGTTTTGCCTCAAATCAAATTAAAACGGAGCTCATTCTTCCTTTCAGCGCCGCGTTGCTCTGTTTGGTTTCTCTGCTGAGCTGATTATAAAGCCGGACTGACCGACTGACTGCTGGACCACAAGAACCATCGACAGACATCACGACTTCAAAATACAACAAGATGCGACTATAAAGAGATGATGTGTCTTCATTTTATCATTCAGATCACAAGACTTCAATTTACAAGTGAAGATAAAACATTTCTGTTAACAAGTGAATTTAAGGACACACATCAGTCCTCCATGAAACTGCAGATATCTGCACCTACACACCAACATCCATGCTGGACTGGACTACAGCACCGGGTCAGACTCCCTCCACCAACAGTCAGATTCCTGCAGGTTTATTCTGGACCTGAAGAGGAAACTTCAACATGTTCTCAGTGAAAGATAGAAGAAGAAGAAGAATGCTTTTATTGTCATTGCAAACAAGTACAATGAAATTGGAGAGCCGCTCCAGCAACGTGCCTCATCAATCAAAGGTTTGAACAGAACCCGAACAGTCAAATGTCGATCAGGACGCTGCGTCCACATCTAGTTACGCCCGACTGTGTTTTATTATTCCTTTCAGAGGAAAAGGATTACGGTCTGTTCCAAGGATTTCCAGCAGAGTTTGTGTGTTAGCAGAGAAGCTTTGGACGGGATTTAAACGCTGTGACGGCAGGAGAGCAGCCGGCGTTTCCTCAGGCAGATGTTTACATCTGCTGGAGGAAAAAACATGTCTGGGAGGTAAAAGACAGTCTGACCTGTCTGTCTGTCTGACCTGTCTGTCTGTCTGTCTGTCTGACCTGTCTGTCTGTCTGTCTGTCTGTCCGACCTGTCTGTCTGTCTGACCTGTCTGTCTGTCTAACCTGTCTGTCTGTGTGCCAGCTCATCGACAGACAGACAGACGTGTCTCTGATTCAGGACTCAGAAGTGAACTTTCACTCCTCCGTCACACTGCCACGTTCTCAGAAACATTCAATGGAAAGTAATAACTTCAAAAGTATAAAATGAAACCTATGTATTCATTTAGACACACACACACACACACAC
>CAEMYA010000257.1:144271-158353 GCA_903131615.1 Diplodus sargus | reverse complement strand
CGTCAAAAATGTACTCATTTTTCCGAGTGTCCTGATAGTGTAGGTGTGTTATCATAAAATTGTCCTGATTTGTCATGAAAACAAGTACACACACACACACACACACACACACACACACACACACAGCTCTCTCTGGATCAGGACCAGGTTTTGCGGTCAAACACTGAAACTGTTTTAGATTCAGTTAAAGACTCGACATGAGAATATTTCTCTCTATTTAATATTTATAACTGATAATTAATTATTCACATCACACACTGTTAGAATTAAGAATGTTATGAGTCATAATTCCAAATATTTGGAAAAACGGAACATTTGTCAAATTAACTTTGGTACAATTTCTATTTCTGCTTCTTTATTCTTGTTTTTGGAGCAAATATTGTACTTTTAACAGTTTTGATGACTGACAGGCTTCTGCTGGTGACGTGCGACCAATCAGAGAGAGTTGTGGGCGGGACATAGAGGAACGATGTTGCACACATTAATTACAACATTAAAATGTTTGACTGCTGAACACGAGACGTCTCCACATCACGGCTGTGTTCGCTGAATACTGGACCGGGATTGGATCCAAACTATTTGTGATGTCACAGATTATTCTGGTACGCCCGCCTCTGACAGGAGACCTGATAGATGGAGAAGCAGGAACCAGGAGAGGAACCCAGTTTGGACCGGACCAGGACATTAAGCTTCACTACAGCAGTTCAGACTCAAGATGAACTATAACTCACGTTTATATCAACATTTTATTAACCCGGTTCATGGATCAGATGATGGACTCAACATCTGGACTGAAGCGCTGCGGTCCAGCTGTTGGTTCCATTCAACCCAACATGTGTTCTGTGCTGCAGTGACCCGGCGCCGTGCTTCAGACTGAACCGCCTCTCCACTCTGTCAGTAATCCGGTGTGTTAACGTTATGTCACATGGACTCATTATTACGAAAGTGAACTAAAAAGTGACCCGGCACCAGACTGACCCGCCCGCGACTCCACACACAGGATTATTCTGCCGTCTCACTGGGTTCTGAGCGCAGCGGGGCGGCGAGCAGCACTTCAAAGTTTTATTCTAATCATAAATTAAACATTTCAAAAGTTCAGCCGGAGTATGAAACACACTTCCAGGTTCTGAAACCTCCTGCAGATCTAGTTTTTGGACTGTCTGACTCTCCTGGACCCGTTCAGCCGGCGCCAGGTGTCGCTCACCGTTTGATTCTGGAGGTCCAGAAGTTTCAGTCCGGCTCATTTAAAGTTTCTACAGGTGCTTCGTCTGAGAATCTGAATGATTTAAACCTCAGAACGCTCAGATTTTTAATGCACTAATGAGTGTTTTAGACTTCCGAGAGCCGTCACTCTCACGCCATGCAATGCATTCTGGGTACAAAGCGTTTTTTTTCAAGAAACAATCCGTCGCTCTGCTCGTTTGCACACAGTCATAAAATCTTTATGACATCATGAAAATCAGAAGGAAGAACTCTAAACTCTGGACTCTGCAGCTTCACCTGGAGCGTCTGTTTGAACAACGAGCTGCCATGTTGGTTCTGGTTCTGTCGTCCAATCACGTGTGAGTGTATTTGCAATGGAGGTTCTGTTTGGGTCAGCGCAGACTGTTGGGAAGCACCGCAGGTCTTTTGTGAAATGATGACCTTTGAAACCAGTTTTCTGTCTGTTTGCTGCTGATTTCTGCTCCTCGTCTCACTGACTGATACCGAGTCAGCACTCGGGTCCAAGCCCGTGGTTCTGTGTTTATGATGTTATTAAACTGTGTTCTTCAGTGATAAACAGCTGATATCCTATTTTTTATCAATTGGGTCGAGAGAGTGAACAGAAAGGTTATTAAATCAGAACAGGAGATTATTCTGCTGAACAACAGAAGCAGCTCGACTGCAGCCGTCTGTCGGCCCAGTAGAACCTCTGAGGGTCCACTTTACGTTTTCAGTCAGAGTTTTAAAGCTTTAGCAGCTCAACGTTTATCAAACACTTTAGAAGAAGTTGTTTTTTATCAGCTGATGAATCAGTGACTCATCTCGTCACTTCCCTCAGACTCCACGTTCACTACTCTTTATTCTTCATCATTTCCTGGTTCTTCTTTCCGTCCCGTCACAACAACCGACGCCTCACAGCTCACCGGAAGCAGAACCGATCCAAACTAACCTGGACTCTGCAGGTTGAACCAGACAGAACTGGACCGCCTCGTCTCTAGTTTCACTTTGGGCACAAATGCAGTCGAAACCACAGACACAGCTGATCGTACAAATGTTCTGGTGACGCCGCTGATGTTAACGGCAGATACAGAACAAACACTCAGGGCCCGGCTCTGTGAGGCCCGGCTCTGAGAGGCCCGGCTCCGTGAGGCCCGGCTCCGTGAAGCCCGGCTCTGAGAGGCCCGGCTCTGTGAGGCCCGGCTCTGAGAGGCCCGGCTCCATGAGGCTCGGCTCCGCGAGGCCCGGCTCTGTGAGGCCCGGCTCATGAGGCCCGGCTCTGTGAGGCCCGGCTCCGTGAGGCCCGGCTCTGCGAGGCCCGGCTCTGCGAGGCCCGGCTCTGTGTTTGGACTCGGGATAATTAGCTCCTCTACTCCTCCTGTGCTCATTAATCACCGCGGCCTCTCTGTACGCTGCACCTGAGCAGAATAAAGACTGCTTGTCGGAGCTGCAGGATGAACTTTATCAGATGTCCTTCGTACTCGGAGTGAAATTCCTCTTTTCTTTTCTCTCCTCGCGTCCTCGCAGGCTCATCGCATCACACACGACCACAGAAGAAGAAGCTGCTGACGGCTCTGCGACCTCGACAGCAAACATTAGCGTAACTCGTCCTTGTTGGAGATAAAAGCTCAGAGAGCCGACAGCCTGAAGCTGTGTGACACCAGCCAGAACATTTCTTCATTCATCTGCTCCAGACAGAAAGAGATTCTGATCCAAAGACGTTCTGTCTCAGGCTGCGACACCGACGGATCATCAAACTCACCAAACGTATTCTGCAGGTGAAGCTTTAATTAACGAGCGGAGCAGTGAAGCTTTTCTAAATCATTTGAAGTTATTGGAAAGTGGAACTTGGACTGTTTGTTCAGTTTAACAGAGTTTGTACTTCACTGCGTTTATCTGATGAACGTTAACGAGCAGTTTTACAGTCGAGGCTCCACAAACTGCAGCACTCACGCTCTCGTCATCAGAGACACAAACTGAATAATGTTTCATATCACAACACTTTTAAATGTACATCGTGTCATCTCTGCCACTGCAGGGCTCTCTGTCCCAACAACACAACAGATAAAGGTTCTGTTCTGATCCGACTCAGAGATTTATCCTCACTCCTGTTTATCAGCCAGACTGCAGCAGTGATCCGGAACCGACCTCCAGGTTCTGTTCTGCTGACTGGAGCTGGAGGGGAACGCAACGTTACAGAGAGGAGAGAGAGAACCAGAACCAGAACCAGAACCAGAACCTCTGCTGAGAGCTGACTTCACTCAGAGAACCACTGTTGAACTGTAAAGAAATCACAAATAATTCTGCAGACAAACACCATCAAACAGCTGCTGGTCCAAATGAAAATCAAGGACTGTTTCAGAGTTTTCCTCTCGTTATGTTCCGTCTCGTTCTCTCTTCTTCCTCTCTTCTTTCTCTCTTCTTCCTCTCTTCCTCGCTCTCTTCTTCTTCTCTCCTTCCTCTCTTCTTCCTCTCTTCCTCTCTACTTCCTCTCTTCATCCTCTCTACTTCCTCTGTTCCTCCTCTATTTCCTCTCTTCTTCCTCTCTTCTTCCTCTCTTCCTCTCTTCTTCCTCTCTACTTCCTCTGTTCCTCCTCTCTACTTCCTCTCTTCTTCCTCTCTTCTTCCTCTCTTCCTCTCTTCTTCGCTCATTCTTCCTCTCGACTTCCTCTCTTCATCCTCTCTACTTCCTCTGTTCCTCCTCTCTTCTTCCTCTCTTCTTCCTCTCTTCCTCTCTTCTTCGCTCTCTTCTTCTTCTCTCCTTCCTCTCTTCTTCCTCTCTTCCTCACTTCTTCCTCTCTTCTTCGCTCTCTTCTTCCTCTCGACTTCCTCTCTTCATCCTCTCTTCTTCCTCTCTTCTTCCTCTCTTCTTCCTCTCTTCCTCTCTTCTTCCTCTCTTCTTCCTCTCTGACTGTCACAGCGACAGACGAGCAGATGAATCGTGACCTCGAGGAAACTCGTGGATCTCTGAGGTTTGAACATCGTCTGAAACATTTCAGATCATTTAACAACACGTAGAATAAAAGTCGAGTTGATTTCAGACATTTAAATGCAGAAACCCAACAGATTAAATCTTCGAGTACATTTTGCTGGTAATACTTTCAGAACTCTTCCTTGTAATGGAGTATTTTAAAGTGCCCGCTGCCTCAGTCAGGACCAGATTAGACGGATTAACGTCTGAGAGACTTTAGTTAACAAGCTCTCTGCACACGACTGTGTGTGATCGCCTCATCAGCTCAAACTCACACTCGTCTCTTTCTTTAACGATCTGCGCAGCGTTTCATCGTATTGTTTGAAGTTAAACATCCGTCTGCTGGTCTGGGGATTAATCTGGATCAGTCTGATACGTTTCGGCTGGAGGTGAAAGTTCTTTTAATACTGTGACGAGAAGCCGCGGAAAATAAAAGCAGCTGTTTTGAATCCTGATACTTTCCTCTGCTTGATATTCATGGATTCTGTCCTGAAAATAAAGCTGCTGCTCTTGATTCCTGATAGTTTGATTTGATATTCAGGCAGTGAAACAGAGAAACAGACTCTCAGTCGGCTGTAAACACACAGAGACAAACACGTCCCGAATAAAACTCTGTCTCCTGAAAACGACACTTGTATATTCAAACTGTTTTCATAATCACGCAGCGATGACAACATAATGGCTGCCTGGTTTGTGTTTAGAGACGACGGTTCTGAACCGGCTGGCAGTGGAAGGAGGTGACCGCTGGTCTGTGGTTACAGCACAGACAGACCGCTGCTGCGTTTCCACGCCGTCACAAAGACGACAGTCTGTTTCCTCAGAGACTCAACCAACAACAGCTCGGGACAAAAACACTCAGTCATTTAGTGTCTGATGGAGACACGAGGGCAGATAGAGACGGTGCCAGGCCGCCAGCCGGACCGGGTCGCCCGTCAGCCGCCATCTTCTGGAGGTTTGGTGTCAGAAAGCCCGGTGAACGAGGTCCATCCAGAACCAGTCTGACTGATGGTTTGATACATTCGAGATAACAACGTTGTAACAGATTTTGTAAAAGTTCTTCTTTCCAAAAGCTAAAGAAAGCTCAAACTTACTTCCTGTTTCTAACTTGAACAGCGACGAAATGATTTGATCCTGACGTTCTTCTAGACTTTACGAATAGTTTTGGACCGAACAGTGAGTCGAGTTCTGTCTCGGCTGTGACGCTGAAGAACTTGTGTCCACTGATCTGCAGATGCGTCTGTCACAGTGATTCTGGGAGTCGATAATCAATGTTTTGCATGATGAAATAAAGGATTCAGAGCCATGAAGCTCTGACGGTGTTCGGCCCACAGAGACTCTTCTGGACTTTACAAATGTGATTGGACCAGATAAACTGATTCGTCCCCCTGCGGCTTGTTCTCACATCCTGTTCTCTGCACGTGGATTCATTCCTTTTGTTCTCATGTATTAGACCTGGTGTCTGAGATTTCCTGTGAAACAAACGGAGCCTCTGCTGTGACAGAGAACACGACTGTGAGTCCATAACTGAACTGGAGTGTTTGTGCTGCGTGATGCTGCCGAGCAGCCTCCCGACCACGCAGTCCTTCACCTCCTACACAGCTTCGTCTCTACGTGCACCCAAAGAAACGTTCCTCCCAGTTTTGGTGTTCAGAGCCAGAACCGTCAGCCAACTTCATTAATGAGTTAAAATCCCTACAGGGACTGAATCCAGACGCGTGGAGGCACAAACCGCCTCCCGCCGCCGTCCGCATACTTCTGGCCGTGTCGTGTATCAAACTATAGCATCATTCTGCATTAGGTGGTCTGGAAATGTGCTGTCATGCTCTCCTGAACTGTGAACGAGAGCTCCAAACACCCGCGGGGCCTCATAAATCCTGTCGTCTGTCATCCCGGCGTGCCCTCGCTCTCCTCCATCGTGTCTGCCTGCTCATTAATATTCATGAGCAGATGGGCGGGCCTCGGCACAGATGCAGCCGGCCGCCGAGCTGCTCGCATGAAATGTGGTGAATGTCAATAAAGAGATACGGCGTTAATGCGGACCTGCTGCTCCATATTCATCAAGTCACGTCGACATGCAGAGAGCAGCAGCGGGCTAAACGCCTGCCGCCGCTCAGATCACAGGTCACAGGTCACAGGTCACAGGTCAGAGGTCACAGGTCGACCCGCCACTTCCTGAAGAAGAAGCCTGATCAATAAGTGAAACTCCTGCGGTCGCCGTGGTTATGTGATGAGCTTCTCGCTCTTCATCACAGAGCGAGCTGCGGTCCGGACGTACAGAACATCATGTGTGATCGATACAGCAGCTGATGTTTCCAGACTGTTATCAATAAACATGTCAGCAGATGTTTACAGGGCCGATTTATTATCAGTCAGTTCTGCTCGTACTCAGTCAGCGTCACAGAGCTTCTCTCAGACAGAAGCACCTGGATTGGTCGCCTCGCGCGTCAGTCTGACGCTGCTGTTTCCCCCGAGCGCAGCAGCGAGGAGCAGACAGGAAGTGGTTCTGTGGTTCTGTGGTTCTGTGGGCTCGGTTACTAAAGGAGAAGTCCAAGTACCGCCAAGAACGAGTACATGAACGAACCAGACGGTCTTCCCGTCCCGGCCAGCCAGCCTGGGTCCACTCTGCACACTCTACCTGTGTGCAGGTGTGTCTTCTCCTGATGATGAGCTGAGCTCGTTAAGCTCCTCCTCCCTGAGGAACGATCAGCTAAATGCTCCATGAACTCTTCACAGCAAACTTCTACGAAGCAGCAGAATCAGGACATTCTGGGTTTCCACCATCAGGAAGGAACGACTCCTGAGACATGATGGCACATTCAGATACAGCCGTCGTCTGAAAGGCTCGGCCCGGTTCCATGGAGAGAATGATGTCATCACGTGACGTGACATCACATCGCGCGTGGCTTCGGCTCAGCTGAGCCTGGAAACACACGGTTGGACTCGCCGCCACCAAAAACTTAAAGCAGTTTTGTTGCCTCAACATTCAAAGCGTTCAGCAGGATTTATCTTGAAAGCGTCAGCAGATGTTGTGTATGATGCATCACTGATGTTTCAATAACTGATCCTGCAGGAGGAGCAGCGTCACGCCGCTTTGACCGACGGTGCAGACGATCTCACAACGACAGGAAGTGAAGTCATTGTGGTTTGCTCATTAACACAGTCAGCAGGCGGAGACGCAGCAGTGACGCACGCAGTCGGATGATTCACGTCTTGTTCCCTCATCGTGGGAACCTCCGTGACCTCTGACGGTCGTCTGCGTCCGTCCGCCTCACAGATTCAACAGAAGTCAAGCTCGTCCGTGGACTTTTACGTTTCATTTAGAAATACTGAACCTCATCGGACCACAAGTTGTTAACAGAAAGAGACGTTACTGGTTTTGTCGTGTCTCATTGTTAGGAGGCTCAGATTCTGGTGGTTCTGTTGGTCCACTCCGGGCTGGAGGCTCTGTGTGTTTCAGTCGAGCATCAAAATCCAACAAATGCTGCAAGTTTACATCATTTCATGCGGTTTGGTCTTTAAATAGGCCGTTTTTATTCCACCTCGGCTTGTTTTTGAATATTTTATCAGCACTACGTTCGTGTGAGTAAGAAAATAAAGAACGATGAGGAGTTTCTGCTCCTGTCACTCTCACACAGGCGCCTGAACGTTTCCTCAGAAATACCTGTTAAATATTCATTTTCTGTGACACTGATGTCAGTGAATGTGACCCTGGACCACGTCTCTGACAACGAGCTCCACGAGGACAGACTCAGGATCAGTTTACAGACATCTGCAGGGATGTAAACGGCTGTTTGTGGAGAATAAACTGTTCTGGTAACAGTTGAATGTTTTAGCTGGACGGACGAGAGAATCTCCTCCAAACTGTGGAGCTCTTTGTTTTCTGTACATCAAGTTTTTCTTCATATGAGATCTCAGAATCACTCTGAGGATTAAAAATAGGAAACTGAAACCAAAACGCTGATCAAGGACGACGAGCTTGTCTTTATTTTTTTCTTCATGTGCAGATTCAAACCATCAACGTGTCCGTCACTTAACACTGTCTGACTTCCTGCCTGCGGCTCTCAGCTCAAAGCTCATTGGTTCCTGATAAACCTTTAAAATCACCTCACAAATATCCAGTTTACCTCAAAACAAACAGGAGGAAATCACTTTGTCGGGACTATTTTCAGTGGCGGATGAATCCACATTTGGTGCTCTAGTGAGTGTTTATGGTGTGTGTGTGTGTGTGTGTGTGTGTGTGTGTGTGTGTGTGTGTGTGTGTGTGTGTGTTCATCACTGAAGACAGTAACAATAAGTAAAAGTAAAATAAAATCAGGATATTGTGACATTAAAATTAAACGCAGCCGTAAACTAAATGTTTTCCGTGGGTCTGAATGTGCTGCGCTGTGAACACACGTCTGTATAACTCCGGCTGCTCCTGTGTGTTCCTGACAGCTGATGATATTTATCTGATATCTGTGTTTCCTGCCTGAAGCGAGAGCAGCTTTAGTTAACCAGCGACACGTCGGACAGAGAATCATCTTCTTCTTCTTCTTCCCCATTTCTGACCTGACAGGAAACTGAATGTGTGACATGAACTAAAACACCACGAATGAAATAACAGATCTTATAATATAAACTGTTTCAGATATTTGTTGATCTGCGGGAGGAACCAGCGAGCTGGAAGCTGAAAGTCTTGACAAAGTGCTGACAGACGTGTTCCTGGATCATTAACCCGACAGAAACTACAGACTTCTGCTCCTCGTAAATCAAACCAACAACCTGAAACATGCAGGACAGCAGCGACCGGCCCGGATCAGATCCACTTACTGTGAGCGAGCGTGTGATTCCTCTCTGCCGGAGGACGAACAGCCAAACAGCACTGAGAAGAAAAAGATCCTGAAACTCTGCCGACGACTCTCTCCTCCTTCCTCTTCCTCTTTTTCAGCTTTCACACTCAAATCTCTTCTTCTTCCTCTTTTCTACATTATTCTTTGTCTTTTTTTTTCCTGCACTGATCCGGACGTCTCCTTTCAGCTCTCCCCTCCACCTGCCTTGCTCGTAGTGCTCTGCCTGAACCGGCAACCTCACTTCAGGTCCTGTTGGTCGTTGCCGCGGCAGCAGACGTGGTAATAATCCCCGCGGCAACGGCTCTCTCCCCCCGACGACCGCACGCCTCCCCGTTTGTAACAACAGCTGAGCGGCTGCTGCTCCTCCGTCCTCTCGCTCGCTTTAGTTCCTCCTCTCCTCTGCTGCTCTCCTATCGCCTCCTCCCCATCGCTCTCTCTCTCTCTCTCTCTCGCTCCATCACTCCCACCTCCCTCCCTCTGCCTCTGACTCTCCATTGTCTCTCCATCTCCTCACCTCTCTCTCTCTCTCTCTCTCTCTCTCTCTGCCTCCTCCTCTCAGTCGTTTATTTTCAGACACAAGAAAGAACAAAAGTGAGAAATAAAACTCCCTCCCTGCTCCTTAACTTTCTGTCGAAGTAGTCGACGGACGACAGGAACACAAAAAAGGAGGAACCACATCAGGAAGAAGAAGAAGAAGAAGAAGAAGAAGATGATGAATATGAGGAAGAAGAAGAAGAAGAAGCGTCTTTCATGACACCGACGTTCAAGCTCGTCTGTTTGAACCTGATGTTTCTGCACCGCTGCAGATAAATATTACTGAAGTATTCGACTATTGATCGAAGATCTTCAACGATCGTCTTTGAGTCGAGGGTCGTCGTTCGCTCGGCACATCGCTCATCAGACTTCTGGTGATGAAACCAGCTGATCTGTGAGTTTAGACTGAAGCTGGTTTGAAGTTTCCAGAACAGAACCTCCTGACAGCTGCGGTCTGTGTACTGCAGAACATATCGGACCTCACGGCGCCGTGACGCCTCTGCTGGAAACAAACGCTCTGCAGAGGTTTACTGGAGCTTTGTAACGATGACGCAGAATAGCAGAGATTTATTCCTCTCGTATGATTTCCGACTGATGACTTCCAGCGGAGGTTATAATCTGACATGAAGGTTTAATCTGTGTTGTCTCTAAACAGTCACACAGTGTCCCGTCTGAATCATTTATCCGCAGCGTGGATGTGAGGAAGCAGCAGCGATGCCTCTCGTCACGTTGACCCTGTTCGGCTGCTTTATTGATGAGGACGAGCGTACGGCTGAACATCTCTCCGCTGATGTTTGGACGCACGTGACGACCTGAAAACATCTCTGCTGCAAACTTTCACATTCTGGAAGCAGATTTATTTGACTGCAGATCAATAATTATATGTTTTCAGTGCTTTCAGCTACACTTGACCCACATGCTGCGAAGTTGCCATGGAAATAAGACGTCTTAGAATCTGAAATCTGAAAGCTTCGTGTTTGTTTTGTGGAGGAAGAAGACGTCGAGTCGGCTGCAGCGAGGAAAAGACACGAGAGAAAGATAAAGACGCGTGAAGCTCTGCGGTGTTCAAGTTATCTCCAAACTGATGCACATGAAACCCGACACGCCCGTGAAACGCACACAAAGAACAGAGTAACAATCCTCAGAATCTGCTTCTCTGAACAGATGTAAGGAAACTGTGACGACTACCCAGAGACTCAGTATTTCCCCCGGGACAGTCTGAGGACTTCCACCAGGTCATTTTCAGTCCTGGTGATTATCGCCGCTCCGTCTTGTGTCAATCCAACACAGTGAATGTTGATTCATTAGTTCTAATCCAAACCTTCATCTCTCACTAAACCTGACCGGACTGTGACTGAAGACTGGAGGAATAAAAGAAGAATGAAACACAGAATAACTTTCAGACTGTTTCATGTAAAGATCAAACTTTCTGAAAGGTTTTCCAGCAGAAAACATCTAATAAGAACCACCAAAACTGTCTGACGAGGCAGAATATCACCACCTGCTCACACTGAGGAGGTTAAATACACAAATCACTGAAAAACAAATTCAGCTAAACCTGAAGAAGAAGAAGAAGAAGAAGAAGGCCATCAGCTGTTTCTGCAGATACTCATAAGCAGGCAGTGACATCGCCCTCTGGTGGCTGCAGGAGATATGACGGGAGTGAAGGAGGAAGTGTTGCGACGCTGTTAGATAAAGAAAAGGAAAAGTCGTCGTCCTGGACTTGCTGCAATAGTGTGAATCTCTAAAATATGTTTGGACTTTGGAGATATGGATTACATTTCTAGGATACGTGTCACCTGAGTTTGCAGCCGCGGCGGCGTCGCTCATCAGTCCGCGGCTAAAACGCCTAAACATCCGCTGGATGGATTTCTTGTTCTGACATTCAGAAGCAGAATCGTCTCTGCTGATCTCTGACCCGAGCTGTAACATCCGACCGACCGCCTCGTAAAACACGAGTCGTTTGCCAGTAAACATTATTAATGCAGCGATTTCATTTCCTCAGAAACATCTGCACAAATCAGCAGAAGGTGAGGGATGTTTCTGCGAGATAAAACCTGCTTCAGGTGAATCCATTCACAGATCAAAACCAGAAATCCACAAACGAGGACGAAAAAAGGAAAGTGGCTGAAAATCTAACGTCAGAATGAAGCGAGCAGAAAGAAGAGCGTGTTTTAGGGGAATGTCCCTTTAAGAGAAGCTGCCCATCTGCTGCACACACACACACACACACACACACACTTCAACATGAATAGAACATGAAGACAGACCATCATATAAACACACGGCACCATTACACCACCGCTCTCCACCACAGGCTCCGCCCACCGCCTCATTTACACCTCCACTCATCTCTTCAGCGCTCTCTCCATCTTCATTATCAGCTCTCCGAGCTTCACCCTTCACCTCATTTACACACCACTCCAACATCACCCACCCATCCACCATCATACAGTATGTATACATCCACCATCACCATCCACCAGGAGACTGACAGGGAGCAACCGGAACAAGCCTTGTGAGGGAGAAAGAGACACGAAGAAGAAGAAGAAGGAGGAGAAGAAGAAGAAGACAAAGAAGAAGAAGATGAGGAAGAGGAGACTCAGAGAGGAAGACAGATTCAGAGAGGGAGACAGATTCAGAGAGGGAGACAGATTCAGAGAGGAAGACAGAGAGAGGGAGACAGATTCAGAGAGGGAGACAGATTCAGAGAGGGAGACAGATTCAGAGAGGGAGACAGATTCAGAGAGGAAGACAGAGAGAGGGAGACAGATTCAGAGAGGGAGACAGATTCAGAGGGAGACAGATTCAGAGGGAGACAGATTCAGAGAGGGAGACAGATTCAGAGAGTGAGACAGATTCAGAGAGTGAGACAGACACAGAGAGGGAGACAGATTCAGAGGGAGACAGATTCAGAGGGAGACAGATTCAGAGAGTGAGACAGATTCAGAGAGTGAGACAGACACAGAGAGTGAGACAGACACAGAGAGGGAGACAGACACAGAGAGGGAGACAGATTCAGAGAGGGAGACAGATTCAGAGGGAGACAGATTCAGAGAGGGAGACAGATTCAGAGGGAGACAGATTCAGAGGGAGACAGACACAGAGAGTGAGACAGATTCAGAGAGGGAGACAGATTCAGAGGGAGACAGATTCAGAGAGTGAGACAGACACAGAGAGGGAGACAGATTTAGAGAGGGAGACAGATTCAGAGAGGGAGACAGATTCAGAGAGGGAGACAGATTCAGAGAGGGAGACAGACACAGAGAGGGAGACAGATTCAGAGAGGGAGACAGATTCAGAGGGAGACAGATTCAGAGAGGGAGACAGATTCAGAGGGAGACAGATTCAGAGGGAGACAGACACAGAGAGTGAGACAGATTCAGAGAGTGAGACAGATTCAGAGGAAGACAGATTCAGAGTGAGACAGGTTCAGAGAGTGAGACAGATTCCGGCAGGCAGACGGGTGTGAGATGAGTTATCTGACTAATGAGCTGCTCTTATCTGACGGCGGTGCTGAGAGACGAGCAGACAGACAGATGGAGGGACGACAGATAGATTGACAGACAGTCTTTGTCCTCAGGAGAGACGCGCTCGCTCAGCAGCCGACTGACGGAACTAAATGCTGATGAAACGCGTCTCACAGACGGACCGAGCGCCGCGTCCTCGCCGCTGTAAAACACATTTTAACAAGAGAATAACAAATAAACACTTTGACTCCCCGAGCAGAGGAAACACTGAGAACATCGTGTGGAGACCAACGTGTTGATGGTTCTGATCAGACAGCAGAGTTTCCACAGCAGAACCCAAGTTGACCTGATGCATCAAACTGAGACCATCTCTACATTATTAAAGTCACTATTACTGACGTGCATCGACTCTAAGTTCCATATCGTGACTCTGAGTGTTGATCCAACAGCTTCCATCATCGTGCGTTTGGTTCAAACGTTCATTTATATACAAACGTCTCAAACTGCAGCTGAGTCATTTTCATAAAACACTCTTAAAATGCAATTAAATCGGCACAAAAACAAGAGTTTGATGTGATTCACACATTAAAGACGCTGCGGTGAATTCATCCTTTAAGCCATCGAGTCGTTCGTCTTCTCTCCGTCCTGACTCGTCTCATTATTCATCCGCTGCCAACCGTCCGTCCGTCCACACTTCATATCCACGATTATGGAAATATAGCTTCACATTTTGCAGTCAGTTATGTGACTGACAGATAAAACACCATGAAGTTTAAACTCACTCCGACAGAGATGAATGTAAAGCTCAGCAGCAGCTCGTGTTGGTACGACTGTGTTACGACTAATACTAACACTTTGTTTTCACCGTGTTTGATGATACAACATGTTTCTGAACTGTATTATTTTTTTATTAAAGATGTTTTTCAGACATTTAAAGTCGAGCCGGTGACGACGTGGTTATTTAGTGTCGCAACCGTCCGGCTACAGAAGTTCAGACGAGTTTTAATGTGAATCATTTTTGACAAAATGTCAAAATGAAGAAAAAGTGTGTGTGTGTGTGTGTGAGTGTGTGTGTGTG
>CAEMYA010000257.1:114683-124975 GCA_903131615.1 Diplodus sargus | reverse complement strand
GTGTGTGTGTGTGTATTTTCCACCAGTGAAAATCCTCCATTTCTCATTTCACGCTTGACTGAAGCGTTTCTCAGCCGTCCTTGTTTCTTCTCCTCGTCCTCTTCATCATCCTCCTCTTCGTCTTCCTCCTCGTCTCCTCTCTTTGTTTCACTTTTATTAAAAGAAGCTCAAAACTACAGATCCCAGACTCAGACACAAAGAGTCGAGGGTCCACAGAGGGTTCGTGTAAATAATAGATTCCTGTCCTGGTTGTCTGAGTGTTTACTGATGATCACTGAACTGAAGCTATGACATCATCTCCTCTCGTGATGTCATAGCGTCTCTCACCGTCTCTCATCGTCTTAAATCTGTTGACAGAAAGTAAAGTGAACGTGCGTCTCTGAGTGTGAGCTGTTTGACGAGGCAGCTGAATTAACACTTCCTGATTGTCTCCTCTCTTGATTCCTGACGCTGCTGATTTTGACGCCGTGACGTTCGTCTTTATTTGTGAATGAAACAGAGCAGAGCGGCCGTAAAATGGCAGTTGAAGGGGGAAATCAATCAGGTTATTGATCAGGTCTCACACACAAACGGCTGCTCAGGAGCAGGTGACATCATCAGTGTCAAGACAGCTGGCAGAGGAGAGGGAGGAGCAGACAGGTGACTCCACAGGTAGTCGGGACAGCACCAGAACCAGCACCAGAACCAGCGCTGCTCTGAAAGTAGGTGGAGTATTTTGGGATGGTGTCAGTCTCCGGTGACCGTGGCAACAGGTTTCCCCGGAGGACTCGAACATCATGCGTGACCTTCGTCTGAAACGCACTTCACTTCCTGCCGCTGTCTGTCTTCACCCGGTTCTGTCAGCCCGCATCACTCTGCTGCTAATGGAGCCCCGCGGACACACACACACACACACACACACACACACACACACACACACACAGTGACCTAATCAGTACCTCTCCTGGAGACATCGTTGGAGAGTTTAATCCTCCTCCTCGCTCTTTGTGTCGGACCGTCATGAGATCATGTCTGACTGCTGCTGTTTTATTCAGCAGCTGCACGACAACAACAACTGGATGTCGTCTCACGCTGCGAACAGAATTATTGAAAACCCCCAAAACATGACGAGTGTCTCCGAGCAAATGGATTCTCGCGTGTCGCTGCGCCAGAGTTGAAAAGGACATTTATCAAACCCAGTTTGCTTCAGACAGCAATCCACACGGAAACAGAAGCACGAGAGGAGGAAGGACGGATAAATAGATGGACAGATAATTGATCCCCAGGGAAATACAGACATCCAGTAGCTTCAGCGGCAGACACAAAACCCTGATAAACACCAGAACACGAGGATAAAACTGGAGAGAAGAATATGAGGATAAAACCAGCCACGCGTCAGATAGTGACCCCACTAACTTTCCCTCCAGAGACCCGGGATCACATCCTCTGTGTGGTCCAGACTCTGGTCCACACGTGAGGAGGGAACTATGAAGGATCTGGTCTTTCTTCACAAAAGACGCAACGCAACTCCTGGTCCAGGCGCTGGTCTCCCGCCTGGACTACAGTAACTCAGGACTCTCAGCCTCAGAGTAAAACGCTGCAGCGCGCCTCGTTTACAATCTTCCCAAATTCTCCCATGTGACCCGCCTCCTCCGTGACCTCCACTTAAAGTATGTTTGATAAACAGCAGCTACGATCCTCAGACGACGGCTGACAACTGTTTCTATATTTCTTTGTACTCCATCGGTGGTGATGTTGTGGTTTCTCTCTTGTGACAAATGTACTTATTGTAAGTGGTTTTGGACTAAAAGCGTCTTTTAAACGTCCTAAATGTAAATGTTAAACAAAGCTTTTCTAAAACTCTGTCAAGCGTGAAGATGTTCAGAAACTCAGTTTTCAGCGTTGTGGACGGGCACAAACTGAGATTTCTGGAAACGATGGCGTCATCGTTTCCAGAAATCTCAGTTTCTGCCCGTTGACAAACGTTTATTAGTTCATTCGTTTCCACAGATGTTTTATTGTTTGACGTCGTGTTTAGAAGGACGCAGAGCGACACAAAGATGGAAACGAGTCACGATCCTCTGACGAACGAGCACGTTTCACCGCCTTCTTAACGTTTTCAGTAACGAAGCAACCGACCGCTGTTTGTTTGCTTCAGCAGCCAGTGAACGCTGATGGACACGAGCTGTGTGTTCTCTGGTGTGTCAGTGCGGACGGAAGGTTAGTTCTGAAGGAATATAAACACCCGGCCATGTGGACCGACAGATTTCTTCTAACAGCTCGTATCATCTTTTCTTAAACCTCCCGCATGTTTCACAACTTTATTAACAGTCACAATACGTCAACATGTGAGCTGTTTGTCAGCGAGCTTTATTTTAAAAGTCTAACAAGTTGCTGCACATTATGAATTCTTGATAGCTTGACGTGCAAACTGATGCTGACGGGTCGGTGGAGCGTCACAGTGTGAAGCTCGAGGTGACGGGCGGAGCTGCTGCGTTCGACGTGTCGCAGGAGAACGTGTTAAAAAACCCTGAAATCAAAGCGATCGTCTGACATCAGAACCTGCCGAGGACGGGTCGGATCAGACAGTTACTAAAGAACCAGAGACACCTCTGCCTCCCTCACAGCGTCCGTCCATCACAGCCCTCAGTTCACATGCTTTCTTCTCATCAAAGACGTCACATATATTGTTCTGGTTCAGACGGCTGGTTCTAACCTGGAGGTCCGAACTCGCACCAGAGGTCACAGAGCCTCAGCGAGGATCGCGAGGACGTTTATACCTCAAGAAAACGACCTTTATCTCGTCACGTTCTCATTTCTTAGAAGAAAACCAAACTTAATTGTCATTTTGAGGTTCACATTATTATTTGAGATATAAACGTCAGAGCATCAGGACACGATGAGACGGAAACAACGTCAGGAGAAGAAACATGTCGGAGAAGCTGACACCAGGAAAACTCCTCCCACGCATATTTACAGACAGTCATTTAATTCAAATCATCGTTTTATAGAGACATGAGTTTATCTGACGGTTGGTCAGTTGTTCTGCACAGACTCAGGTCTCCTGTTCTGACAGAGGAGGATGTAGTCGTTGGCAGGAGAACTTCCTCCAGCTGCTTTAGTTCTTCTTCTCTGCTGCTGCACAAACTGTTTAAATCGGCTCAATAAAGAATTTAGATTCATTAGAACTCGTTCTCTGCCTGCATCCGTCTCTCCCGCTCTCTCTGAAGGTCAGCCGCTCTGAAGCAGCGGTCTATAACGATTACCAATTTCATCAATTCTGCTACAGCGAGGGAGGACGGGGGAGGACGGGGGAGGACGGGGGGGAGGGCTTTATTACACGCGAGCACGAGGAGGGCGAACACCAATCAGAGGCGTTCTAAGATGAATAAAAAGCGGCGCGGTGACCTTCTGTCTCACTGAAACAAAGTGAAAAGGACAATTAAAGAGCAGCAGATTTACGAGGTGCTGATGGAAAGTCACAGCGTCGCTCAGACAGACTGAGGAGCTGTTAGCGCCTCCTGCAGGCGGCGAGCTGCAGCAGCAGGAGAGCGTCCGACAGAACATGACTGAAGGTTCATCCTGACGACGGAGAACAGCAGAGAGACATCCTCAGGAGAGCACGAGTCAGGAAAACACTCAAGATCAAATAAACCTGAGAGGAAACTTAGCTGCTCACACACACACACACACACACACACACACACACACACACACACACACACACACACACACACATATACAGTACGGTGGCTCAGTGTGTAAAAATGCCTTTCTATAGAACAGAAGAGCTCCTGCTGTTCTTTACATCTCTACACATGACCCCAGTCACCCGACACACACACACACACACACACACACACACACACACACACACACACACACACACACACACACACACACACACACACACCCACACACACACACACACTCACACAAACCTCTGGCTTTCTGAATGAATCAGTATTAGAGAGAAAAGAACAAAGAGAAGAAAAGAAAAGAGGGAAAATGTGAGAGAAAGTAAAAGTGACAAAGAGTGTGTGTGTGTGTGTGTGTGTGTGTGTCTGTGTGTGTGTGTGTGTGTGTGTGTGTGTGTGTGTGGGATCCCTCCAGGCTGCGGCGGGTTCAAAGGTCACCGGGCTGTGTTGCCATGGCGTGGACGTTGGAGCGAGTCGGATCAGCTGACGCTCGGCGGCGATGATGTCATCGTGTGCTGCAGCAGCTCAGCTGGTTTATAAACGAACTCATGAGCTCTTTATTTTATTATAGATGTTTGTTTTAGTGAACGTCAAGTCATGTTGCTTCAGGTTCAGTCAGAATCTGTTAAGTTCACATTTTCTTTCTGAAAAACTTCTTCTTCTTCTTCCAACAACTGAACTGAAACATTTGTATAGTTGAGGGTTTAATCTCCACTCGAGCTGCTACATTATTTAGTTTTTCCTTGAGCTGATCGAAAGTAAATTCAAAGGCCGACTATTCTGATTTTCAAGCAGAACATGTGAAATATTTTCTGGTTCCAGCTTCTTAAATATGACGATTTGCTGCATGTTGTTCTGAATTATGACAGTTTTTGTGCTTCAGACTGTTGCTGGACGATTTATTTCCATTTTTAACACTAAATGATCAATCGTGATTATAATTGCCTGGTAGTCAGTGAGAAGTTTATTAAATGTGCTGTAATAAAACACTGGGCTCGTTTTAGCAATGTTTGAAAGTATTATGTGAATATTTTGACTGATGTCTCATTAAACACAGGACAACATGTGTGAGAGGCTGAAGAGTTGATGTGGTTCGTCATCAGCTGAAGGCGCTGACATGAAACGTGAAGAGACAGTTTGACAACACGGGAAATACAGAAACGCAGAGAACAGAAGGTCGAGAGGTCAAAGGACAACGAGGAAGAGGAGGCGCCTCAGGCAACAGTGTCGTGAAGACACACACATACACACACACACACACACACACACACACACACGGTATGGATGTGTGTGTGACGGCCAGCTGCCTGCTCTGAAGCACTGCAGGCTTTGTTCACTGTGAAGAAACTGAAGATGGACGACCGTAAAAATATCAGCAGACAGATTCTCAGCGACAGAGGAGGGAAAACCCCGAGCACACACACACACACACACACACACACACACACACACACACACACACACTCTTTGTGTGGGCACACAGGCAGTGTGTGTGTTGTGTGTGTGTGTTGATCCCCGTCCTGCTCGGACACAACACATCACAACACTCACACATCAATACGACCATCAATACACATAATTACCATCCTAACCCTGGTGTGGACCAGGAACCACCAGAACTCCATGTTGTCAGTCATGTAACTGAGCGAGAGCTAACGCTAACGCTAACCCTGTGGACCTCAGGTCTGAGCTGGAGACGCTAACAATGATGTTGACTCTACAGGTTAATAAGCAATCATTGATGTTAGCACGCTAGGGAAGCTCACACTAATGTTTACCTGTTGGAGAAGCTAACGTTGACACTAGCCTGTAAGACAAGCTAACACTGATGTTAGCTCGTTGGAGTAGCTTATATCACAGCTAGCCTGTTAGAAACACTCACATTGACATTAGCATGTTGAAGGAGCCTGCTAACATTTTTGTTAGCAGGCTGGAGAACCTTTATTGACTTTACAGGTTGAGTAAGCTAACACTGAAGTTAGCACGCTACAGAAGCATTAGCCTGTTGGAGAAGCTAACATTGACATGAGCAGGAACACGTAATATTTCACCTGTGTGGCTTCATGGGATTTTTTTTAAAATCAGCTGTTTGTTATAAACGTGATGTCACAGAGGAAGTGATGTCATCTGTGTGTTCAGGCACATCAGCTCATTGTGGATTTAATTCAGTGATTTCTGGTTTTTATATTCATTACATTAATTTTTAATTTTCCCGCCTGCAAACAGCTGGCAGAGTGTGTGTGTGTGTGAGTGTGTGTGTGTATGTGTGAGTGTGTGTGTGTGTGTGTGTGTGTGTGTGTGTGTGTGTGTGAGTGTGTGTGTGTGTTAATATTTGAAGAGTCAGGGTCAGCGAATGTTTACATTCCAGCGGTTGCAAATGGCCATTAGCCTTATTTACCCTGCTCCGTGTGTGTGTGTGTGTGTGTGTGTGTGTGTGTGTGTGTGTGTGTGTGATAGATGGTGGGAACCCAGTGACCAAATCGTAATAGCTGCTGTCAACACAGTTCCCGCCAATGCCGACCACTGCAGCTCACACTCCCACCCACACACACATACCATACAGACACACACACACACACACACACACACAGATATGTATTAAACAGTGCAGCTCTATCAGATCTCTGCAGGTGTGTTCAGACTCGCAGCTTCGACCAAAATTTCTAACTTTTACGTTTGCAAAACATGTTCTCGTTTCTCACAGTCGTCGTTCAGCACCTGAATTGTTCAAAATTACATTTTAAATCTAAAAAACTGCATGTCATGATCTCCTCTAGCACCAAGATGACGTCACCAACCGTCGAGTGTTAAAGTTGTTTGGACGTGAAGATGAAGATCAGCTCAGATCTTCTTCACGTCTCTACGTTCCGTTACTGTTTTCTTCTTTATGTTTTACAAACTCAGATCTTCTAATAAATGAAGTCGAGGAGTTTCACGCGGCTCTCGGCGGTCGTGAGTTTGATCGGTCGCTGTTCAGTTTTGGTCCAGAGTGAAATATCTACAGACGAGCTAACAGAAGTCTGCAGCCGTGGTTCTGACCCGTCTGACCTGGAGCCCAAACAGTGAGAGACAGGATCCACTGAGGACCTGCGACCTCTCTGTGGTGTGCCCGGTGAACTGGACGTGATCGGGTACTATTGATTAGACAAAACAGCTAATAGATCAATCAAAAACAAATTGATCACCAGCGTATGTTAGCGAGCTGAACGCATCCTGCCAGGAACTTCATGAACTCAGAGAAACTCATATTTAACTTTCAACAACAAGGAGGTTCTGTTACCACCTGAGGTTCTGTTCCCAGCTGAGGTTCTGTTCCCACATGAGGTAACTTGTCCAAACAGATTTCCACTAAACTTGGATGGAGGATGAATCTCAGCCCAGAACAGACCTCAGTAACTTCTGGTTTGGACCCAGATAAAGGGACGGAACCAGGACACAATATCATATCACAGAAACATGTATCATATATTATATATTATCATATCTGCCTTGATGTGATGACAGTGAACACATCACGGTACAAACAGCTGAAGTCCACGAGGTCCAGAGGCAGGAGATTCTGATCCGGTGTGACTGAGCAGCAGAACAGAACTCACTGACACAACAAAAAGAACAACATGTGGAGAAAACCAAAGTGTTGGCCAACTGAGGCGCTGCTACATCCTCACACACAGAACCACACAGAACCACACAGAACCACACAGAACCACACAGAACCACACCCGCCTGCTGACAGTGTCACGCCCTGACGGACCCTCTGATGGAGGTCCGGCTCAACCTGTTTTTGTAAAACAACCTTTAACCTGAAGATGTTTCTAACCTCACCACCAGAACTTTGCTCTCCACTGTGGCAGCTGAGAGAAGAACTTTGGACCGCTCACATCAGAACTTCTTCACTGTTTGTGTTAATGTTCAACTGAGAACTGGAACATAAAAATAATATTAAAACAGGAGGGAGAACAGCCGTCCTCCCTTCCTTCCTTCTTCCCTCTCTCTCCTGACTGACCTCAGTGTTGCGCAGCTAAAACACACTCCCACGTGTTCTGCAAGCAGGAAGCAATAAACACACACACACACACACACACACACACACACACACACACACACACACACACACACACAGTTAAAGCAGCACGTGAAACACACTGCGGCTGCAAACAAGTGTGACAAGTGTAAGTACAACATGGCCTCAAAACTAATGCGAGGAGCACATCAGCAAAGTGGAGCAACACACACACACACAAGTGAACACACACACCCTCTCTCTCTCACACACACACACACACACACACACACACACACACACACACACACACACACACACAGTGTAACAAAGCTGCTCTGACTAACAGCTCTGACCACAGAAACTGACACACAGTGAAGTAGAGCAGAACTGAGTATCACACACACACACAGACAGACACAGACACACACACACACACGCACACACACACAGATCAGTCCATGAATGATGACCTCAGAGCAGCAGCAGCATAAAAAACTGATAAAAGCCGAAGCGGAGCGGAGTAGAAACAGTCCTGTACCTCCTGCTGCTGCTGCGTCTCCTCCCTCAGGAGCTCCTCGCTGTCAGCAGGTGTTCTCCTCTCTGACCCCCGAGCCGGAGGAGGAGGAGGAGGAGGAGGAGGAGGAGGAGGAAGGCTCAGATCACAGTCATCTCCTCTATAAAACTGTTGCTCCTCTCAGCTGCACAACTTCCCGACACGTCTTCCTGTCTGTCTGCAGAGGAACACCGAGAGTAGACGAAGAAGAAGAGGAGGAAGAAGAAGAGGAAGAAGAAGAGGAAGAAGTCTCCCTCGCTCTGTTCTTCCTGCTCCCTTCCAGTGCCGTGACTTTCTAACACCCCTCCCTCTCTCCCTCTCTCCCTCTATCTCTGTCTAACGGCGTCCCAGAGTTCCTCGGTGCAGCCGCCGCCGAGCCGCCGCTGGTAAAGCCATCTGTTGCAACAAGTCTGCCCGCCTGCCTCTCCACTTTCACTCGCCCTCCCTCCCTCTCTCTCCCTCTCTCTCCCTCTCTCCCTGAGCGAGAGAGGGAGGGGGAGGGGCCTTCTCCCCCCTGTGAACCAATGAGGAGGCTCACAATCCCTCGACCATGACTGGAAGGGGAGGAGCCAGCAGAGAGAGGACGAAATGAAATAAATACAGGAGGGAGGGAGACACACACACATGCACGCACGCACGCACACACACACACACACACACACACACACACACAGAAGTGTTGGCCAAAAGTATGTGGACAGATTCTTTAGCGCTCCTGGTTCTGGTTCTGCAGCACACGGTGATGTTTCACAGAATAACGTTCCAACGCTGTGACGACTTTTTGTTAAGGAACAACAACAACAACAGGAAGTTTCCTGGAAACCAAGCAGTTGTTCAGAGTTTGAGGTCGGAGACAGGAGAGGTGTGCTGAAGCCGTGGAGGTGGATGAAGTGAGAATGTGGGCAGGAAGGGAGGGTGGACTGTTGCATTATGGGAGCTGTAGGACAACAGAGGTCTAAACTGCTGAAGCAGCCTCCCTGCAGAAGCCTGGACATGATTTACAGAAAGGGTCATATTTCATCACATCAGGCCGCAGGAGGAGCTCAGCGGGCTCATATTCAAACCTGATGCTAACAGACGGCCATCGGCTGTCAGCAGCAGGTGATGAAGCACAACAGCCACTTTAATCATCAGTTTCAGGATAACGAGGAGATCTGCTGCTGTTTGTGTGTCCGCACAGCAGCCTGAACTCTGCAGACAGCTGGACGGTTAGCGTTAGCGCTGAAGCTACATGTCAGGAGGACACTGAGCCAATCAGAGTTTTATCGTCCACTTTTACTTCTGACTGCGTCCAGCGGCAGCGACGGGTCAGTGTCCTGTGTCCACGTGGCGTTTCGTGGCCTCGGTGAGAATATTCACCATATTTTCATCTCCTGTGGATGATGTCATCGCCCACATCCTCCTCGCTCTGTCAGGATGTTGGTGTCGTAGAGAAAAGATGCACGTTCAGCTGAACTACCGGAGGTCAGTGAAGCTAACAGCGTCTGTAGCGGATTGAAGGTGTAAATCTGGTCTGAGATCAGTTTGTGACGCGTTCTCTCCTGCAGATTGTGATCACAGCAGACGAGCTGATGGAGACATCTGATGTTTAAATCAAGTCTGCAGAAATGTTCTGTGGACGGCGACACTTCACCTGACTTTATATCATCAGGAGGAGGAGAGGAGGACTTTATATCATCAGGAGGAGGAGAGGAGGACTTTATATCATCAGGAGGAGGAGAGGAGGACTTTATATCATCAGGAGGAGGAGAGGAGGACTTTATATCCTCAGGAGGACTTTATATCCTCAGGAGGAGGAGAGGAGGACTTTACATCATCAGGAGGAGGAGAGGAGGACTTTACATCATCAGGAGGAGGAGAGGAGGACTTTATATCATCAGGAGAAGGAGGAGGACGACTTTATATCATCAGGAGGAGGAGAGGAGGACTTTATATAGTCAGGAGGAGGAGAGGAGGACTTTATATAGTCAGGAGGAGGAGAGGAGGACTGGGTTTATCTTTTTGGGTGAACTGCTCCTTTAAACAAAATAAACTGTGATGAACACAAAGATAGAAA
>CAEMYA010000257.1:83111-101466 GCA_903131615.1 Diplodus sargus | reverse complement strand
ACTCACACACACACACACACACTCACACAGGGCAGATAAGAGATAATTCGAGCTGCTCTCAGTTCAACACTCACTCAGTTCGTCTCTGCAGTTTAAACCAGCTCAGACTTTCAGACTCTGCAAGTTTTTTACATGACGACACACAAAAACAACAACAACACACAACAATAAAAGACAACAACACACAACAACAGACAACATGACGTGAGGCGTCGTCAGGCCGTGTTCTGAATCAGCTTCAGCTCCGGGACGTTTGATTACTGGAACACTAAACTCACTCAGTCGGAATCGTTTCCGATAACAAGGATCAAATTGTAATTTTGGGAATTGTCGTCCAGCAGCTGTGGAAACGACCATCATGTGTTTTTCCTGCAGGGATCCGTCTGTTAATGCGACTTCTTACGTTGGAAATGATTTGATTAAATACTCTGAACAGTCAGAATTAAGATAATTGGATTACAGAACTCTTACGCTGGGAAACTATTTGCCCTCCAAACAAACAGTTCCTGGTCTGTGAACTTTCCCAGAAACTCCAGAACTTCGTCTGCGATTTGAAAGAAAAAGATTACAAACTCAGTTCTTTCTGACTTCCTGCAGCTTTTCTACGTGTGACGGTTAAAACTTTGTAGCAAACAAATTAAAGTCACTGTAAAGATGTTTTATGATTTATTGTTGATGTCGTTGAGATTCGAGTGGATGTTTGAAGAAGGACGAGCCGATCAGCGGTGATGATGTTGGTAACATTTACAGGCTTTTATTCTATATGTCGTCATTATTTAATCCCATAATAAACTTTCTTGCTCTCGTCTCATCAGGTACTGACACTCTGGGATGGCGGCCAACCCGACCTGCAATCTCAAATGTAGGTAAGTCAACTTTCTCACAAATTGGACCTTTAACGTCTCTGAAGAGAAACCAGATGTCACAGACTGCGTCTCAGTTCAGGTCTGTGTCCTTCAGAGGAGCATCTGAAGGCCGATTACGTCACAACACTGTATGAAGGCCGTCCCAGTCTGAAGGCTCCTCCAGATGCTCCTTGTTCTCCTGTTTCTGGAGGATTGCGACATCACGTGGCGTAGATCGTCACTTTCGCGGCCTGGGCGGCAGAAATCGTGACATAAGGGTAAAACATCTGGTGACAAAACCAGGAAATGCTCCAAAGGCGAGACCGTCACATTTAACAACAGCTGACGAGGTTAACAAGGTCTCTGAAGGACTCGCCTTCAAAGACCACAGAGGCCTTCAGAGGACGCAGACCCTGAACTGAGACACAGTGTGACGACAGTTCAGACCGGTTCGATGTGAAGCTCTCACTCTCTGTGATCTGACAGCAGGCGGAACATCACGACACAACAGAAGCTCGTCAATCATCGCAACAGAACACGGAGAAGCACCGAGACCAGAGACGCTTCAAACCTGAAGACTGATTAACACAACCGGCCGTTTCACTCTGAGATCAGAGTTTCTAGATCGTTCCTAACAGCCCGGCTGCTGACTGAAGGGGAGAAGTCGTCTGTTCCTGCTTTAACCTGAGTTTTGTTGACTGGAAGCAAAAGAAAGAAAGAAAGCAAAAGAAAGAAGGAAGAAGAAGAAGGAGAAGGAGAAGAAGAGGAAGAAGTGGTTTTATGCTTCAGTAAAGTTGGAGGAGGTTCAGTCCTCGTTACCATAACTGTCCAATTAAAATGAAAATAAACAAATCAGGAAATGAAACACACACACACACACACACACACTTCAACTGTCTGTTAATACCTGAGACAGCCAAACCACTAATCTATTCTCTCTAATTGACTTCAAAAGGTGTGTGTGTGTGTGAGTGTGTGTGTGTGTGTGTGTGTGTGTGTGTGTGTGTGTGTGTGTGTGTGTGTGTGCGCTGGATTGACGACACCACACACACTCTCATGTCAGCCTAAACCACAGATCCATTCTATTACAGAGTCTAATTATGTTTTGCCCGTCATGTTGCTTCATATCATCACGCCGCCGATCGCGGGGTGTGTGTGTATGTGTGTGTGTGTGTGTGTGTATGTGTGTGTGTGTGTGTGTGTGTGTGTGGTTTGGAGCTGACAGGTCTGAGTGTCAGAATTATCATCAGTGCTAATGAGAGAGAGGACTCAGAGAACTTTGGATCAGTTTCTGACCATCAACAGCAACACGTGACTCACAGAACTAACGTCGATCAGCTGATACGAGCTGCTGCTGATCAGGTTTGAATCGGGGGATAAAAACAGACTTCCTGAACGGTTCCTCCGCTGATCTAATAGAGACGAGACAAAGCAGGAGAGAAAATGTGGCCTGATGGAGCCGAGTGGATCCACGTGAGTCTCATCGGTCCACAGTCACATCCAATCATCAGCCGGGATGTTAACCCGTACGTGTGGACACGATCAGTACAGATAATACACACAGCACAACTCTCGCTGTCGTCGTAACGAAGATATCAATCCACACTGAAAACCTCCAGACGGGCCTGGAGCTCCGGATCAGCTGAGGACGTCACTGATGGATTTATATTCACACAGAACTGCAGAACTGAAGCTGCTGCTGAGTCTGAGCTCAACACGAGACGGGATCATATTCTACACGTCGACTGCTTGATTCAGACGTGAAGCGTTTCCCTGCTGCGTGAAGACGAGACTCCATCTTGGCTCAAACACGAGGGAGGAAGAAACAGCGAGAGAAGACGAGGGAGGCAGTGTGTGTGTGTGTGTGTGTGTGGGTCCAGACAGCCTCCTATCAGATCTCTATCAGGTTATTGATGACCTGGATGCTCTGATCGATACTCAGAGGTCACCTCTCTCCTCCGTCACCTCCACCTCCTCGCTCGCTCTCTGGTATCGTCTCCGTCTCTTCATCTACGTTTCACCTCTTCCTCTTTTATCTCCTGGTCTCCCTCCTCCTTCTGTTTCATGACTTTATGTCAGTAATGTGCCTCTTATTAACTTTAGCACACAAACACTTCAGTGTTTCCCATTCGGCAGATTCCAGTGTGATTACAGGCTGCAGGACAATGAAACTCTTCTCTGCCTCGTCTCTTCTTCTTCTGTCCTGTTCTGCTGTCGTCACAGCAGCAGGGCGGCTCGTTAGAAGCCGTCTGCTGGTCACAGAGTTTAAAAGACTGCTGGATGAATTGTTATGAAATCAGATTCCATCTTCGCGGCAGCGTTGTGGAGAAATGTAGATCTGAACCTCCGGACAGGATGTTGGATCAGCGAGTCGGCAGCAACAGGCGGTTGTTGAGACGTCGGAGGTGATTCAGACAAAACCCGTCTGTTAGGACAGACATTCACGTCCATAATACACATAATGAAGCTTCACTGATATTCACACACACTCATTTACTGTTATTAGAGCGCCCATCATGTCAAACTGCATATTTAAGTGTTTTATCACATTCGTCACCTCGATACGATGAAAAGTGGTCATCTGAACGGCATCTCAGAGTTATTTAAAGGAAAATGATCTGTTTTAACTCATCCTGCACTCGGGGGCGTATACTGATGTTTTTGGACGTATCAAGGAAATATGAAAAGAAGGAAGCCAGGACGCAAGACACTCGAGAAAGAACCACAAGTGTGCTTTTAAAGATTTAAATCCAAGTAACAAAGTCCAGCAGAGGAAAGTTCATGGAGAAAAAACCTAAAGACAAAAACAAAAGGTGTAGCGGGACGAAAACAGAACAGACTTAACGAACAAAGACAGAGGGAAGCAGACAAAGACTGGAAGTTTCAACATAAAACTGGAAATCAACTGAACCGAAAGCGTCTCTGAAACAGAACTTTACATTTTGTTGCCTGATTTGGGAGAAACTGGATTATATTTTGTGATGACGGGCTGGTTGGGCGCCGTCTACCAAACTGTCCCTGCAGAGTTGCCATACAGAGAGCTGCTCATTCGCTCACCGCTGCAGTCACCACTGTTTCCTTCTGTCTCTATGACAGCAGCCTCCAGCTGGGTGACCCGGCCCAGAAAACTGTCCCCCGGCACCATCGACACACGTCCCCGTGTCGGGTTCACAGGGTCTCAACTAACGGCCGTATTCTGATCTCCAGCTGCTCCGGCTCAACTCTGGACCGACAGCTTTACTAAACCGCTGAGTCCAACTAACCAGCATCCTCCCAGTGACCGCTGGCCGGCTCTGGACCGGGTCTGTATGCAGAGAACGGCGGTGACCTGATGCACAGATACTCGCAGCTTTGTTGCTACAGTAAGTCACGCAGCCGGCAGTCGGCAGTCGGCCCGCGGTCCCGGCAGGATACTGTATTCCCTGAAGTCAAACCAGCCTCCATCTTCTCAGACTCTGTGTTGGCGGATGCTAGCTGGGACGTCACTCACATTCAGCGCTATAAATACATTTTAACACCAATCAGAATCTGCGACAGGTCCATCCAGAGCTGCATGTTCTTACAGGAAACTACACCAAATCATGAGAACTTAAAACAGCGACACAGCTGCTGTTATTATCTCCTCCGACCTCCCCGAGGAGCGGACCGTCAAGATAACTCCACGCAGATCACGACGACTTCTGACTGAAACACACAACATGCAGCGAAGGTTCGCGATGACAGGACTGGATTGTAGGTACAGAAAAAACACCAGTTTGGTCCTTTAAGTGTCTTTCTTTGCTGTGAGAAAAAGCAGACGGCCTCCTCCAGTCGTCCTCTCAGACACACAATCGAATCCTTCACATCCTCCTCCTCCTCCTCCGCTACACTCTTTTGTTGCAGTGACAGAAGAAGGGTGAGTGTGTCTCCTAATGTCTCCTGACAGAAACCAGATGCAGCCTCTGTCTCTCTCTCACACACACACACACACACACACACACACACACACACACACACACACACACCAGCGGCGGTCATCTTGTCCTGTTTTCATGGACTGACTGAACTGAAGTGTACTTTCAGCGACGACCCGGCACATCTGGTTCAGGTTCTTTGTCGTTGTGGTTGTTGTTATAAATTTGCGTCTGATGTTTCCAGAGTTAATCTAACCGATCTGCGTCAGTCTTCTACCTGGGAGCACAAACAGCAGTCACACAACATCTGGACTTCAGTGAAATGCATCTGTACTCCAGCTCCTGGATCCGTCTGCAGGACGACTGTGTTCGTCTGACTATCTGTTTGTTCACACTGAGCTCCTGCAGCCAGCGACACAGACGAGATAAACTGATCTGATTTCGACCTGACAAACCTTCAGACTGCAGCTGACTGTGGCTGGAACATGGTGGATCGTTCACGTCACCACATGATTGTCAGTTTCTTAGATGAGAGACAAAAACCTTTGAATGCTCGTGCTGCAGCGGCGCTGAGACGAGTCCTGACGGCACAAATGTCTGATTTGATCACAGCAATGAAAGAAAGATGCACTCACACGTCGTCAGCCTGACTCGGCCTCGTCACGCTCCATCACCCGCCAGACGTAAACAAACTGGACGCCATTTCCAGAGCGGTGTTCAGCTAAACATGAAAGAAGGGAAACAAAGTTCAGTTAGAATCTCCGACCAGAACCACATCTCCAGCCTTGGTGGTTTGGGGGCGTTCTGGTGGAGACGACCCGTCCACCACTGAGTCCGGTTCTCCTTGAGTTTTCTTCTTCTTAAAAGGCAGTTTTTTAATTAAAAGTGCTGCTGATTGTTAAGTGTGTAAATGAGTTAATCGAGGAGTTTGGTTTGTACCTAATTTGGAAAGTGTCATGAGATGACTTTTGTTGTGAAGTGGCGTTGTACAAATAATGACTGATTGACTGGTTGATTGATTGATTGATTGATTGATTGGTGGCCTGTGGAGACGTGCTGAAGAGAATTCACTTTGCACCGATGGACGACTCAGGATTCCTCTGGAAGAGCTGGAAGTCTTTATGTGGTCGAGCTTGTGCACCAACTTCAGCTTTTAGCTTTGAGTAGATTAACTTCATTGTCCACCTCAGTGGAAACTTTGGCTTCTCCCAACAACAAAGGAACAAACACGGCCTTCGGGTCAGAACACTCCTGCAGACTGTGATCACAGCAGACGAGCTGTTCGGAGACGTCTGATGTTTAAATCAAGTCTCAGCTGCTTCAGTTGTTCAGCTTCAACTGTGAAGCTCCAGAACTGTTTCGTAGTGTTTCCCACACATACGCTTTACTCAAAATTAAAACTTTTCCAATCACGACGCTCAGTCATCTGTCAGTTGATGATGCAGGCAGGCCGGCGGGTTGATCCAAACAGTAAGTTACTTAAACGTGGTTGTTGGTAGCTGCCCAGTGTTTCCCACACATAGACTTTACCTGACGGGCAACAAATGTTTAGTTTAATCTCGAAGTCTGTACAATGTTAAATTAAAAATACAAATTTAGTTTCACTTTACAGCAGCACTACTCTTTATCTTTTCATTCAATACATGTTTTTTTGTATTTGTGTATAATTTATCAGCCCGACAACAAGAGATTATAATCATTCAATCATCTTCCAGAAAAATAAATTAAGCCAACAGCTGAATATTCAGTTGCAACGAGACGGACCGTGAAGTGAAAACCTGCAGGTTGGACTGTGTTTCATAAGAGAGCGGCAGAGAGGACGGGAGGAGGTGACGGAGAGACGAGTGTTGCGTGGGCGGGTGATGATGTGGCGGAGGGCTGCGATAACACCACCTGTCAGCTTTAAGTGTTGTTGATGTGTTTTCAGTTGTGTAACTATGATGCATCCTGTCGACTCCTGACCCTGGAAATGTGACCTGCGAGGATTTAACCCCAACAGCAGCTCCACACATGCAGGATTAGGGATTATCCATCTGTCAGAGATGCTGCAGGGACGTCTGGAAACAGCCAACAACAAGGTGACCCCGCTGAACCCGCCTGCAGATAAAGGCGGCGTTACAGACTAAAAAACAATCGACGGAGGTGTAAACATTTATCAGGACAGGACCCAGGACAGGACGTCTCTTTAATCTGACGGCCAGGTCAAAAATTCAAGGACGGACAAATGTATTTCTGTACAGCAACGAGGAGAGCTGCAACGACAAGCGGCTCCTCGTTCTGTAGTCGGATAAAAGCTTTTATCATGAAGCAGCATCAGGAAATGTTTTGTTCTTCAGCAGCAGCAACTAAACATGAACGACCTGAGAGCTGAACACCGACTTTAAAATCAGGTTTCCTGCACAGACGTGAGTTGAGTAACGATTTGAGGAGGAGACGGTGTTCGTTGCGGTCCGAGACCACCGTGGTTCTGCTCCGGATCAGGTCCATCGCGGTTGGCTCGGCTCAACACGGCGCAGTAAAACAAAATGTTGCAGCTCGGTTTGACTCGGTGCTTGTGGAAAAACTGCATTAGTGTGTGTTTGCTTGTAGCAGTTAACTGACTGTGTGTGTGTGTGTGTGTGTGTGTGTGTGTGTGTGTGTGTGTGTGTGTGTGTGTGTGTGTGTGGCAGTAGATCGGCGGTTTGATCTCCTTCAGCAGTTGAGTCTGGGTGTAATAAGCCTCCATCAAACTGTCCAATATCTGACCTTTTTATCGGAGGATCAGAGTCAGAGTGAGTGTGTGTGTGTGTGTGTGTGTGTGTGTGTGTGTGTGTGTAATGAGGCTTCAGGAAACTGTTGACTGTGTGACTCAATCTGAACATTAGGCCGGCGCTAATGGACCAGTTTAGACACGCATGAGTGGAAAACATCCCTCCGCTCCGACTCCGCTTCACACTTTCCGTCTCCCTCCAGCAGCACCGAGTCTTTAACGTGTTCACAGAGTTCAACTGTGTCGACCTCAAACTTCACCTCCGTCACAGCTGACGGGAGCACCGTCCTCTAAAAGAGTGCACAGTATCTGTGAAGGACATGAAGTCTGCGAGGGGTTTTAACCAAAAAGATGCTTCGTCACATTTTCCCACATAAAGTAATCCAGCTGCGATTCACTCAGACTTGAGCCTCCATCAACCAGCTAACGTTACATTGTTATTGCAGCATGACATTTCTGCAGTTTGATGTATTTCAGTGACACATTTTCCAATTTGATGGCACAGACACCTGAAATTTAACTTCTACCGGTGAAGCTGCTGTAGCACGGGTTGCTAACGTTAGCGTAGGAACCGCTTACGTCCAGGTGAAGAAGAACTGTTCTGGTTTGACTGATCGCATTGCTGTGCAGGAATTGTGAGCATCCATGCTTTTTTTTGCTGATGACGTACGAGGGTCTTGAAGGGTTTCACCTGTAAGTCTGTTCTGAGGGACGAGGGGGGACGTGAACATGAGATGTTAGGGGGGAAAACTGAAAACAGGATTGAGCCAAAGTTTCCACAAACTTCCCTGCGAGCACATCGGGACTTTCTTTATGAAGCGGTGATCTCACACAGCGTTCCTGTCTTTGTATTGGGTATCAGAGATAATCTCCCCATTCAATCCAATTCTGGGTTTCAGCTTCCATTCTCGAATTCAAACCCAAATTCTTGGTTCCGTACAGAGTGCCAGGTCCAGGTTCTCCAACCCAACAGCAGAATAAACGATAAGATGTTTCTTCATGTTGCAACTTTACATTTGTTTCGGTTGACTTTTCTATTTCTCTCTCGTCAAACACTCTAGTTAGGGTGAGAAAACATCATGTTTTGGTCGCCACCATCACGTATAAAGATGTTCTGACTTGCCGTGAAAATTAGCCGTTTTTTGTCGGCCTTGTTGGCGGTAATAACTCCTCCACCTTCACCCTCCACCTGCTGATGTAAAGGTCTACCAAAAGCCACGTTTGGTACAAATGTCAGCCTTGGACGTGTCTGTGCTCTGCAGGAATGTTAATTGCTTTAACATGATATCCTGCAGACTCCAGTTTTCACTCCAGTTTACCGTGCGGTCGAATGATTGACTGTAATATAATACAATATAAAACATGAGCGTCAGTCGAGCTGCTGAACTGCTCGAAAGTAAACTGAAGAAGCAGAACTAAAGTGAGAACACGCAGCGTTTTCATCTGACAAAGGAAACATTCATTTAGACGTTTCTTGGAGCCTTTGCTGGCGCAAGAATGATTAAATGAAAGTTTAATTTAGTGTCCAACATCAACGGCTTTATGTTTTGTGTAAAGATAAAGTGTGTGTGTGTGTGTGTGTGTGTGTGTCAGTGGCAGAGATGTTTAAATTCCTGAACTCAAACTGTCTTCTGTCACGCTGGTACATAAATATTCCTTCAGCTGTTCAGTATGAAAAATCATCAATCAAACATGACACCTGGAAACAAACGGCTCGGCAGCAGAATACCGTACGATAATATGAAGCTGCGGTTACTTGAGCATTTTTTCATTTAATGCTCCCTTAGTTGTCTTCTTTTACAACGACAAGACAGGATGTGGTGTCCCAGTCTGGACGGAGGTCAGTGTGAAGGCAGAGGACTCACTACAGAGGTGATTTACACTACAGAGGCGATTTACAGAGTCTCTGACCAGGACTGCGACTCCGGAGACGAGAAGGCACATCAGAAACAAACATCAGTTTCATCGAAGTGAGTTTGAGGATGAGTTAACGAGTTCAGTCTGAGAGAGAAACTTGAGTTCAGACGGTGGACGGTTGGATTTTTCTGTTCATGAGGACAACAGGTGTCATACAGGTGTCACACAGGTGTCATACAGGTGTCATACAGGTGTCATACAGGTGTCATACAGGTGTCACACAGGTGTCACACAGGTGTCATACAGGTGTCACACAGGTGTCATACAGGTGTCAGCGCTGCATCCATTTCTTCTCCTATAGCTACAAAATAAAGCTGCTGGCTCATAAATCTGTGTCTGTTCTGCACTCTGACCTGGAGGGCTCGTTTCTTCCAGAAGCTTCTGACTTTCCGTCTAAAAATAGAACCGTAATAGGAGGCTCCGGTGAATTTCCCTCACCGAGTCTCACGGCCGGTCGTTAGAGGTGCAGAGTTCAGGTTCAGTGAGCAGAGACACTAACGACATAATGACCCACATCTGGACCGAGAGCAGGAAGTGACAGCAGCCAGACGGAGCCAGAGCTTCGTTCTCAGGTATCATGTTTCACTACAACAAACTCCACTGATTCAACTGCTGCTGAATGAAGTGAAACAGATTTATCTAAACAATCAATTAATAGTAATTACAAGCAAATATCAGATAATCCGTCATGTGGTTTTAAGTCGATTTCCGTGTGGAGCAAGTGAGCCTGAGAGTCTGTCTGCAACAGGTCTCCACAGGTAACAGGGTGTGTGTGTGTGTGTGTGTGTGTGTGTGTGTGTGTGTGTGTGTGTGTGTGTGTGTCAGTGAGGGTGGGCGTGTTAAATCCAGGTTCTCAACACTCCCTGAAACCTAAATCTGTATCTGCTGACTCACCCGAGTCCCACACACACCTTACCCCGCGTGTGTGTGTGTGTGTGTGTGTGTGTGTGTGTGTGTGTGTGTGTGTGTGTGTGTGTGTGTGAAGCTATGTGCCCGTGTGTGTGAGCCAAAGCACACCTGTCAGGACCCGACGCCAGCGTAGACTCTGTGGCTTTGCCAAACATATTTGAAACACACACACACACACGCAGGAGAAAATGTACCTGCAGGAAAAACTATCTCTGCTATGAAAACGAGCCTGGCTAACAGTTTCCCCCCGCCTCCAGTGTTTATGCTAAGCTAAGCTAACCCCTCCAGTTCTAGACGAACAGGCACAAGAGTCGACATCTCAGTAACATCGAGGAGGCAGATATTTCCTCAAATGTTGAATTATTTCTCTAAAACCGTTCTTGATGGATCAGACTGCGTCTGTTTCCTCAGCGAGCAGAAACATCACTGAGAAAACTAAACGAACCTTGAAATTCGACATAAATACTGAATTCAACAACATTTGACTGTCAGCTCTCCTCCTGTGTGGAGAAGCAGCAGGTACGACCGACAGCAACACGGATTTTAGCCACTTAAAAAAAGAAATACGTGTTTATTTTTGGTTCCTTTCCTCTGGAGCTACACCGCCTCAACTGCATAATGTGATCATTCCTGCATGACGTCACTGAAGATATTACAGACCACAGGAAGCTTTAAAGTCCTGATGTGTGGTCTTACAGAAACAGCCGATTTACAAACAGCCACGCTGATTTCCTGTTTCATCACCAGATTTACTGAGCCGAGCAGAACCCAGCAGAACCCAGCAGAACCCAGCAGAACCCAGCAGAACCCAGCCTGCCCCTGAGTGGGCCGCAGTGACGTCTCATGATCATTTTTTGCCACCAGGTGTCTCTGAATGAAGACAGAAAACAGAAGACGCAGTTTGATGACGATCGTGAAGTCGTTTGTGATCGAGGGTTGATGTCTCCTCGATTCCTGATGGAAATCTACCTGACAGGAATGTTCAATATAAAAACTGATATGAAGGCCCGGCCCGGCCCGGCCCGGCCCACACCACACTGTGGAACTGTGTGATTCCACCGCGCCGTTGGAGGATCGTTTACTTGGATTATTCCCAAAATAAACACACAAAATCTCGACTGGAGCATTTAACTGGAAGCTTTGTGTGGCGGTTTTTATTTGATCGCTCCGTCAGGACGTGGGCGTGTGAGCGCAGACTTCACACTGAGCTGAGCGACGGTTTGGTTTTGGTGAAACAAGGATTTTATTCAGCGCGCGGCGCATCTTTAATGTTGGATCTGGAGATCACCACACCCTCTGCAAACCAAACAACCAGGGAACACCACGCAGCGCTTCACTGCAGCGCAACACGGACGCTGCCACCACCTCACCTGCCTGTCTGTCTACCTGCCTGTCTGTCTACCTGCCTGTCTGTCTGCCTGAGCGCTCACCTGCCTGTCTGTCTACCTGAGCGCCCACCTGCCTGTCTGTCTACCTGCCTGTCTGTCTGCCTGAGCGCTCCCTGCCTGTCTGTCTACCTGAGCGCCCACCTGCCTGTCTGTCTACCTGCCTGTCTGTCTGCCTGAGCGCTCACCTGCCTGTCTGTCTACCTGAGCGCCCACCTGCCTGTCTGTCTACCTGCCTGTCCGTCTACCTGAGCGCTCACCTGCCTGTCTGTCTACCTGCCTGTCTGTCTGTCTACCTGCCTGTCTGTCTACCTGAGCGCTCACCTGCCTGTCTGTCTGTGTGTCTGTGTGTCTGTCTGCCCACACTGTTGTTCCACTCACTCAATAATAGATGAGGGTTTTTTTCTTCTAAAGCCAAAACCTGAAGAGACTGGAATGGACCAACACAGCAGGAGGGAGCATCACACACACACACACACACACACACACAGACACACACACACACACACACACACACACACACACACACACACACACACACACACACACACACACACACACACACACACACACACACACACCTCAGAGTCAGCAGTAATGGCCCCCACAGGGACCGGCCTTATCAATAGTGGATGGAGGAGAGAGAGGATCAAAGGTTGAACAATTAAAGCTCTGAACAGACAGAAACACAGACAAAAGTCTGTGTGAATAATGTAACACACACACACACCGTCTGTGTGTGTTCTGGCTGCCTATAAACTGGACCGCAGGTTCTGCGCTCCGTGTGCAGGTGAAATGTCATTCTGTGTCGTTTATATCGTTCAGTCCGAGTTGAGAGAATCTGACGATCATGTGTTCACAAATACTGAGATGTGGATACAGCGTCGGTATTGGTACCGGTACTGAGGAGGAGCCCAGACGCATCTGCAAACTTGAACACAATCTCAAGTCTCTCTTCTTCCTGGTTATTAGAAGAAACTGTCGTGAATCTAAACTTTGCGTTTCGCTGCAACAGGTCGACCGGCTGATATTGTTCTTGGTTCGGCTGAAATGTCTGAGCTGGTCCATCTCTGTGGTTCTGTTGAAGGACGTCGGTGAAACTATGTGTATTGTGCAGTTTGCTTAAAACACGTACGTAAAGACGCGTGTGCAGAGACTCAGACTCCTCCTCACAAATATCATTTATTTCATAGTTATTTTCTGTTTTTTTGCTGTATGTATCTGTATTTTCTCATGAATCTGTGTGGTTCTGGTTCTGTTCCCGTCCTCTTCCACATGGCCTCTCTGATGCTGTCGGTTCTGTTCTGTACACGTGACTTCCAATCACGCGTGCGGTTCTTCTCTGCTGAGGCGGGCTGGACTCCGGGCTGTGTGGACGGCGATGTGATTGGCAGAGGAGACGGGTCTAAACCGAGCGCTGTGATTGGATCTGACATGTTTCAGAGTTCATATCGTCAGTCGAGCACCGACGGAAACACGGACGTCAGACTCGCGTCCTGCAGTTTGACATGATTGTGTTCAGGGTTGTTTTGCCCCAAAGTTTCTGTGAACCTCTCCGTCTTTTTATTCACCGCCCAGATGTATTTATATGAGAATATATCTGGGTGAGATCCTCAGACGGGTTTTAAGTGTTTTCTGGTCCTGACTGAGCTTTAGCTTCGTGTCAGAGCACTTCAAACCGTTCGGCTTCAAAGGCCTCCATTAGAAGTCGGCTTCAAATATTAATAACCGCAGCCAGCAAGCTTGCACTTTAATCAATACCTCTGACTCAGACACAGACTCGCTATGCACAGCAACATACCAACAACAGCCACACTGACGCGGAACAACACAACCGCAGACACACACGGACACACTTCAGTGCAGCGACACAAACACCTCGAACTGCCTCCAAATCTGCATTTTTACACCATTTACGCGTCTCTGAAGGGAAAATGTCAACACACAGTTTCTGCCTGTGGAAAGTGTCCAGAGATAACAAAGTGCTGCGAGCTGAATGTGATGGTGACACATCATGAGTCAGCGTTTACTCTGCTGGGAAACATGTTGGACGTCTGACACCGAGGACGAGCTGCGGAGATATTCTTCTGGGTTCTTCTGAACCTTTTATCAGACGGACGTCGATGTCGTCCACGTTTGACCAATGAAATCTTTTGTTTCAGCTGATGTCAAATCAAATCATTGTTACTCATATCGGTCAAAATCACAATCGTATCTCCTCTGTGGGCTTCGCCATCGTTACAGCGACGGCCTCCGTCCTCAGAGCCTCGATCGAGTGAGGAAACTTCTCAGACTGAGAAAAATAACTGTTAACACGGGGGGAAAGAAAGATGGAAGACAGCTGATGAAGCGGCTCAGAGGACGGACAGACAGACTCTGAACACTCTACATGTTGTCCAGGTCCAAAACCTTCTCAGTCAGGCTGCGCTGCATCCGATGCTGCAGAGGAGGAATATGAAACATGCTGCCGTCGACTGTTTGTGTGAACCGTCTACATTCCCGAGTGACTTAAATCTGGAGACAGAACCTTAAATCTGATGTTTCTGTGTGAATACGATCCCACAGCTGCTCTCCTGTTTCAGTCCTCCCAGAGAGCGGATGAGTACAAACATGATTTCCAGGCGACAGAGTTGAAGCGAGCTGTTCTGGAAACATCACTCACGTGCTGCTTCACGTCAACCAGAGTGCAAAACGATCCGGCAGCGACCTGACTGTCGTCACAAACTGCAGCTCGTTATGCCAAGAAAAGCACAAAAGCAGCGTTCTGGCACGGCCGCTCCTGAATGGAATGCAACCGTCAAAACGTCTGCTGTGAGAACCGAGCGAGAGGCGAACAGGACGGGACGGTAACGGACTGGAACCGCCCACCCGGGCCTCGCTGCTCGCAGGGCTGGGCACCAGATTCCTTTCTCTTTTCTTTTGTATTTTGCCAAACTAAACTGGCTTTGGGAGTTAAAAATGCAGGTTAGTGCAAGACAATGAGTAAACACACCCAGCGATGACGTCAAAGCGCTGCCTGTTTACAGATGGATCCAGGACGGGCTCAGACCCATGTCTGGATCCAGTCCAGTCTCTGCTGGTTTCCCACCAGCCAACACTTCCACCCCAGTCCCCCACCAGCAGGACCAGGGTTCACTGTTCTGGCTCTGTATGCACGTAATAAATCAAAAAACTTTTTAAATGTTTGTTTTTACTCTGAAACAGGTGAAAATGTTTTATTTTGAAGGAGGCGGCTGCACAGAGGACATCAGGGAAAACTGTTTAATCCTTTTATTCTCTGACAACCAGGTGTGGAAATTATATTCTGCAACTATCTGAGATGATAGAAATATTTAGAATCAGACTGTATTCTCTGTTCTAACTTGTTGTTCTGAAGTAAATGCTGATGTCACAGCGTCTCTGCTGCAGACAAATGACACCATCTGAATTTGTTCCCTATAAACTTCACGTTCTCTGTGATCTTCAGTGGTGGAGTGACTGTGGAAGCTGCTGATGAGGAAGATGAAGAGAAGAGAATCAACTGTCAGATGAAATGTGACCTCACACTCAACCTACGAACACTTGACAGGTTATAACGATGTGACGTCTTGAAAACTTCTCTCCTGAAGTCAATGTGCACGTTCTGACGTTACCTGAGACAACGACACCTGGATGTAGGCTCAAGTTCTGCTGCCCATCCCGACCTCGGACCTGAAAACCCTCCTCCTCCTCCTGGTGACCCAAAGCTGCTGTGTTGGCGGTTGGAAACGCTCCCCGCTGGTTCTGCTAGCAAAGCTAACTTAGCAACAGTACGGCTGCTTTAAGGAAACTTGTATAGAGTTGAAGCAAAGTGGGCCGAAATGTCAGAACAGAACCAGAAAGTCTCCAGAAAGTCCCAAGTCTCGAGACGAGCCTCGGGTTCAGCAGCTTACTTGAATGGGGACAGATGATTAAATGTTGCTCTTCTGGACTTTCCACATGTTTTTGGACCGGTTGTCTCAAACACTGACAGTGAAGCGAGTCGTGTCTCGAGGTTTGTGACACTCAAAACAATCTATCCAGCGTTTCACAGATGCTTGTTTCACGATGTGTTTTCCTGCCGCGGTGCGTCAGTGATTACATCGTTTGGTCACTAAGAACGTGGATTCAAAGTCCGGCGCTCTTCACGGGAGCTTGGGTCCATCAGCTGGTGGTTCGGACGTGGTGCTCTTCCTTAAAAACATCACTGTTTGTAAGCAAATTGATTTTTGAGTCTCCAACTCGTCAAAAGCTGAAGCTGTGGGACCACAGAGCATCAGTTTGGGTCGGGAAGATGGGAAACCCAGAACTTTATTGTTTGAGGAGCTGCGAATGAGACTCAAAGATCAACAGAAACGACCCTAAAATGGTTCAAGATGGCTTCTTATCTTTTCTGCAGCTGTACGAACTGAGAGGAGAAGGTTCTGACATCCACAGCTGCTGATGGAGGCCGTGATGACAGCAAAAAGCTAAAATGATCCACCTTCTCTTCACTAAATGTCTGATATTTGGACAACACATGAATGTTTGTTTGTGTGTCTGTCGGCTCATCTGGTAACAACTCTGTGATGGAAGCCAACAGGAAGCACTCGGCACACATCACCTCCACGGTTATCAGCCGCAGAAGAAGAAGAAGCGTCGCCGCAGACGCAGGCAGGTGTGAAATTAAGGATCTGTGCATCCACCAATTAATCTGTTTTATCTGTGTGGATATCAAAGACTGCAGGGCCGCGACACGAGCAGCAACACACCAGGAGAAATAAATTAACAGCGTGACTCACCGTCAGATGAAATGCACTGTGGGTAATTAACATCCCGAGGACAGTGTCTTCCCCCCGAGCGTCTCTGAGAGGAGACAGGTTTGATGTCAGAGGGAGTGCGTGGGAGCGGCGGGGCAGCGTTTCCATGAATGTTAATGGGCTTTAAATTCTGCCTCTCTCGGCCCTGTTAGCGCTGCATCTGCATAAAGTGAGCAGCTCTGTGGGCGTCATCAGATCCAGGTTGTCTGATCAAAAGCCGGGAGCAGCTGGTCCTGCTTCAGACGGTGAGCAGGAGGGACGTCAGGGTGATGCACAGAGCAACACCCAGCGAGCAAAGTGCAGCTCAGGTTCTACAACGGTTCTGAACCTTTAGGGTCACAGGAATCATTCGAAGGACGGAAAAACACGTCGTGAATATTCTGCAGACACGGAGTGACGGAGAGCAGACAGCAGAATCAAATGACCGAATCATTAACGACGTAGATATTAAACTACAGCAGAAGCACAAAGTCAAAGACACGAGATGAAGTGAGCAGCGTCAGGCAGGCGTGACGGGACACGAAGACTCGCGGAGGACGGAACACGTCAGGTGACGAAGACGTGTCCGCTGGAAACGAGGCTCGCTAACATCACGTCCTGATCTGTAGCTCACATCAACGACCAGAACCAGGATCTGATGTTTTAATCACGATTACTGAATTGCTATTAATAATTAATCTTATCCATAATCATCCGAGTCCAAACACTCCAGTTCTGAGTCCTGCTCAGCTGACAGCAACAACATTTGCTTTCTGTAATAGCGTCTTAATATCAGTCAGCGTGTTCGTCTCTGACTGTATTTATCACATCACTCTGATGGAACACGTGTACAATGTGTTTTACTGATCAGAACCACGCTGAGCCCGTCAGCACCTCCTGGATGTTAAAGCAGACGGCGTTTACTTCTTTCACCTCTCGGTCCAAACTTCACTCATCCTCTCTTTTAAACTTGAAATATGAAAACAGTCGTGTTCTCTTGTCGTCAGTCTGCGCGGACCGAGTTTCCCTCCTGAAAGATATCTGTGATCTCAGTGAGACTAACCAGGTTAGATCGAATCAAATCTGTGTGATCACAACAAACACACTCACTGTCCTTCTACAGCTGCTTCAAACACATTATTCAAAGTCTGACGGCATTATGTGACTGAAGATGAATAAATATCATAGTTTCGTTGACTCACTGCTGTTACGCTCTCCTGTAGTTTCTCCACGCTTCGTCTTTAAATCCACAAAATAACGTTAAATAAAAACTTCTTCTTCGCTCCATATTTCTGTGTGTCGTCCTGAACTAACCCGGCTGTCAGCTCGCATGAAATGTTCTGCAGCACCGCCCGACCTGTAAACATGAGATTAATACACAGGAAACAATCAGCTGGTAACAACTTAATCTACTGTAAACACACACACACACACACACACACACACACACACACACACACACACACAGTCACATCTCTATTGAACGGGGATGAGGATCTCTGAGGAGAAAATCAATATTTATCCAAATCCATCTGTTGTGTTTTGTTCGGGTCAGCACCAGAGACTTCCATCTGACCCTGAACGCATCACACTGTTGACACACTACAGATGGAAAGAAAAAAAAAATCAATGTGGATGAAACAACAGACTGTGAGGAACAGATCTGTTCTGTTCAGACCGGCTGCTGCTGATTAACAGCTCAGACTGATTCTATTGTCACACAGACAGAAACACAAAATGTTCAGTTTGCAGAGAAAAGCAGCACTTCAACTCCAATCAATCAATTAATCAATCATGTTATTGTTCCAACATGCAGGCTGATTAGAACAGCAAGAGACAAACTTTAAAGAGCCGAGACGACGAGAAAAGTCTTTCTGTTCAT
>CAEMYA010000257.1:53082-71760 GCA_903131615.1 Diplodus sargus | reverse complement strand
TCGGCTCCAGCAGCGTCTTTCTGACATGAAATATTCACTCTGTGCAACTCGCTCACCACTTAAAGTTAAAGCAAAACTCTCACTAATAAAGGAGAGTTAAGGTGGAACGCTCCTAAAGCTCAGTTCAATATAAATGCAGGATAATTCTTTGTTTTGTCGTTAGTGAAAAACAATATTAACCTTGAAGTTGAAAAAGGAGCCTCATATAAGAAACAATCCCGTGAGATCTGGTGTGGATAGATGTTGCTGGACGACTGGGTGACTAAATGTTGTTGATGTGATCACCTGCTGGAGGTCAGAGGTCACACTGTGCGCTGGTGGAGCTGAGGAGCTGCTGATGTTCGGTGACGGTCTGACTGGAATATGAAGTCCTGAGTGAGTGTTAATGTCCCGAGGAAACTACGAGCAGAATTATTTATGACTTCAGACGTTACATCACACTCGTCCCGGCTTCTCACCTCGCCTCACTTTCTTCTTTACTTTCCAGTTTCTTTGGTTTCAGTTCAGTCCATCACATCTCTCTGATCTCTCTGGGCTCTGATTGGTTGGGAGAGATGTGCAATCCACTTCAAAGACCAAAACAGCATCTTTATTCAGCAGGAGAGGAGAATGAACACAGTTTGACAGAGAGAGAAAAAAAGAGATGGATTTAGACGGTGAAGGTGAGAAGTGGAGGAAGGTCGACGCGTTCCTGAAACGTGATGCGAAAGCTCGTCCTGCAGAAGAAAAGGTTCAACACGTTCACCTGCAGGAACGTCTTCAGAGAGGCTGCAGACGCGCCTGCAACAACTGCCAAACTGAACCACGGACGTGTAATGGAACCTGGACCCGGTTCAGTCCAATCAAAGCTGCTCGGTGGCGCTTGAAGCCAAAACTCCAGTAATAAAAATACCTGGATCTCCCGGTTAAGCACCCAGCTAACTTGAACTGGTTTAACGGCTCTTGAAGACTTTGCAAATGTTATCAGACCGAACGGCTCAAACTCAGACAGCGTAACGAGTCATTGTGCTGCGGTTTCACAATGTAAGCTTACGGGAAAAAGTTTCTTATCACGGGATGACGTAATGGGCCACTTGGCTCCCTTCTTGTGGTCTCGGGCTGAACAGAACCGGAGTCGCCAAGTTTGCAAGATTGTTCAACCTAGCAACAGTAACTAAGGAAGGCGGGACTCTCAAACATGCATCCTCTCAGATTTCGCCATGATTTGACTGATTATATTTTTTTCTCTTTGTACAAATTCAACTTCAAGGCTGAAGGACGTAATTTATTATTACAGTATAACAATATGTATGTTTTTCTGCGGTGACGAGTTAGAAAAATTTAAGTGCTTTTTAAAATATTTCAACTTAAAGACTGTATATCGCATGAGACCCCAAAAATATCCCAACAATCCCACAATGCAATGTGTCACATTTTAGAGTCAGTGATGACGCAAAATTATTAATCTCATCTTACTTTTTATTATAAACTACTCAGTTTGTGTTCACGTCTGATTTCATTGGCCGACAGTGACTTTGCTTTATTTCTTCATAGATCTGATTAACTTTTCTAAATTAATCGTATAATTTACCCTGAAACAAAGTCGTAACCCCAAAACCATCAGTTTACATTGTAGAGATGAGTCTCACAGTGTGTGTGTGTGTGTGTGTGTGTGTGTGTGTGTGTGTGTGTGTGTGTGCGTGCGTGTGTGTGTGTGAATACGCCTACTTACTTGTTTACATAATCCAGTATGAATAAACATGAGATGATTTATGAATAAACATGGCCGAGCAGCTCTGTGAACACACACACACACACACACACACACACACACACACACACACACACACACACACACAGGCCTACATTACCATCAGTGGACTGCTGTTTTAACACACTGAGTGTGAACCTTTTCATTTCTGCCTCGTCTGTTCTGCTCGATGCCACTAAATATTACAAACTGTCCCTTTAAACATGTGCAGAGCGCGACTGATTCAATACTTTAATACTGATGCCAATACTGATAATAAGGAAGGAAGGAATAAGTTTATCACAAGACGATATAACTTGTGATAAACAAACAAATATTGAAGTTTTAATATTATTAACTACACAGTTAATGACGCTAACGTTAGCTTGGAATTGTTCTGTAGGTCTTTATGTGCTGCAGCTGGTGATGGAGGTTGTTGTGTTTCCTCTAAGTTGCACCAGCTGCTCGGCGTGTTTTACACAGTTCCTGTGTTTGTAACACGTCGTCTCTCCTGAATCCAGAATAAGTCCGAATAGCAGAAGTGCTGTTTCTCTTCAGCACAGCGTCTTCGTCGGCCACATTTTCATGGCTTCTCTCTCGTCCCTCAGCCATCGCAACCTGGCAACCGCCACCAAACTGATGCCGATCCATTTTGTCAGGGTAGCTAACGGCTAGCTGGGGCTCCATCTGATTGGCTCTTGTATCCAGGGCACGTAGACAAAATGATTTTTCTTCTTCATCGCGTGTCAGGCGGTTTTTATACAAATACAAAGAAACACAAAGACAGTAAAAATCCCCACAGAGGTTTTCAGACTCGTCCTCAGCAGGATTTACAGCAGGACTGATGGTCGACCTCCAGGACGTCCTCTGTTGGCTCGCTGGTCTTCAAGAATGTAACCAGGCAGGGGTCTGCTGTTGGATAGGTACACAAGTACGCACACACACACACACACACACACACGCTCTCTCTCTGGGAACTCTCGGCGCCTCATGAATATTCATGCAGCAGCAGTTCTGTCGTTCGTTCTCACACTCGCTGGTTCTGTTTCCCTCTCAGCTCGACTGACACTCGTCCTGCTAAGCTTCTCTCTCTCTCTCTCTCTCTCTCTCCCTCTCTCTGTCTCTCTCTCTCTCTCTCTCTGTCTCTCTCTCTCTCTCTCTCTCTCTCTCCCTCTCTCTCCCTCCTTACTTTTTCCACTTCTCTTTTTCTACTTTTCTTTTCTCCCAACCACTCGGCAGCATTATAGTTCTGCATTATAGTTCCGTATCTCCTTTCCTTGTCCCTCATCAGGGCACTCTCCCTTTTTTCTTAAGGACTTTGTTTTCTTCTCTTCCCCTTATTCTTCATCTTTTCCTTCATTTTCTTTATCTCCTTCATTTTCTTCATCGCCGTCTTCTTCATTTTCTCTTTCGTCCTCTTTTTTGTCATCTACTTCTTCACCTTCTTCTTTTACATCTTCTACATTGTCTTCATCTTCGTTGTCTCTTCGTCTTCACCTTCTTCTTTGTCGCTGTCTTCTTCTTCTTCATCATCACCTTATCCTTCGTGGTCCTCATCATCCTCTTCGTCTTCTTCACTGTCTGGGAGACTGCTGAGTGTCGCTGAGAAGCATCCTTCTGATCCTGGCTGTGTGTCCTCTGATGTCACTGAGCACAGATCCTGAACGCCGCCGAGCCTCCATGTTTCTCTTCTCTCCACAGGCTTCATTTTGTCTTCTATAAACAGATGATTGGTGTGATGTTACAAAAAGCTATAATTTTGTTTCATCCGTCTGAAGCACATACTCTCCCAGATGGACGGTGTTTCGTCAGCGTCCAGTCTGGCTCTTCTCCATCTCTCTCTCAGAAGTCGGATCCATGGAGCCCATTTTAATTCAGACTATCGCACCTTGAAGTAGAAAAACATTGAATCTGTTTTGAGGTTTTTCTCAGTTCTTTATCAGCTATTCACGAACATCCTTCTGTTCAGTCTCGGGCCAAAGCTTTCCCTCCTGCAGCCTCGTCCAGAGATGTTGGCTCCAGGCCCGCGGGCCTGGTCGGCACCAGTGGTCTCAGGAGCACCGAGCTCTTTGAACCGTGACAACGACCGTTACTCGTATCTTCAGGCCGCGCTCTGCTTTTCCTTGTGATACACACAGCGGCATAAAGCAGCAGAGAGTCGGTCTCTTCTTGTAACTGACTGCACGAGTGATTAAAACACCGGCAGTAATAATTAAAACACCAGAGTCGCCGTGAATCAATTACTTATTACAACATCTGAAAGAGTTACAATGAGTTTTATCGACTGTCGTTCACACAGTTTTTCTGTTTTGTTCAGCTGTAAACCAGAAACACACAATAACAAAAAGGTCTTATTGTGAACTATTCAGTGTGAATGTTGGATTATATTTGTAAAACTTAAGGGTAACAATATTTTCAGGCATCACAAACACTGTGGAGTCCAAAAGATCACTCGTCAAAATATTTCTATTTTCAAGAGTCTGCAGCTTGTTGTTGTTGGTTGTTGGCTGGACAATAAAGTTATGTTGTGACGTTGCTCCGATGCTTTGAACTGTCGGTGGACATTAAGCTAACGGTTCTCATGTCGGAGGGAGGCAGAGATCATCTCCAGAGTGTCTTTAAATGGACATCTTGGGCCACATGTTGGATTTTATGAACTGTACGAGACTTCTGGCTCAACACAGTTACTAATCACGTTAGCCACAGCGTTAGCTTACGTCTGCAGCCGTCAGTAACAACTGTTACAGCGAGTCCAGCGGATCAGCCGAGGGGAGGCGCTGTCATTTCTTACAGCTGCCGCGTGAAAACAATATAAATTACAACAAACATGCAAAACACTGCAGATGGATACATGATGTGTAATGTTTTGCAAAGATGCAGCAACTACAACCAAGACTACAATCAAGACTACAACCAAGACTACAACCAAGGGCTGGGCGATAAAACAATAACGATATCTATCGCGATAGACACGTGATCAATATCAAAATACTTCGATAGAACGTTTGATAATTTCACTGAACTCCGTTAGAAACAGCTGATCTGCGAGCGGTGAAATACAGCGCGAGGTCCGGCTGCTGGACGAGAGGTTTATGCACACAACTCTGTTTACTTTCAACCAAAGGAAACTTAACTTCAGACACAAACACAGACGTAGAACCTCCGTATCTCTACGCATGAGTGCTACTGGGCCGTTGTGCTAATGCGTAGGGATACAGAGGTTCTGCGGATGAGAAAATGTAGTTCCAAGCTGAGCGTCTGGCTGGAGGCTCTCTGCTGCTCCAAACTGAGGCTGCGCTGATCGGTGATTACGGCAGGAAACAGACCGACTATAGATATGTACTTTATATGACCCCACTTTAAAAAACCTGAACTATCCCTTTAACTTATTGTCAAGCAGCAAAAGTCTGACCTGTTGTCACCATTTAAAGGGTTATTTTTCTTTTTTTGAATTTCAAATGGGTAAAAAAAAATCAATAATTATCGATATTGACTGAAATGAAACACTTATATCGTGATAAATGTTTCAGCCATATCACCCAACAATACAACCAGCAGCAGGCAGACAGACAGACAGGCAGACAGACAGACAGACAGACAGACAGGCAGACAGACAGACAGACAGGCAGACAGACAGACAGACAGACAGGCAGACAGACAGACAGACAGGCAGACAGACAGACAGGCAGACAGACAGACAGACAGACAGACAGACGGTGTATCTGACTCACCCTTCTGAAGCTCTTTGTTTCTGCTTCATGGAGGTGAACTGGTCGCCATCATCTTCTTCATCTTCCTCCATCTTGCTTTTTCCTGATGAACCGACGTCATTAGCAACAGTTTAAAAGTAGCTAACTAGCTAACAGCAGCTAACTGCTAACTGTTGTAAGGATGTTAATAAAGTTGTGACGTCAGGACGTTTGGTCGGTTGAACGTGAGTTTCTCGACATAAACATCCACTCAGTCTGACTGTTGATAGATAATCAATACTTCCTGATCACACCTGGAGGCTCAGGCCAGGTGAGATGTCCTGGTCTCACCACACAGACAGCATGTAGATCCAGGGGGCGCTGTTTCCCCGCCGAGAGGAGACCAGGCAGAGATAATCAATACCATCATCAATCGATCAGTTTGACAGGAACCAGACCGGCTTTAGGTTCTGAAGGAGCTCTTTACTGGTTTTCACTATCTGGAATCTGTGATGGGCGTTTTTATAAACAACAGGGAGATTATTTTTAAAAGTAATTTTAAAAGAATATCCGTCATTTCTGTTAAAAATTTATTAATTTCACATTAAATAAGGTTAAAAAAATATTTCCATAATCCTGCTCCGTCATCAGTCTGCCTGTGACAAACATGGATCTACAGATTTACTCTTTCTGCCTATAATGATGTGATCTGATTTAAATCTTTACAGATAATTAACACTTTATCTCTCACTGCAAAGATATATATTAGAATTACAGACACATGTGGTCAGTTTGAGCTCGACACAACTCTTCTCAAACCGGCTGAACTGATGTTGGATTAAAGTTACACCATCTCTCCTCCTCCTCCTCCTCCTCCTGCTCCTCCTCCTCTCCTCAGCACCATCCATCTCTTCACCTCCTCTCCTCGGCCTCCTCTGTCCTCCTTCTGCTTCTCTGCTTTGTCATCAAGTCAACTCAACACATGATTATTCACTTCTCTCTCTGTCACAGCAGCTGACAGGATGTTCAGGATGTTCAGGATGTTCAGGAGTTCATAACAGCACAAATCATTTTACAATCCGTGTCAATAAGAAGCAGATTGAGCAGGAAAGCGTGTGAGGAGGAACAACAGACAGCAGCTGAACCTCTGCAGCTCTCAGACCTTCAGCTGACCTTCACCTGAACACACCGATCGATCCTGATCAATACTCTCCACTCACAGTATCTGTCTCTGCAACACTTTGTGAGCTGCTGAAACACTCACAGGCCGTCTGAAGGCTTCGTTCACTGTGAAAGTCTGACAGCTGTAGTTTATAATGCAGGAGCAGCTGATCGGGTCAGACTGAGAGAAACGGAACAGAACAAATATTCACACAGAACAGAGAGAAACATGAAATAAATTGCAGTTATTCTTGTGAGAGATGTTTTTTCTGGTGCTGGTGTCAGACTGACTCACAGCAGGATGACAGCGCCCCCTGGTGGACACACCGACTCACTGCAGAACAGACAGTTTCAGTCTGATAATAAATCTGATGTTCTCACTCAAATGGGATCAAAACAAAACAGGAAGTCCCTGATTTCACCTGAGAGTCCCGGACACACCTTCATAATCTGATCTGTGTTTCTGTTCAGTTCCTCAATATGAACACACACGCTGCAGCAACATAACTCATGTTTTATATGCTGGTTAGGACCTCGTTGTGTTCTCATCACACTAACAAACTGAGCAGAGAGAAAGTCTCAGTCACACTTCAGTGAGAGTAACGACGTCATCAGGTCACAAACATGAACAGTAATCCAGTAACAGTCTTAAAGTATCTGATAGTTAACAGACTCAAGTATCAAAAGTACATGTAGGTTACACATATTCTGTTTGTCAATTAAATACGTGAATTTACCTCTGATGCAGAATGTAATCTGTGGATTAACTAGTAACTTAAGTTCACTGAAGTAAAAGTTAAATATTTGGCTTTAAAATGTGGCTGAGAGGAAAATTTAAAGATATTTCTACGTTCTTACAGAACAGCGAAGTCCAAAAATATTCACATTAAAACTTAAAGTATCAAAAGTAATCCTTATGTAAAAGAGTTCCTGTCTATATTACATTATTGTGCTTCTATCACTGATGCATTAATGTGTGAAGAAATGATCAATAAGTGATCGTAGAATCTTTAAAACGTCACTAAACCTGATCAATAAAAAGCAGCAGACGTGGAGAGAAAAGCAAACAGAATAAGACGAGCAGACGTCACTGATCTGAGTTCACCTTTAATGACACAAACAGCTGATCAGCCTCACTGAACATCAATAAATTAACACGTCGATCGATCGAGAGTTAAAGGAACATTTGATTCAACCAATCAGCTGATTCCACGTCCAGCACTTCCTGTTCGACTCCTCGCCTGAAACTGAACCGAGCTTCTGTGTTCACGTTCATCGTGGAGACGTTGAGATTTATTGTGTCAGAAGACAAAAACACATCTAAGCTTCACGTTCAGCAGAGGTTCTGTTCCGGTTCTGACCGTCAGCTGCTCGGACTTTAAGATGAACCGAGTCTGAACTCTAGTCTGGATCACACTGGACCTCCTGCTCCACATTCACCTGAAGATGTACAAACATATAAAACAAAAAGCACCATTAATGCAATAAAAACAACGTTTGGCTTCCTGCAGTGAGCGCCGAGGATCCGAGACGGGTCCAACTTCATCTCTGACCGGGCTTCTCTGGAAGTAGAACACATTTAATGATGTTTCACATGAAGGAGGCGGCCGGTGCTGATGTGAGCGGCACCTGCACGTCCACCATCTTGGACAGACAGGTACGGAAACACGGCTCGGACAAACATACAGAATCTTTAACTCTGTTCTAGAGAACATCTCCGGTGTCGACCCGGCTCACAGAGAGCGCAACACAACATGTTCCTGAATTCATTTATGATCCCGAACATCCTTCCTGTGAATCAACACCAGCGACCGCAGCGTCCATCAGGAGCGTCAGTGTCTGAAACCAACAGCTCACTGCTCCTGTCAGGAGAATCTACATCTGTTATATTCTACTGTATAAAACTAAAACACTGTGTTAAATAATCTCATTTCCATGACTGGAGAACTGGTTTCCAGGTTTTCCAGGACACGTGGGACCCTGAGAGACTCGATGCAGATATCAAATGTTTGACAACAGAAGTTGTTGCAGTTGCTGCACACGTTTAGCTTATTGAACTTCCATGTATGTTGACGTATGTTGTTGTATTTATATTTACTTGTATTGTGATTTTATGATTCTGTAAGTTTGAAGTCTTACATGTAAAAACGTCTGTGCATCACATCAGCTGCATGTTTCATTTTGGATCTATGTTCAACTACATCGTCACTACTGAATAAAACTCAAATAACAAAAACATCTAAATAAGATATTTAATAATATTCTAGTTTTCAGTCTCACTCCTGTAAGTTTAATATCACTTCCTCTGTCCCGCTTCCTTCTGCTACAACTTCTTTTCCATCTCAATCTTAAACTAACTTAACAAATCTTCACCTTCTCTGCAGTTCTGTGAGGTTTGTCTGAGCCGTGTTGCCGTACTTGCTGTCCAAGACGGCCAAAGCACCTGTGCACACGTCACTCGCATCAAGTTGTGACGACAGGACTTGTTTCAGCGCCGAGAGGCCGATAACAGAGACTCGCTGCCAGAACCACCAGCCGGACCTCAGCCCGCCTGATGACGAGCCGTCTGCTCCTCTGTTGTTGTGACCCGTCGGGTTTTCTGGCAGTTTTTTGGGGAGTTGAAATATTTCCAACCTTGTGGCTTTTTCCAATAATTACACCTGACGAGTCCGTCTGCGATCGGGCCTCATCTGATAACACACCTCAGAGTTCAGCTGCATTCGTGTATTCTAACAGTAGTATGAATTCTCCAGAGGGAGCTGCTGCAGTCTGTCAGCCCGCCTCCAGTGATGTCACTCGAGTCGGCTGAGCAGACGCCTGCAGCTGCTCCTCGTCTCCGCTGCAGGCTACAGTAGCTGCTACTAGCATAGCACACAAACCTTCGGCTGAATTGTCCGTGGTTGAGTTGCATTGTGGGTAATGTAGGCCCCAGGATTTCACAAGAAAAGGGAAAAAAAATTGGCGAGAACTGGTTCTGCTGCATCGATCGTTCTTTTTCCATCTGGAGTCTGACGGCGAGCGATGAGATGATAAATTACACTTTGTATAAAACACAGGATGGTTTAAAAACGTTGGGAGGGACACACTGTAACCTGCTAACACAACACAAGAACGAAAAGATAAAGAGATTTGGACGTCAGATAACACTCCGGCTGCAGTGATGTCACTTCCTCCCGCTGGGATCAAATGATGGCGACTGCGCTGAGATGAAGCAGCGCACACGAGTCAGCGTGAAGCGCCTCCGCCACCTCGTCAGATGAAACTCACAGGTTTGATTCCTGTGACGGCAGCTTCTTCTCCTCCTCCTCCTCCTCCACACACACTATGTCTCTCTCTCTCGCTCGCTCGCTCACTCGCTCTGTCTGTCTCTCAGGTGCGTCTCCTCTTGGCTCCTCCCGGACTCGCCGGGTTGGAAGACGACAGCAGTTTGTCGGCCGTTCGACTCCTCTTCCTCTTCTCCGCCTCCTTCCCTCCTCCTCCTCCTGCTGCTGCTCCTCCCTCACTGCCTCCCTTCTCTTTGTCTCGCTCTCTCTCCTTGTCCCGACTGCTGCTCGTTCGCTCCGACATCTTCACCGAGGAGTTACTGCCTGAGGAGAGAGAGAGCGACAGGAAACGAGTCACATCTACGTCACCTGAACTCCACCTGGACATGATGATCAATAACCATCATGTATAAGTGTTCTGAGGATTTAAAGTCGACAGGTGTTCATGTGACGGCACGGAGCTTCAACAGGAACTCAGACGATTAAACCAACTCAGTCAGTAAATAAACACTCGGCTCAGGTAGCTCCGTTAGCTCAGTTAGCTCACGTAGCTCAGGTAGCTCTATTAGCTGAGGTAGCTCAATTAGCTCAGGTAGTTCTATTAGCTCAGGTAGTTCTATTAGCTCAGGTAGTTCTATTAGCTCAGGTAGTTCTATTAGCTCAGGTAGCTCAGTTAGTTCAGTTAGCTCAGTTAGCTCAGGTAGCTCTATTAGCTCAGTAAGCTCTATTAGCTCAGTAAGCTCTATTAGCTCAGGTAGCTCAGTTAGCTCTATTAGCTCAGTTAGCTCTATTAGCTCAGGTGGCTCTATTAGCTCAGTTAGCTCTATTAGCTCAGGTAGCTCAGTAAGCTCTATTAGCTCAGTTAGCTCTATTAGCTCAGGTGGCTCTATTAGCTCAGTTAGCTCTATTAGCTCAGGTAGCTCAGTTAGCTCAGGTAGCTCTATTAGCTCAGGTAGCTCTATTAGCTCAGTAAGCTCTATTAGCTCAGGTAGCTCAGTAAGCTCTATTAGCTCAGGTAGCTCTATTAGCTCAGGTAGCTCAGTAAGCTCTATTAGCTCAGTTAGCTCTATTAGCTCAGGTAGCTCCACACTACTAGCAGTTGGTTTTCAACATCTTTACGTTGACAGTGTGACAGAGAACTGAACCCTTCAGCTGTCAGGACGCTGCGTCTGAGACGATACCTTCTTCATGTGTAGCTGGAGGTTCTCTCTCCATCCTGAACTCCTCCTTGGTGTCCTCCTCTGAGCCCAGCTTCCCTGAGAGAGAAACGTCCAGAGAGAATTGTTTGAGCCTTCAAAGTGTCAACGAGCAGAATTTAAACATCTCAGACGTCTCTTGCCGTTTGAATCGACACTAACTGGGAATTAAATGTGACTCCATCCTTCATCCATCCGTCTCTGTCCGCTGCAGCAGGACCACTTACAGCAGAAATGTACTGAGCAGAACTGTTAATGTATTAAATGTACGATCAGTACTGATTTTATTGATCCAACAGCTGAGTTCATGGCCGCTCTGGGAGGCTGGATAAGTTATAACAGACACTATTAATAAGTTCACATTCACAGCAGGTGAACAGCAGGTGATCTGTGTGTGCCGTGACGTAATGTTCACCATGTATGCTATCTTAGCATGTTAGCATGCTAACAGCAGCTACGAGACTGGAGCTTCACATGGTGCTCAGTGAGTGAAGCTGCAGAGGACAGAGGATCAGGTTCTAGTGAAGGCGTCACATCCCGTCCTCACATCCCAGCGCCTGAAATGTTAAAATAACTGCAAGGAACTGTGGGTAATCTACAGAGAGAGCGCCACACGAGATCACGCTCTCACCTTCTTTAACCTCCTGGATGATGTCATCAGGCAGAGAGAAGCTCTTCTCTGAGTTCGGAAACGGCAGGATCTCCGACTCGTGCTGCATCACACACACACACACACCAAAGGTTTTAGAAGTGATGAGTGACATGCGTGTGCGTGTGTGTGTGTGTGTGTGTGTGTGTACGTGCGTGTGCGTGTGTGTGTGTGTCCTCACCAGAGCCTGCATGTCGTACATGGTTCCCAGATGGTCCCAGATGACGGAGGAGGAAACCTGCCGGCCGATGTTCTGACTGAACTTGTCTCTGATACAGATCATGTGGAAGTGACGGTTCACTCCTGCAGAGACACACAGTTACACACAGTGACACACAGTGACACACAGTTACACACAGTGACACACAGTGACACACAGTGACACACTCGCTCTACACACTGTCATCAATAATAATCCACTTTGTTTACACTGCACTTTATAAACAATGGCTGAACCAGAATTTAATACAAATGTAATAATGAGACACTTATAGACGGACACGGTGTGTTCAGGACCGACTTGGAGACTGAGAACATTATGTTGGACCGACAGTGACGACATGAAAGTACAATTTACCAAAGTACTGTTCTTAAGTACAATCAGGTACGTTTACTACGTTAACCTTCCTCTTCAATACATGGAACTGATTACTTCAGTTACTGGTTATTTTGCAGATTCAGATCATTTTATTTTATACAGAATTTTCATTGTGACACGTTGCTGGCAGGATGTTGCATCAGAGCCAAAGTAACACGTGTTTAATTGGTTTATTTTCTAAACAATGTGAAAAAAAATAACTGATACAGATAATCAGGAAGTGCTGCGTGTCAGCCCTGATCATCGTCCAGACATTTCAAAATAAAACACAGTTCCACCCGAAGCTGCTGAGGACAAAACGACTGAGACCTCGAGTCCAAATACATTCAGTCTGGATTGGTTTCTCATGTAATTATATTTTGTTAAAACAAATGATAATATCAGTTTAAACAGTTTAGATTTGGTTTGTCCTCCTTCATGCACTCGAGCTGCTGGACTCCACAGGTGAGTGTAGAACCTGCTGACTCATGTCAGCATGAACTGACAGAGTTCTACAAAGCTTCTCGTTTGGTTTTGCCCCCATAGATTCTGAATGGTGCTGAGGTCCGGTGACTGTGGAGGACGGTCCAGGACGGTCAGGACTCCTCGGTCCTCTCTGGTCTCTGGGGTGCGTCTGGGCTCATTATCCTGCTGCAGGATGAATCTCCAGGTGCTCCTCCTCAGTCCGGGTGGAGCCAGTTCTGAAGAATCTTGCAGCACCATGTGTCACTGTGGTGTCGTTCTCTCTCCTGTCCGTCTCCTTACACACACCCTTCTGTTACTGACACTAATCCATCGCTGGGATTCATCAGTGCAGACTTTAACAGTATTTCTGAGTCCACCTCAGGTGTTTGTCCTGGTTTCCCTCCTGAGACGTGGTTTAGAAACCGCTGCTCGTCCTCTGAGACACTGCAGGACAGACGTCTGCTGACTGACTCTCCAGTAAACTCTTTCTCTGTGATGAAGATGCTTCTCTCTCTGTCAGTGAACTGAGCTGAGTGTTGATCTTCTGGTTGTGTTGGCTGTGGAACTGATCTCCAGCACAGACGCACATTAAACTCTGAATAACTTTGTTCTGAATCTGATTGTCTCTGATTAATTTCAGGTTTTTTGTGACAATATAGCAGATTTTAAATGTGGTGTCAGACTTCAGGACTGCACTGTGTGATCACAGAATACAAACTGGGATGTTGATTGAATGTTTACATTTCCCATGACCCCTGAACGCAGCACAAACCTGCCCCTTGACATCTGCAGTTAAAAGTTTATTTTGGAGAAATGTAACTTTAATTATAATCTCAGTTTATTCCATTAAGACCTGGTTGGATTCTACTGACGCTGAGTCAGATCTGGTTCGTATTCACATCAAACTATTTTCATTTGGGACAAAATACAAAACTAGCGAACACAGAACGGAGACGTTAAACTGGTGTTCAGTAATTAGACGGAGCCTTCAGACACGTCCGTGACGCAACGGGTTAAACCGGTCGGAGTGTGTTAGCAGTTAGCGGAGTGTGTAGCAGTTAGATGCTCCAGCAGCTAACATGCTAATGAACGTTAGCTGCCTCTTACCGACGGGTTTGTGTCCGATCATCGCGTGAAACAGACAGACCTCCACCTCGTGGCTCCACACCACCGAGTCCTCCCCGGGAACCAGCGCCGAGTCCGGAGGCTTCTCGTCGGTCTGATTCAGCGTCACGTCTGCTTCCCCCATTTTATAGTAAACGGCTGAAACAGGCTGGAAGAAGCTAACAGGGCTAGCAGAGCTAACAGAGCTCGAGCGGAGTCTCGAGACTGTTTTGTTCCGCCTCCTTCGCCGGTAACCGGAACTGGGATCATACTTCCGGGTTTTAATTTATTTTTCAGAATAAATGTCTTGAATTTAATTTGAAAGTTGAGAGTTTTTACTCACAAAATTTTACTTTGTGCCAAATTCTACATTGAGAAATTAACATTTACAAAAAAAAACTCAATTTATTGTATTTATGGAGGAATTAGATCAATATCAACGAGTTCGTCCTCACAAAACAATATCAGCAAACATCAAAACAATGAATGAAATATTTTTTCAGATTTTTATTTACTCTCCTTTAACTTCAACTCTGCGTTTGATTTATTTATTTATTTTCCATATTTTTGTTTGCAGATAGGAATGCAAATATATATACGTAAATATGTATATATGTATGTTGAGGGGTAAGACAGTGCTGGAGAATATATACTTATAACACTTATAATTAATTATAGTGGTAGAACATGTTTATAGAAGACACAATAAATCACTATATAAGTTTTAATACATAAGATAAATGGTTGATAAACCAAATGATATTTTGCAGGACATATTTGGTCATAACTTACATATATTACATATAATTATCTAAAAATTAATGGAGGCGAAGTGGCATTAGATTACTTAAATTCACATTTCTTCCCTCAGACCTCATTCAACATGCTGAACTAACGAGTGATCAATAGATATGATGGTAATATTGTAATAACATCAGACTGTGTCGGGATGTGTTTGTCTGTTTGTCGCCTTCAGGAGAACTTTGCTTCAACAGTAATCATCAACTTCATCTTCTCTTGACCGTGTTGTTCTTTTAAACTAGAAAAGCAGGATTTGCATCGAGACAATCCTGAGATGAACTCTGTTAAAATAAAAACAGTTGAATGTAATCATGAGATATTCTTCTATAATTGTTATAACAGCTGATAGAATTCCTGTTCAGGCTGATTTGATCAATTGGGGTAAAGTTTTATATTTAAGTTTGAATTCTGGTGTTTGACTCTCACCAATTATATTTTTCTTATTTCATTTTCATCAAATAATTCAGGATAGCTGCAGTGAATTCTGTGAGTGTAATCTGTGGACTTACTTTGCTTTAAATAACATTCGGTTGACTGCTGTTAATAATGAAGATGGAGACACTGATGTGTGCGTCAAAGAATCAGCCTGACTCAGAGTTATGCTTCTCTATACGGTGATCAAAACACCAAAAAACTTTTATTGCAAATAAAATAGTTACAGTCGGGGCCGTGAGACGACCTCCTGCACAAATGCAACCAGAGAGAAAGAAAAAAGAAAAACCATTTCAGGTACATTATATTTAAAATGATGAGGCTACTGAACTTCACCGAGCAGAATATGAGCAGGATACGTCTAGTTTTATTTTTTACATCAAAATACAAAACTGTGCATCTCTTAATAAAGCATCAACATCAATAACACCAAGAATAATAATGCGAGGCTGAATACGACCAGTCAGAGCGGCTTTTACTCAAAACGTCCAAAACTTAAAACGATCCGTTTTCCAGTTAATGACGTCAAAATGGAGAAAAGTTCTGACTTTTTCACTTTGACTTTAGATTAAATAAAACAATACCTTTCAGAATGCCATCAAATACTAATCAAATAATAGAAGGTACTCAAAAGAGTTCCATGACATGAATCTCACTTTTTTTCTTCTTCTGATGAATAACGATATTTAAATTCACTCTTATTTTGAAATTCTAGAAATTCAGTCTAAAAAGGAGCCACTCCACAATTTCAGACACAAGTCAGTTTACTTGTCAGTGATGGTGGAGCTCAGCCTGCTGAAGCAGCTGAATAATGTCTTCCATCAAGTTGCATCATGGGAAATGTATTTCACATTAAAGACTCTGAGTCTGCCACACTTCTCTGCAGTTTGGTTCAGTGGGTAAAATCTGACTTTGTCTGTGGCCTCCTGCTGCTGCACAGCTTTCTAAAACAAGAGCAGGAAAAATAAAGAGCTCCTTCATTTCTGATCAATCTGTTTGTCTTGATGAATCTTTTCGTCAATCGTTTGTTTTTTTGTCTGACCAAATACAAAATACTTAAGTTTAACAGAGAAAAGCACCAAACCCGACGCTGGAGAAGCTCCAGCAAGAAAACTGTCTATGATTTTATATTATTCACAGCTAATCTAATGTTGATCATTAGAGGTGAACATGAGAACGTTCAAACCCGGATCAGATCAGTCTGAGAACGCTTGTGTTAAAAACCAAATGTGTGATTCATCCTCAGAGCTGATTGGACGGCGAAGGCACAGGATCCGCCTCCTCGCAGCCTTTCCACCAGGTCTGAGAATGAGGACTGGAACTATTCAGCAGAGGAGGTTCAGTCTGCCTCCTCCTCCCTTTACTCCTCACAGGCCAGAACTTTACGATGGAGAGCAGGTGAACAGGCAGGTGGATCAGAACCGACAGGAAGCCGCTGAGGTCGGGAAACATTTGGTCCCTTTGATTACAACTACAGCTGTTGTCAAGTTTAACCTTTAGCTTCAACTCTAAAACATTCACACCTGAGCCGCCTTCAGGAATAACAGATATTATCAACCGTCAGTGAAGTGAGATTTATCTCCTGGTCAGCGGCGAGGATACAGATACAGAGTTGGACAAACAACTGTGTGTAGTTAAAAATGTCTCCATCTTAAAATTCTGGCCTTTTACAAGCATAAGTCAAAGTAAAACAAAACTAAACCAACAGAAAACGCTGACGTAAGAAAGCAGAAGGCAGAGTGAGCGTCGGTCCGGCGCAAATAAACCAGGAAGTGCAGAAACCCAAAGACAAAGAACCACAGCTGGAGGATTTGAACCAGTGAGAGTTGTGGTTCTTTGTTTGGAAGTTCAAACAGAAAACGACAGAATCGTCCGTGTTAGCGTGTTTTTCCACTCGAAGCTTTTTAAAGGGCTAAGAGTGGAAGTGAACGTCTTCCTGGTCTATCTGAGCCAGCAAGCTGCAAACACACAAGAAGATCAGAAGTGAGGACGCCGCGGCTGGTTTCACGCGTTCAAACTGATTCTACATTTCCAAACGTATTGCTGGACAAAGATGGCCGCCGCAGGCGTTTGTGTTCCTGTGTGAGAGCAGCGAGACACAGAGAGGAATCATGGTAGGCACCGAGTCTGAACTGTTGTAACGAAACAACCTTTAATCAGAAACACCACCACCGTTACCACGGAGACCAGCGGCCGTTCCCATGGTTACTGGAGACAAACACTGGCTACATGAGCCCCGTTTCCCCTGGCGACAAACAGGAAGCTGGAGAGGGGGAGTGGGAGGGGCTTCAGTGAAATGTGGTGGCAGCAGGCTGATGAAAGTGTTTGGGGGAGGGGCCGGGAGGGCAGCGACGGATGCTATTGGTCCTTTTTCTCCGATTCTGACGATTCCTCTTTAGCGGCCTCATCCTCAGGAGGCGTCTCCTCGTACCTGCACAGGAGGAGAGAAGACAGAGGAGGGAAACAAAAGTGTTCATGTTCAGCACAACATTCATTATGAATAATCAACCGTTTCTGTGATTAACTGGATATCTGTGTAGATGCAGTCTGGCCACAGAGAACAGCTGACTCAGGGTCAGTAACACAGTAACATTTACGTTTGAACCTCTTCAGGCAACTGAAGCCAAACAAAGATGAAAAAAATAGGAGGAAGCTGTTTAAAGACCTGGAAGCAGCTGGAGAAAAAGTTTCAACTGTACTTTACTCAACCTGGATATCTGGACTGAAATGTAGAAACTGGTGGAATATCAGCACAGTAACGGCCAAACATCTAAAATACAACTGTGTGTCTCGTCTGCCGGATCACCAGCATTTTAACTGTTGTCGTCGTCACTGGATTAATATTTCCCCGTAAATGTTATGTAATTCAAATATTATTGGTTTAAACTAAACTAATGAATGAAATGTTCTAAAGACGTTGATGCCTCGTCCTTCCTGCAGAGATCATCTCTCAGAGAACAGATGTACCAGCTTCAGATAAGCCCAACACGCTCCACTCAGCTGTTAGACATTCGAGATGTCTGAGCAGGTGTTTCCTCGGGTCAGACGTGTCGTCCCGACTCACTGACTTGTTGCAGGAGTGAATTCTCTCTTAAAGTGCTCTCAGCTAGTCTTAGTTCCTTCACTGAGTCAGCACAGGTGCAGAGAACGACAGGAATACAATCTCTAAAATCATTCAGCTGTAGTCCTGCTGGCTGCAGCGATCAGTACATTATTATAAATATTGACATGTTTGGTTCATGTGGACGGGACAAAGCTGATGGAGAGATGGTCGTAGCTGTTTCTGACACACAGGCGACAGACGGACGGATGGATGGATGACAGCACTTATTAACGGGCTGATTACCTGCCCAGGTGAGACAGATGGGGAGGGTAAAGAGAAAGGGGCGGGGCCTCTACATGTGGGGCGTGGGCTGTAACCGGCGGCGGCGGGGGGAGGAGCCTGTTGCCATAGAGACGGCATCCATGGAGCTAGCCAGGCTGGCGGGCGAGCCGCTGACAGTTGGGAAGGAAGTGAGCCTGGGAGAGGCGGGGAGAACTTCCTCTGACGACTCATAGCTAACCACGGGGGAGACGGAGGAGGAGGAGGAGGAGGAGGAGGAGGAGAGGGGG
>CAEMYA010000257.1:32052-44812 GCA_903131615.1 Diplodus sargus | reverse complement strand
TCTTCATACACATAGACAATCTCTGCTGTGAGGAACTGGGGCGTCTTCTTCGTTGGTGGAACAGGTTGTTCTGAGAGGCTGCAGCAGCGCCTGTACGGAGGACTGAAGCTGCCAAAATCCAAGATGAACAAGGAAATACACACATGGATCAATAAATACGATCAGTTTCGATCAGAATGTATGAAGGACGAGTGTGAAAATGAATGTTTGAAGCGGTTTCTAATATTACTACATTATAAATAAGCTTCAAAGAAAGTCTGTCATATCATATTTGAATGCTTAAAGAAAAATCAGCATTTCTTTCAATAGCTTCCAGGTCATTTGAGTCATTGACTCAAAATCAATGCCGAACTGTCTCCCACTCCGAGCTGAGTGAGACACACCTGCTTTTATTGGATTTTGGGTCCTCGACATATTTTATATTCATATTTTAATGAAGAATCATAGTTTTTCGCATTAGGCTTCATATATAATCAGCTTTTTTTCCCGATAGCTTCCATGTCATGTGACCCATTGACACAAAATTAATGCCGAAATGTCTTTTTATACTGACTGAATGAGACTCACCTGTTTGAGGCGGATTGTGGGTCCTTGTCATATTTTGTATTAATAATTTCATGAAAAATCATAGTTTTTCAAATGGTTCCTTGTATGGTCGACAGCTTTGTCAGTAAGTCCCAGGTCATTTGACCCATTGATTACTAAATCAATGTCGAAATGTCTTCCTGCCCTAACTGAGTGAGACTCACCTCTTTTTATATTTCTTTGTTTTTTAAATTTTTTGAAAATACGATAATTCATCACATTTTTAAAATACATTTTTAATGACAAAATAGTAACTTTCTCTAAAAGCTGCATGTGACCCACAGACTCAAATACAAAGCAGAAATGTCTGTGAAATGTTTTGGGGATTTTAGTCCTCATCATATTTTATTTGAATATTTCAATGAAAAATCTGCATTTTCCGATCAGGTTCTTTGTGTAATACGCAGGTTTTTTAGCTCTCAGGTCATGTGACCCACTGGAAATGGTTCATAAATTATTTAGACTGTGACTGTGCAAAAGAGTGATATTAACAAGCTGAATTGATATGAGTTTCTGTGAGTGTCTGAAGGAGACGGACGAGTCTCGTGATGAGCTGGTGTGAAGTGATTTCTATTTGACTTTCATTATAAATAAACTTCAATGAAAGTTGAATATCTTGAAATGTTTTAATGAGATCTGAAAGTTGCTTGATTGCTTAAAACGCAGCATGAAATGTGGGATTTTTCAACATTAGGTCTGTTTACTTGAGTTGGCAGAAAAAACTTTATGACTTTACTTCAATATCTTTGAAATCGGGAAAGATTCTGTGTTTAAAAAACAAAACAAACAAAAACAAGATGGAAGAACAATCACAAGCAATGACATCATCCGAAGCATTTTAATACAACATAAAAAAAACTTTACTGAATGTTGGAAACACATAAAAACACACACATTAAATGTTTTTCCTGACATATTTCAAATATTTACACAATCAGTTTCTGTACAAAGTCACACAGACCTGAGCTGACAGCAGAGAGGAAGCTGATGGAAACATGGAGGAGGCGTTCACTGACCTCATAATGGCTTTAAACTCAAATCTACAGAATGTACATTCAGTTAGAAGGTGTTAAAAACTCTAAAGTCCTCTGATACAGGACCGCTTTCTGTCTGTTGGCCCGCGAGGCTCGACAGGGAGAGCAAGGCACCAACACCAGCGGGTGAGTGGTTCAATTCCCCAGACGGTAAACATGGTGCTGAGCGGCTTATCAGGCAGTTTCTTTAATCACAGCAGCGGTGTGGAAAAACTACTCTGCCGTCGCTGCTAAACAATAAATAAACACTCATTAATCATCATCCTTCCTTTAATTACTGCTGTTAACATAAACAGTGAAAGTCTTTGGCATCGTCTGAAAGGAACCACAAGGTCGTTTCACTGTTTCTGATCCGGGTACAAGAAACTCTCCACCAAAATATATGTTGATGACATCACAAAGTGTGAACCAATGTAGCGCTGGTGGATTTTTGGACGAGAGAAGCACAAAACAAAACTCCTGATGGAAACTTAAAGGGCAACTCCACCAGTTTTCCACATGAATATGTGTAAAGTAACAGTTGTGTAAAACCTTTTGTGGCTCCACAGGCCTCAAGTGATGTCACTCAGTGGATAAGTTGCATTGTGGGTAATGTAGGCTGCAGGTTTTGAGAGGGAAGAAGAATGTGGAATAATAAAGGTGATTTTTTTCGGCTTCATTTGTTTGTAAACTGTCCATAACGAGTATTATGAGTTACAGGAGAGCAATGATCAAAACCTGGAGCCTGCATTACCCACAATGCAACATCTGCTTAGTGTCATCACTGGAGGTAAGTTATAAAACGCTTCGCACTGCTTTTTCCACAGAGGCAGCTGCACTCTCCAAACATACTTTAATGTAGAAACCTGCGGAGTTACCCTTTAATGACTGACGGGCAGAATCGAGGTGATAAACAAAAATCAATTTTTTTGGCTCCCGTGATTTTTCATTCAGAGTTTCCCTGAGAAATAAGGAGCCAGCAGAGAGTTTTTAACAGCCACTGCTGATCAATTCAGACTTCAAACTAACCTCAACCCTGAAGTCAGACCAACTTTATTTATTCACTTGTTTCCTCAAATGTCTGAAAGTGACTGTGAACATCCAGCACTTTTTAAAAACTCTTAAAAACTGAGATTCTTGCTGATGAAGCTGATGCATCATTAGATGATCAGTGACTCTCCTGCAGATCCTCCAATATATTTTCATGGTGATCAGGATTTGAATGGGTTTAATGTATATCGGCTTCTTTCCTTCCTTTCAGGAGCACATTATATATTGATTTAATAATGAGATAATTAAGCGTTGACCTTTCTGTTTCTTTCGTCCGTCACCTGAGCTTTGGTCAGATACAGCAGTGGAAGAACTACTCAGATATTTTACTGAAGTAAAAGAAGAAATACTACTGCGTACATTTACTTTGTTTGGAAAGTTCTACTCACACAAAGCTAAGTGCTACGATAGTATTTGCATTAAAAAAACAATCAAAAGTACCAAAAAAGTTACTCTTTATGGCCCCAACGTTAATATGTAATCATCACTGGTGCTGCAGCTGGAGAAGGTGGGATCATTTTATTTTTAATTCATTTATAATCTGTTTTAATAATCTGAAACTGGAGAGAAACTAGAATCTAAAGCTTTCAAATAATGTGGACTGAAGTAAGAAGTTATTGGAAATATGCAAGTAAAGTACAAGAACCTCAATAACTGTGAAAATAGTTCAATAATTGAGTAAAAGTATTTAGTTACATTCCAATCCAACTACCAAGCATGTGACTTCGAGCCTGATCCCCTCCAGTAATCAGACTTCTTTGCGCAGGTCGACAGATTCTTTGGCTTTTAGACAGTTTACACCTGAAGACTCGAGCAGACGATCACAGAGCGGACAGGAAGGACTGGACGACCGCAGAGACGCTGAGGAGGATCAGGAGGGGCATGGCCTGAAGGAGAAGGGCGGAGCTCTTTAGTCTCACCTCCACAGGAAGGTGGTCACTCAACTCCAGCGCCTGGCAGACAGAAGCAACAGAGCACAGAGTCAAACAACGAGGAGATCACCATCCAGCTGTGTCTGCATTCAGGAAACCACCAAGAACTGCAGTTCCTCTAACGGCCACTCGAGGCGCCAAAAGAGTCCATGTTCATTTATCCCTTCATGACAACAGGTGGATTTCATGTAACTCTCTCGTTTGAATTATATTCAGACTTAAAGTTAAGCGTAGCAAGAGGAACGGCCTCCTTCAGCTGTTTGCTCAGCTTCACCTCAGCTAAATCCACTGACTAACTTCACCTGTCGGCCTTTTGGAGAATTATAAATTCAGACATCAGACAAGTAATTTGTCTTTCTGTGAGGTTAACTGGACTAAAAGACGTAGTGGAGGGAGTGGAGGCGGAGAGCTTTGGAGGAATAAACGCCTGGAGTGGTTTTTAATTTTTTACATTTATTTAGTTTGCTTTTGTTATTAAAAAAGTGGATTTATCTTCACAGTCGCCTGCAGTAACGAGCCACAGAGGAGCTGAAATCTCCTGTAATGTCCAGCAACTCTCATTCTTTGGTTACTGAATGGAGCGACATGTACTTCAGCTTACTCAGTTGATGTACAGATAAGAAATGGGAGAGAAAGATGCCACAGGACGACATAACGTGAGCTGAAATCTGCTTCTCTCTGTGGCAGCTTGTTAGCGTTAGCTAGCCTGGTAGCTACCACACAGGTGGGCTCGTTTCACTAACAGGGCTCCATTCAGATCCATTGTTTTGTTTATTTTCGGTGGAGTCTTGTTGCCGTGTTGTACCGGTACCATCCACTCTGAGCTTCGTTTCAGCTCTTCAGAAACCCGCGGCTGACATCACCGCGGCTCTGTCTTCTACTTCATACAGTCAATGATTTAAACCTGCATTGTGAAACCTTCATCTCCCCTTCTGCTAGTGAATGCCACTTAAAAGACAAGTGGTCGCTGATTAAACACCCTGAAAGTATTTAAAACCCAGACAGACAGACAGACAGACAGAGAGACAGACAGAGAGACAGACAGGCAGGCAGGCAGACAGACAGACAGACAGACAGACAGAGAGACAGACAGACAGAGAGACAGACAGACAGACAGACAGACAGACAGAGAGACAGACAGACAGACAGACAGACAGACAGACAGGCAGGCAGACAGACAGACAGACAGACTCACTCTGCTCTTGGAGAGTTTGAACTCTTTGTGATAGTTGAAGACTGTTGCGGAGAACGGAGTGATCGTCTTCAGCAAGGCTTCCCCGTGGACTATGATCCTGCCACACACACACACACACACACACACACACACACACACACACACACACACACACACACACACACACACACACACACACACACACACACACACACACACACAGAATATAGACAGTGTGAGCTGAACTCTTGTGTTTTCTCTCATCATTGCTTCACAGCCCATTATTCTTTCCTCATGTCCTCCACCATTTTATTCCATCGTCATTACTCTGTCCATCACACACACACACACACACACACACACACACACACCTGTCATAAGCACAGTGGGTGTCATCAGAGACGGTGGTGTCCATTTTGTCTCCGATCAGCGAGGAGAACTTTGAACTGCTGAACAGTCGGATCTTCTTCTTGCTGGCTCGGGTCACGTAGGCACAGCCGGCGTGGAAATCTCCCAGGAACATGACATTCTACACACACACACACACACACACACACACACACACACACACACACACACACACACACACACACACACACACACACACACACAAAAGAAAAGTCAAATCAGTCAAAGTCACAGATGTGGACTCGTGTCTCTACAACTTGATAGAACATAAATAACTTCAGGTTGAACACTGAACCATATCTTATTTCTGCCACTAGAGGTCTCCCAGTCAAAAGAAAACAAAAGAACAAAAGCTGAGTGTTGTGTGGAGGGACGGGATGTTTCATCAGGTTCTGTTCTGATCCGACGGGAGCAGAGCTCAGAGACGACTTTGTAACTTGTGGGATTAAAAAGGTGATTTCTCTTCCCTCCTGTTGGAGGTGAACAGACTTCACTTCATGAACATAATGTCCTTCCTGCTGAATCCCTTTTCCTCACCTTGTTGTTCCATTTCTTGCTGACTTCCTCGAAGACGTCGTAGAGCCGGTCCATCTCCTGGACGGCCTGACTGGGTTCAGTGTGCAGAGGAACCAGAATAAACTTCTTGATGGCTGCAGGAGAGAAAGAACACAATGAGCCTACAGGATGCAGAAGGTGGGTCAGTAACTCTGCATGATTGGTGTCCACCGACCGGTTCTGTCGCTTTGGAACGCAACGACGAACGGCTCTCTGACGAAGGACTGTTTCTTCTGGTACTGATGCTGACCCGTCACATTCACCGTCTCGGCCCTGTTTGGAGAGCAGAAGAGGTTCAGATGGGAGAGGAATAAAACTGCTGCTGGATCCAAAGACGAGAGATTTTACTTGATTGTTCAGTCATGAGCTTAAAAAAGTCACAAAATCAGAAACTGATTTAAAAAGAACGCGTGCTGACGGGTTTCTGGTTTGTTTTTCTTCAGTTGTTTAGGAGAACGCAGAATTATGCAAAAACATTTCTGATGTGTGTTTATTCATAAAACATGGCTGAGGGACTGTCCAGGTGTGTCCAGGTGTGTGCAGGTGTGTGCAGGTGTGTGCAGGTGTGTGCAGGTGTGTCCAGGTGTGTCCAGGGTGTGTCTAGGTGTGTACAGGTGTGTACAGGTGTGTCTGTGAGTGGACGGCGGCGCTGCGTCTTACCTGTAGATGAACACGTACTGCTGCATGTTGTTGGGAGAGTTTCCCAGACTCTTACTGGACAGGGACTTGTAGTGGTACCCGTTATACCTCAACACAACAGACAAACAGAGGAACAGTGAGGAGAGCCAGCAGTGAACGGTCAGCAGAACAGAACAGAACAGAACAGAACAGAACAGAACAGAACAGAACCGTCCCCCGACGATGTGACCAGGTTTTTATATGTGATTTCTCTCTGACTGATTTTTGAACCTTCACGTATCTGAGGAAGTATCACCGACGGCAACGTTCTCCTTCTCAGGAGTGAAGCGGTTGTCGTTGTTGCTGTTCGCTGTGTACAGTCGTGCCACCGATGAATAAAAAGCCACATTAAGATGCTGAATAAGTTGAACCATCCGTCGCTGACATGGATCCAGGTGTCCTCGGACCTGCTGAGCAGCCGGCCACAAAGCAGAAGTGTGACTGCAGACATTTAAAGATCTGACTCTCGTTTGTTTTTGCGGTTTGTCACCACGGTAAACCTGGAGACCTCCAGCTGGTACCCGGGCCTCAGATCATGATTAAGATGTATGTGTGTTGTTAGTAACGTTTCCTCTCTACACATCTCGGTTTCATTCAGATAAAAGTTTTAAATTAATTTAACATTAAATATAAATACTGGAGAAAAACAAAAAGCACACAAACTGAGAACAGACGTGTGAATCAAACATCATGTGACGACACCTCAGAGGAGTCTGGTGACCCATCAGAAGGGCCCGACCCAAAGGAACCGCCGGACCGAACTAGCTAAACATTTATAAAGCAGTTCAAGGCGTCTCCACCTGGAGGCGCTCCAGCTGCAACAACATGGATGAGATTTGTGAGAAAAGTTGATTTTTGAGTCTCATTCCCGACCCGTCACACAGCAGGTCGGGTCGGCGGTCAGATACCGGTGCTGCTCTGCTTTACTGCATGAAGCCGAGAATACTTTTACTTATGTAGGATTATAATTGCAGAACTTTCACTTGTATCGGACTATTGTGACGTTATTGTTCGGTTACTTTTACATCAGTGAAGGATCTGAGTGCATCACTGAGGCGGTCGTCAGTTAGCTCCCGTTAGCCTTTGAATGTTCTCCCACAGATCCACACATGCACAGCGACCTCCATTTAGACCGTTAACAACACAATTAAACAGGTAAGAATCAAGCTGTTAATCCCACGTAGGTTAGTGATTCAACCATTCTATAATTCAGTCGGCGTTTCTCCTCCACTTCCTCCATCTGCGACATCTTTACTCCCACACAAGACGTTTGTGATTGGTCTACAGAAATAAACGAGCCTGATCCAGAATGCAGACGGTTCAGACGGACCTTTAAAAACACAGAGTGGAGACGAGACCCGACACCAGCAGACATGCGTTAGTCAGCAGAAACATCTTTCATTAGCAGATAGTGAAACTCAGACTTGATTAGCAGATTGAAACCCACCACCAGAGATTTAAAAAAATCAGTTTTTCACCAAGAAATCAAACAGAAGAAAATGAGACGAGATGTTAGAACAGCTACTGCTCAGTTTAGATAACTGGATCATTTCTGCTGTGGAGCCAAATCACATGATATAAACACCACCGGCACCAAATGTAGCGACTCAAAAAACATCTCGATACTCAATGGCAGACAAAGAGAGACGAACTCAAATATGGTCGTTAAACGTGACGGAGCTGGAAGTCGTCAGCAGAGAAACTACACACAGATCGACTGTGAACGCAGCTTGTTAATCCACACTGTGGCAACAAAAGAGGAAGTCAGGTGTCGAGTGTATATAAAAAATAAATATATATAAATATAAGTAAGTGTAAATCTGAATAAGTGACTGACACGTCACTAGAAATGCATCTTCAGAAAAACCCTTGTCTTCCTACACGGCGGCGTGTCTCGAGGGTTTTTAAGACGTTTTTAGAAGTTAAATATTCTCAGTTTATCAGCAGAAGGTTGCACAACTTTTTCAGTTAATTGTATTTGATTGGCTGGATGTTGTACAACCTGCTCCAGGCCGCATCACGCTGTTTTTGAGAGTGAGAAAAGAGCTTTACAGGGCCGGCACGAACAGGACGTGTGTGGTGCTACGTTTCGCTTTTCATCGCAGCGTCTGTGTTAACAGGTCAGACTGACACAACACGTGTGAGTAGAACGTCTCACATGCTGCAGTGTTTCATCCAGAGATTCAGAGTCTCAACTATCTTTACCTCAGTGTGAGTTACTCTGCAGTAACAGACCTGAAGACGACCTGCAGACATTCATATCAACATCATACCTGCGTTTCACCACAGTTTTAACATCTGGACCTGCAGAATATGTAGAATACAACAGCTGAGGAGCTGTTTTATTCCTGAGCGATCTCTATCACAGGAAAATCATGATAACAAAGGCAAACTCCATGAAAACAGAGCAGCAGGACGGATCCCAGCAGGCAGGACGGATGTTTCAACGAGAGTCAGCGGTGAATTATTATTCTAACCTAGTAATGCTCTTAACTTACATCATGCACATGGTAACTTAAGTTCTGTGTGTTAAGTTTGATAAGTATTTTTTTCTAAAACTAACCGAGTGTTTGTTTAAACTGAAACTGAAGTAAACTGCGAGTGTACGACAGGATGTTCTGGGAGCCAGTGGCAGTAATTAATGCTTGTTGGCTCAATGATGCCACAGCGAGCTGCGTGGGACCTGCATCATCAGGACCTGCATCATCAGGACCTGCTTCATCAGGACCTGCATCATCGGGACCTGCATCATCAGGACCTGCTACATCAGGACCTGCTACATCAGGACCTGTCTCATCGGGACCTGCTTCATCAGGACCTGCTTCATCAGGACCTGCTTCATCAGGACCTGCTACATCGGGACCTGCTTCATCAGGACCTGCTACATCAGGACCTGCTACATCGGGACCTGCTTCATCAGGACCTGCTACATCAGGACCTGCTACATCAGGACCTGCATCATCAGGACCTGCTTCATCAGGACCTGCTTCATCAGGACCTGCTTCATCTGGATTGTCTCAATCATCCCAATTTAACTCTCAGGTGTAATTTTGTGAAACACTTTATTTTGGTTAATCTGCTCAGGTGACTCTGGATCAGTTTCAACAGACAGACGATCCTCCAGCTTTCTCCTCCAGCTTTCTCTGGATCTGGTTTGGAACTAACTTTGTGTTTTCCAGTTGGCTGGTTTACATGTTTAACATTCAGGATGCAACATAAATCAGACAACTGGTTTAACTTCTGATGCAGCGAGATGAGCGGTCTCCCTCTTTGTTTTGTGCTAAGCTAGGCTAGTCATCCAAAATCATCCAGATCTCTGTAAGAGACGTACTGAGCTGCTCCTTCAACCTTCAACAGTATCAGTTCACCCAGAGATGAGAGCTGTGCGTCTGAAGTCACCTGATCATCGAGGGTGTAAATAACATCTCTTCAAATCAGCTCAGGATCTCGGAGGCTTCTTGAGACTTGGACGAGCTGTTTCTTCAGTTGTTTGTCTGCAGCTGCTTCAGTTAATCACTGCTTCCTCCCCTCATGTTGATAGAGAGTCAGGTGAAGTTCTGTAGTCCACAGAACATTTGCAGCAGCGTTGCAGCATTCTCCTAAACAACTGAAGCAGCTGCAGATTTGTTTCAAAATGGAAAAAACAAAATGTCTCCACACAGCTCGTCCAGTGTTGATCGCACAGATCAATTTGAAAATATATTATTTTCCCCTTTTTTAAAAGCTAAAGTCTTCACTGTAGCCGCTGTGATGAAGCCGGTGCACGAGCTTGAACGTCGAGGGTGTAAAATGTTTTTATAATCCCTCTGAGATCTCAGCGGCTGGTCACTCGGACACCAGGTGAGCTGAGTGGAGCCATTTTTACTGTGAAGCTCCAGAAACGTTCTGCGGACCAGGAAACTTCACCCGACTTTGTAATGACTGAGTTTTCATCTTTGGATGAACTGTTCCTTTAAAGTTAAACGAATCAAGTCTCATAAACTGTTAAAAGTTCATGTGGATGGATATCAGGATCGTTCAGCGTGTTCGGGCATCGATTGATAACCCTGCGGATGGAGACGCTTCTCTGTCAGCGGACGAGTTGCAGAGTTACTGGAACAGTGAACATCCCAAATAAAGTGTCACCAATTATCACAGGCATGATTAGTACAGAGGGTCAATGAAGGTGATTGGATGATTAAATGTGATTAGATAATAATCCACATGCTCATAAAATCCACTGTACCTGTCAGTTTCCCTGTTGGAGGCAGACAGCAGACACACACAGGTAATGATCACCATATTGTATCAATACATGAGGCTGTTACAGATCTGAGAACAGCACGATTAAATCCTGTCAGCCTGTGTAACTTCAGTCTCTGTGCTGCGATCTGTTCTCTGAACGCTCCGTTTAAAAACAGCTCAAACTAAATCACTTTCACTCACTTCTGGATTATTAAAACAGTCTAATTTCAATGTGTGAATATAAGAAACAAGCATCAAAGACTAAATAAATAAGTTTGGACAGAAAGGTGTGAGAGCCGTGTTGTTTAAACATCCTCGTTCAATAATTAATTATCAGTAACTATCAGCCAAGATAGTCAACAAGTCATTACAGTCTAATAACACAACCTTCAACAGGCTTTAAATAATGGCTCTAATAAGACTAATTATTCATTAATGCCAAGTGTTTTACTGTCTAATGAACCGTTTAAAGAACAAATACAACTTTTTAAGTAAAAGTTAATAAACCAACGTGTTAAAGATGAAGAGCAAACGAGCTAAAAGAGTATTTTTCACAACCTGGCAACCCAACACTTTAAAAACACTTAAAACAGATTAAAGTCAATGATTAATAAAAGGAAAAGTTCACCCAAAACTAAGATTCTGTGATTATCCACAGAACATTTCTGGAGCTTCAGAGTAAAAGTTGTTTATCAGAACGCTGCAACTCTGTTTGACTGTGAAGCTCCAGAACTGTTCAGTGGACGACGACACTTCACTGACTGTATATCATCATCAGGAGGAGGAGAGGAGAAGTTTATATCATCAGGAGGAAGGAGGAGTTTTACATTTTTGGGTGAACTGTTCCTTTAACATCTTTTCTAAAGGTGCTCGTTAACGCTGCAGAGGGACGCAGCGGGTCATGAAGCTGCTCCAGGTGTGTTTGTACCTGTTGAGTGAATTCACCAGAGCTTTGACGGCTTTATCATCCATCACCTCCTGCAGGAGCGTGATGTCACAGCGAGACACGACCTGCACGCAGAAACAGATTGAAAGCATCAGAGTGTGTGTGTGTGTGCGTGTGTGTGCGTGTGTGTGTGTGTGTGTGTGTGTGTGTGTCCTACCCGCAGCAGTGTGTGCATCAGTCTTTGGTTTGAAGATTTCACCGTGTCGAACTTCTGCACGTTGAAGGCACAGATCCTGAATCCCGACTCTTTGGCTCCTCCCACTGAGAGGGTGAGGAAGGAGAAGAGGAGGAGGAGGAGAGGAAGAAGAGGAGAGCGCCGCCCCATGTTTGGACTGAGGAGGAGAGAAAAGACACAAAACATCCGTCTGTTATCTCTCAGTCGTTCATTCAGACGTCAGAGCTGCTCTGCTGGAAAAACGACGTCTTCAAACTCTGGGAATCTTTTCTGATTCCATAAATGTCTCAACAGCTTCACGTTTAATCAGAAGAAAATCAAACATCTGTTTCACTCCTGCTGTTTTATACTGAAATGTTTCAGTGTTTCACACTTTAACCCTGCAAACACACAACTGCAGCTGGAACAGGTGGAGAGAAAGACCATCCGGCTTCTCTGTGTCAGTATGTGTTTGTCTGTTAGAGTCAACAGACAAACACAGACGTTATCATGGCTGTAAGAGCTGTTCTGGTCGGTCGACTCCTCCCAGCTGCTGTTGTGTTCACATGAGTACGACACAAAAACTAACAAGCAGAGGAACCTGTTTGCAGTGTTTCTGACAGGATGTTTTGAGTTTAAGCCTCTTGTGAAGCTGCCAGATATGTGAAACCTGGAGTACAACAAAGACAAATAATCAGAATGAGAGTAAAATCTAGAAGAAGGATATAAAACGTGGACGTTCTGTTTCTGCTGGAGAGCGACAGCTGGAACCTGAAGCTGCAGTGTGGAGGAGTTAGTGGTGACGTTTGGTTTGTCCGCTCTGGGCTACTGTAGAAACACGCTGACAGAGAAGCTCCTTCAACAGTTTGTAGTTTCTGGTGATTATTAACTAATAGAAAACTAATTACACATGTTGAATACACCTGTTTATTTCTGCCAGTGGGCTCCAAACATCCTGCACACTGGACCTTTAACGCTGGGCCACATTCTGATTTCATACTTAAAATCTGTTCACCTGTCGGTTCCCTGAACGCAGCGCTC
>CAEMYA010000257.1:0-30866 GCA_903131615.1 Diplodus sargus | reverse complement strand
GACGTGAGCTTCAGTTAGCTTTGACCACAAATGTCCTTCAGAGGGAGACTTTTTACTCTGAGACTCTGAGTACATGTCAGAGTAATCTATTACTTTACTGGAGGAAACAAGCTGGATCAGAACTTCAGTCTGTTTGCACACGAGTAACTGAACTTGTCAACTAATTATCAGATCTGATGTTCAGCATTTATCTGATTATCAGAAATAGATAAAAACCAAACTCATTTTTTATGCTAATCAGCAGGTAATCTACAAAGTAACTAGTAACTGAAGTTATCAAATAAATGTAATAGAGTAAAAAGTACAATATTTACCTCCATATTGTAGTCGAGTGGAGCAATAAAGTAACAGAAAATGGAAATACTCAAGATCCTAAAAAACTGCACTTAATACAGCACTCGAGTAAATGTACTTAGTTACATTCCATCACTGCAAACACACCATGACAGCAGATGTGATCACAAACATTCCTGCAGCAGTCGGCAGTGAAACATGTCCACACACACACACACACACACACACACACACACACACACACACACACACACACACAGCCCCTCCCAGGTGGAGGGACCAGTCGGGTGACTTCTACACTCCCTCTACACTCGGTGACTTCAGATAAACAGTAGAAGCGAGCAGGAGACACGATGTTTTAACTTGAGCTGTATGAAGTCCGGACGCAGAAACAGAGATCCTGTCTGTGGAGCTCCATAACGTCACAGAACATCACGTGCTGTCTCATCAGACGGAGTTAGATTTTAATCCTGTGTGTTGTGTAAAACAGGAAATAAAACTTTACTGTCACTGCTCGAGCGTCCGGTCGTTACAACACAGTGAACCTCTGAGTTACAGTCCTGACTGCAGGACCGACGGCTGAACTGTTCAAATACTCTGAAGTCCTGCGTTCAAAATGTCATTTAAACTGGCAGCTGATAGTCCTCACTCCAACATCTCTCTGTAGGTAGATACTGAGGTCACAGTGTGAGGTCACAGTGTGATGTCACAACATCCACATACAGATCAGGTCCCTGTAAACCACACGTTCACTGAGATGACTGGGATTCACACACACTACAGCCGCTTATTAATCATCACCGTCTCTCACCATTCTTCATTCAAACAGGCCACAAAATGTGAATGAATAAACCGGTCTGATCCTTAAATCCCCCCTGAATGGAAAGAGGCCATCGCGAACATGAACAGTCACGCTGACGTCAGCCAGCAGAAACTGGACCGACATGAGTCACACACACCTGAACCACCGGTTCACACAGGTCCTGTGACCCCCGCGTGGTCAGCGCGTCGCTGTGAACTCAACAAACCACGACAACAAAGGAGGAAGTTAAAAGAAGAAGAGAAAGTCACTGGATGTGCTGCTGCTGCTGTCTGAGCTCAACACGCTCAGGACTCTGCAGTCCTCAGTGATCCGATGATAGAGAACATGTATGATTAATCTGACACACGCAGAACGTGATGCACAGATACATTATGTTAGTTTGTTGACGACACCAGACAGATAACTGGAAGTCATCTTGAATCGTTTGAGATGGAGAACCATGTTCAGGCACTCAGAGGTCCACAAAGACTCCACAACTCTCTGATTATCACCCTGATTACTTCACTGTCATTGTGTCATATCGCATCACACATCCAACATGGCGGTTTGAGCTGCACAATAAATCACTTTATTCTCATAAAAACAGACGGATACAAATAAATATTATTCTACTTTATTCACATTCTTCTCTGAGACTCTGTGAACGTTACACACCAAAGAGTTTATTCTCTGTATGTTTAATTAAAAACTGTGATACGTTTGACTCCTGAATCTGTAATAGTGTTATCAAACAGCAGTGATCAATACTCCTCCGCTCAGATTCTATCAACATTTACACTCAACATTTAACCCACATTATTTAAATCTGGATAAATGTATTTCCAACATCCTGTTCTGGTTCTGAGAATAAAGGACTTACAGTTATTCCTGTTGCACTGTTGGTGCTCAGTGAGCGCTGCAGTGGACATTTATGCAACTCTTTCAAAATAAAATACACTGGATAAAGTCATTGGCAGGATTCTCCCTCAGTTTAAACATTTGTGAACGACCGAGCTTTATAGCGACTCCAGACCACAGACGCGTTCACTGAGAGGCTGAGTGAGGGAGGCTGCACTGATGGCTGCAAGACAAACAGGAAGCCTTTTCTGTATTGGCGATTGTTTTCGTATTTATTGTCCAAACAACACAGCACACAAGGCACAGCAGATGTTCGTAATACTCAGTTTGTAGTTGGTTTGAGCGGTCAACAAAAATACTCTCCCCCCCCTCCGTGCCGCCCCTGCAGTCGCCAGCAGATCTGGCTGATGCAGGCAGTCAGTCAGTCAGTCAGTCAGCAGGCGTTCAACTTGAACATGTCAAACTAACAGCTGATGTCAGCACAATCATAAACATTAACATCACCACATATAGCACCTACACCAGCACTTCCTGTCTGCACAGGAAACACAGCAGCAGTTCTGAATGTGTCAGTTTGAGCTCAACCTCAAACATTCAGTCACCAATTAACAAGGAAACAGGTTCGTCTTTAACACCGGGTGACTTCAAACATCACCACACTTTAACGTCTGTTCTGGATGTTTAGAACAATCTTAACACTTTCAAACTGACATCATGTTTTTAGAGCTGCAGCAACACATGACACGACAGTTTCTGGACGTGTTGCACAACTTGTTCTACACATTTCACTTCAGAAGTCAAACTGACAGCGTCGCCTTTACAGATCTGAGAGCTGAAAACAAAGAGTTTAAAACTATGAAAGAGTTTAAAACTTTGCTTCTTTAAACTCTGCTCGACTCAATCTTCTACATGTGTCACCGTTTCAAACCTGTATAGACCAATGAGCCAATCAATCTGCAGATTATTGAATAATAAGTCGAAATGTGTATACAATTATACACATCTGATATAATAAAGAAAACTTCTAGATGTGGATCAAAAAATAAAAATGTATTATTGAGAGTTTGCAGGCGTGAAAACAGACTCACATCCATGTTACACAGAACAAACACACCTTGATCTGGGTCACACACTGACACACACTCCTCCCTCCGGACTCAGAACCACCTCTGAGTACTTTTAAAGGCTTCGGACCAGCACACACTGGGACCAGCCAGCAGCTGCCACTGGTCCGGTCCCAGCAGAGTCCTGCTGTTACTGGTTTTCTTACCTGTTCAGGTGAGCGGAGGGTCGACCGTGTGTCTCTACTGCTGGAACTCTGCTGAACTTCCTGCTGCCGCTGCAGGGTGGAGGCTCATTACCTGCTGTGAGTGATGTCACCTGAACAACTCCCTGGTTGTCAGGTTGGCCACGCCCCTCCTACACTGCTGCATTCAGGGCCTGTGGGAGAGACAACGCAGAGGGTACCTCATGATTCCCCCTGGAGGAGGTGAGGACGTCAGACAGAAGTCAGAATGTGGACTTAAAACATGACACAGGAAACAATCAATACGGTGGAGAGGAAGAACAGAGCGACGCCTCGTCGATCAACATTTCTACACGTCACCAAGGTCCAGTTTGAACACGTCCAATCCAATTTTCTTGCGTATTTGTACTTTTACTGTTAATAGAGTATTTCTATACAGTAGTACTGCTTTTAGGTAAAAATGTCAAAGCATGACTTATTAATTAATTAAAAGTTCATTGTATGTCTACTGGGTTTTCTTAAATTCCTGCTAATGTTGCTTTGATTTAACTTATTAAAACATTATTGTTTAATTTGATCCTTTAGTGAAACACTTGGCTGCATCCTGGCATGAAAGATGCCATACAATAAAGTTATTATTATTATTTGCATCATTGTTGTTATTATTATCATTATCATTATTATTATTATTATTATTATTATTATTATTATTATTTTCTTATCATTGTTTATTACTACTATTATGAATATTGTTATTAGTACCATTGTTACATTAATATTATTATTTTTAACAAAACTATTATGACCAGTGTTAGAATTATTATCAGTATTATTATTGATATTAACATTATTATTATTATCATTATTATTATTATTATTATTATTATTATTATTATTATTGATATTACCATTATCATCATCATCATCATCATCACCATTATCATTATTATTATTATTATCATTACTATTGTTGTTGTTGTTGTTGTTGTTATAATTACCATCGTCATCAGCTCCGCCCCGCCCCCTGCTGTCCCGTGTGGAGCGGTGCATCTCCTTATATGGTGCCTGTCCTACTTCCGGCCGGTCCCGCCTCCCCCTGCAGGCTGTAGCCGGGGATCGTTTGAGGAATCCGGGACAGAATCAGTCAGCTGTGGACCCCACAACCAGCAGCAGGACGGTCCAGCCCGGAGGTCCTGACCGGAGCTTCAAGCGCGGCATTCCCCCGCTGACATGGACTAACAGGAGCGGAGACAGACAGCGTCGAGCCCAGGGTGAGTGATCCCAACGTCCCGGTGCTCAGTGAGTCCGAACTGAAGGAGTTCTGGATCCACGAAGACCAGAAACACTGACCGCAAACTAACTTGTTAGCTCGCGTGCTAACTTTGTAGTGATGTGAGCTAACGTCGTTAGCCGTTAGCGCCACAGCCCCTTCTTCATTCAGACCGAACCGAACCAGGACTGTCCAGCTTCACTAAAGAGATAAACTTCTTACCTGAGAAGGATTAACTGGATCCGTCGGAACGAGCTTCAGCCGCTCGTTAGTGAGTTAGTGAGTGAACTTTAGCTGCTAGCTAACTAACTAGTCGGTTAATGTCACCGTCCCATTATAAACAGGTAGAACCAGAGAAAGTTGTTAGCCTGCTCGCTAACTTTATACGGGTTTCTGTGGAGCTAACGCTGCTAGCCTTTATCTCCACAGTCACCTCATTAAGATGTTTATCTATAACTGCAGTTAATTTCTGTAATAATGTTAACTTTAAGAGTGTTAACCAGCTAGCTAACGTCAATATTTATAGCTGACTTGTTAACTGACCGGCGTGCTACCTTCAGGGACGCCTCGTTAAATCCTGTTCTACTAAAATTAAATGAAACAAGGTTTAGTTTTAGTTTTAAAAATACTTAAATATACATATATGTATGATGCACTCATATAAATATGTATATTTATGATACACACGTATCATAAATATAAATAAATATTGAATTATATGTTGTTATAACATGTGTAACTCTTATTTTGAATGGATTTTTAATAGAGTATGTAACAAAAATCAATATGTATTTACAACCAGAAGGTCATGAAATATTAAACAAAGTATAATAAGATAAAAAGAGAACAATACACTAAATAAAACAGTCATGTTTATAAATCTATGTTATCTTAGAAGGGAATATATAAGTCCATTATGTTAACATGAAGACATCATTCACTCACTGTGTTATAAATCATCCATTTCTTGAGTTTACTAGTAAAAGCGTTGTGTCTCAGTCTGAGCTGAGGAGCTTCTCCATCACACGTCTCATCAGTGTGGTGCCAGTTTGTTGTTATTGCCTTTTTACTTGTGATCAGTAACATCTTGGTTAGATATCATCACTACAAGTGACTTAATCATTTATTCTTCCAAGCTACATAACTTTACATTCCTCAGGTTTAACACATGCCACAACGTTCTCGGTTATAATATGCACATTTTCCCAAAACGATTTTATCTGATGACGTTCCCAAAACATGTGTGTGTGAGATTTGCCTCAATATTTCCACATTAGACAACAATTAATTTCAGTTACAAAGAACACATCTTAACACATAAGATAAGACATAAAACTTTGATTCAGAGGCAATAAGATATTGTAAAAACAGGGAAGGTAAAATGAAATTATCATAAATTAAGTAAAACTAGAAATGGATCACAGCGTTACAGACAGATCTTCTAAAGTGGGATTTCATCATAACAAAATATAAAGATTGGAGAAGTTTTTATACATTTAGCTTCATGAATAAAAGATGTAGGTCAGATTATTAAAACATTAGGACTAGTTTTGTGTCTTTTAATAAGATTCCATGAATAATACGCTTATGATTTAAAACAGGTGTTGTTGGCCTGTTAACTCAGGCGCTGACAGCTGACTCACTTTGAGCTGCAGCTTCTGTCAGAAAGGTTCTTTATGAACAAAGTTTATTATTAGGTTTTTATTTAAACTTGAACTTGAGCTGTTTATTATATATTTATTGGATCTGATGAACAGAGCTGCTGATCTGAAGCCAGTTTGCTTTCATTGATTTAAAAAGTGCAGCGTTCACAAACTCTGATACATGAAGCGGCTGTTTGCATCTCTAAAGAACAAATAAAGACGATGAAGATGATGATGGAATATTAAGTCATCCATCTTTTTTCTTCTCTAATTATGATCTCTGGAGACAGACTTATCGTATCAGAACATATTAGGCAACACAAACGCAGGTACAATGTGTATGTGGTACGTGTTATGTGTTGTGTGTTATGTGTTGTGTGTTGTGTGTTGTGTGTTATGTGAGCAGGTCGGAGGTTCACGCTTGTTTCCGGCAGGTCAGGCTGAACTTTTGCGTCCCGGCGTTGGTGTTGGAGGGAAGACAAACTGTTCTGGTGTCTGCCAGGTGTTTGTCCTCCTAAACGGAGACACCTGATGTGCTGAAAATGTTGGATGTGTGACTGAAGGATCCGGTGAAGCTCTGCAGGCCGAAGCCTCGCCGTGTGCGGATCTCCTGGCTGCAGGCTGACTGAGCAAGCTGCTGCATTATTAATGTGTGACATGATTTCCATTCAGAGAGGCCGCCAGCTCTGTAACCGGAGCCAGCTCCGCCTGCTGCTGCTCTGCCGGCTTGTTTCCGATGTAGATCAGCGTGTCTGTGGAGCTGAAATGTGACCGGAGAGTTTCTTCAGTGACCTGGATTGTGGAATTGAACATCCGTTAATCTTTACCGGGAACATAGAGGCATAAATGAAGAGTGTCTGCTGTGACTTTGTCTGATCATCACAGAGACGTGTCCACTCACCTCGTACCTCTTTCTTTTGTTTTAGTTGCACAGGATGATGTGGAGTAAAAGCTCTCAGTACACATCGATTTCACAGCTTTAGTCAGGCGAGGAAGCTGCTCTCTGCAGCAGTCTGTCTCGATAAGGACTTCTCCTAAAGACAGCCATGGAAAGTAATTAAGTACCCGGGTTGTTCCGATACCGACACCAGTATCGGAAATGGCTTAAATGCTGGAACAGCTGAAGTGTGCAGATCTGATGCCCCAGGATTCATCACAGTCAGCAGCACCTCTGAGTGCAGCTTCAAGGAGACGATATCTTTAATATCTAGAGACTTCCTGCACATGAACAACTTACATTTGTTCAAATTTGTGTTCCTTTTCTTTTTCAAATAATAAAATCTACACAAACGGAGGATGAAGCCGGTGAGTCCCTGTGTGTGGACGGGACAGTGAGATGTTTCATTGCTGATCATGGTGAATTTACATTGTTGGATCTTTGTGAATGTTCTCACATGAAGAACAGTCCTCCATCTGCCTCCTGATTTACTTTGAAGCCACTGTTTCCTTTTTTGTACTTGAGTATTTAGATGATTATCAGGATAACATTGTGAATATGTTGGATGGGATTAGATGTTTGTGTCGGACTATACCTCGTGCTTTGTCCTGTTTTTATTATTTAATATTTCGTCTTTCTCTCTCTCTCGGACACCCCTCAGATTCTGAGCTTCTTTCTCAAGCATTATTCTTTCATACATTCAAATGTTTCTCTCTGTTTTTGTTTGTACGAACAAGTTCAACACTTTAACTGTCTTTATTGAGACACTGTGTGGAAATGTTCCCCATATTTACAGCCCAGTTAGCGGAATAATGAGCTTTAACTGTTGTTTCTTCAGCCCCTCCCCCCGCGGAGGCCAGGCGGCGTCATGGCGTCCCGGCTGCTGGACCGTCTGAAGCGCTCGCTGTTTAAAGATGGTCAGGGGGCGGGACCTGAGCAGGAAGCAGGAGGCGTCCAGGAGGAGGAGGAGGAGTTTAAAGAGGGTGACTGGGAGGCGGAGCTCGAGGAGGAGGAGGAGTGTGTGACCGATCGGCTCGGGGGGACGCTGTGCTTCGACAGCGGAGGAGGAGGAGGAGGAGGAGGAGGAGGAGAGGATGGAGCCGAGGGCGAAGGCTCGGGGCTGGACAGTGACTCCGACTTCCTGGGAGAGTCGATGGAGGAGGGGCTCAGCAGCGCAGGTGAGGTGGAGCTCTGCCTACAAACATGATGAGGCTCACGATCGAACATTTTCACAGTCTTACCTGTGATGTAGGTTCATACGAGTGATTTTCTTTTTCGGTCAGATTAAACTCCACAGACTTGTTGTAAGTCGCTCGCATTAAGTTGATGAATGACAGCAGTTGATGAACAGTAGTTGTAGTTAGATATTGTGCTCCATGTGTGGGAAAGTTTCTTTTACATCGTCACCAAGTGTAAAAAAGACTCAACTATGAAAATAATCTTTATATTAAGTGGTGTCGGCAAAACAGTCCGTGTCTCAGAGGCAGCATGGAGGACGCTCACCTGGACCTGCACAAAGACCCGGAGTAAGAATGTTACTACCGGAATGTGAACCGGAACTGTGTTGAGACCCAGAACCATTCAGAACTGAGAAATACCAGACCTGAACCAGGAGACACAATCTGAACTGTGCTGATAAAGTCTGAAACGTTTTTTTCAATCTCATAGTAAATGAGCGACCTGTGCTGCACCTGACATGATGTCTGAACACGATCCATACGAGCGCCTCAATATTTTGACAATTTAATTCACAATATTGTTGGTAAATATTCAGTTTTTCATAGTTTTCTTCTGCAACTCTAGAACAAATCTGTGTCTTATAAATGAGGTCATATAGTTCTGATTCCACCTCTGGTTGTTATTGTATACTAGATTAAAGCCACTTGCCGTCTCACCTGACGCCTGTCTCACCTGACCCCTGTCTCACCTGACCCCTGTCTCACCTGACCCCTGTCTCACCTGACCCCTGTCTCACCTGACCCCTGTCTCACCTGTCCTGTTCAGACACCAGTCCCGTGGGCGTGTCTCCAGTAGCCCCCTCTCCCTCCTCCACCTCCCTGCTGACGCGGCAGCTTCAGGAGAGCTGGAGGAGCCTCCGTGGACTCGGTGGAGGAAGTCCCACCCCCACCGGGAGGCGACTGACTGACAACCTGCTGTTCGAGGTGACGGATGCCAGCGTGGTTCAGGAGAGCTCCTCCAAATATGTGGTGAGTTCAAACAGCTGATAGAGAGTGTGTGTGTGTGTGTGTGTGTGTGTGTGTGTGTGTGTGTGTGTGGGGGACAGTTTTCTGATTTATTTCTAGTTGTCAAATCTTACAACATCTACAAACATCCTCACTTCGTTTTTACGACTGCCCTTGAATGCACCGCCTCTGTAAACCTGCCCTGTCAGGTTCATCTCCCGTATTACTTCTTTAAAAGTTGTGCAGCATAAGTAAATCCTACCTGAGGGAGATATTTAAAAGATTTCTGCGTTCATCAATAACAATATAAAGTCCAGACACCTCACAGAAAACACACGAGACCGTTCCGCCTGTCGCTGTCTCCTGCAGCTGTACACCATCCACGTCATCCAGTCCGGCGGCAGCGACAAGACGCCGGCCATCATCACCCGCCGGTACTCTGACTTCCAGAGGCTCCACGCCACGCTGCGCCGTAACCATGGAGACCAGATGGAGCGCGTCTGTTTCCCACGTAAGTAGAAATTAATCTGTCAGCTGTCTGAGCGTGAAGCTGGGGAGGCTGTTTTCACGGGTGTTGGTGGTTTGAATCCTCAGCCTGGCAGCGTGGAAACACAGATGGATCATTGAAAAGAAAAAATAATAATATCAAGATGTGATGGATCAACGTGAGTTCTGCTGCCTGACTGGTTCTGGTTTGCTGTAGTGGTGAGAGTTCACTTCATGTTTTAATCCCTGCAGGAAAGAAGCTGCGCAGGAACTTCACGGCGGAGACGATCGCCAAGAGGAGCCGGGCCTTCGAACAGTACCTATACCACCTGTGTTCCCTCTCGACCCTGCGGGGGGCGCTGTGTGTCCGGCAGTTCTTCTACCTGACCGACCTGCAGGCTGGACAGCTGCTCATCAGGTAACACATGTGAATCTATTCGGCTTTGACTTCTGTTGGAAAAGTTTCATATCTTAAAGATTTGATATATTGTTTTAGACAGACCGACCCGTCGGTACCTGCCGGGCAGGAAATCATGTGATCTTCATCTTTTCATTTTCGTTCAGTATCAATAATGTAGCAGACGAATAAGAAGTATTGAAAAGAGAAGTGAGATCAATATAAAAGGTGAAGAAGAAATGAAACAGCTGCAGGTTGTTTAGTTTCCCTCGATGGGGCCGTGAGCCTGAACGCCTCCTGAGGAAGCACTTTTTACTTTATATTACAATAACATGCAGGTCTGATCAATAATACAATATGTAATCAACAAACAGAATTGACAAGAAGTATATATTTACAAATATATAATATAATATACATGATTCTGAATTGAGCCATTTTACATAATTAGTACTTTTGGTACTTGCTGATAATATTTGCAGGTATTTTACTTGTAACTATTATTTATTGATAGTAATTATTATACTTGTATTTTTACACACTAGTATTATTAGTTTTACTTAAAGGGTAATGCCACCATTTTTCCACATTAGCATGCAGGAAGTTGCATGTATCTGTAATCTGATAAATTACCTCCAGTGATGTCACTCAGTGGCTGAATTGCATCGTGGGTAATGTAGGCAGCAGAATTACAGATTACATGCAGTTTCCTTCCTTACTTACTTGGAAGATTTATCTTTAAAGTTAAAGATGGAGGTAAACTGTGAGTCAGAAACAGCTGCTTAGTTTTAATTTCTGACATTTGTTTGAAATTGATTTAAAACTCATTAGCAGTCGAGCCGCGGACTTCTGTCTTCTGTCCTTTTCCATCTGTGAGTAGTTTTGATAAACAGACTTCTGAGTTCTCTCGACTTGTCGCTCCACTGTTGGTAGTTTGAGTTTGTGTTGTGTCGTTGAGGGTGGGACGGTACCAGGAGGCTTTGGGTCCGCTGCTCAACGCCAAGAGACTGCAACACAAACTGGGCTGGGCGAGTTACTATGACAACCAGGCGCAGGCTCCACCCCCTGCCTCCTCCCATTGGTTCTTCACCCTGGTGGGGCTGTCGAGCTGTTTCCAGGAAGTGGACCAGCTGGAGGAGGCCCGGGATCACTGTGACCACGCCCTGCGTGTTCTGACGCCCGCCGAGACTGAGACGCCCTCAGAGGACAGGCCCCTCCCACTCACAGACGAGCCCCGCCCACAGACTGACCAGCACGACTCATCGCAGCAGCGTATAGACAGGCCACACCCCCTTCTGTTGCCGTTGTTACGGGCGGTGGTGCGGCTGTCGTGGCAGACAGGAAGAGACAAGCGCCGGTGGGAGGAGCTTCTGCGGCACCTGGAGGAGCAGTGGGCGGGGCTAGACAATCAGCCAACCATCAAAGAGTTTCTGGTCAAGCACAACCTGGAGGAGAGCGAGGGGGAGGGCTAGCACACACACACACACACACACACACACACACACACACACACACACACACACACACACTGCAGAGTACAATCACTACGCTACGAGACGAGCGCTGCGGCGGAAAAAACACCTGAGAGTTTTAAAGTCTAAATATCAAGAATTGATCATTTTTAATTTCATACAAAAATCATATTTCTGAATACACGTAAAGATTGTTTCTCATAACACTCGCAAAAACATACTAAACAAAGGAAAAGCTGAGATGAAAATAGTTGTAACATTTGGAGAAAGAAATCTTTATAGTCTGGTTACGCTTTCAAAATAAAGGCACCAGAACGACTCATACTGGCTTTTTAGGGCCGTATTGATACATCAGCAGAATATAAACATACACACACGTTTCACTGTGTTTATCAAAGTAAAATCAAGTGACGCGTACTTATATTTTACAGTTTAACATTCACTGTTGAATTTAACAACTACAAATCACCGACACTAACATATCATCATCTTATCTTACATATATTTATTCATCATAGTTTCACTTTTCCTCAATTTTAAAACTTCTTTTATCAGAATATTGAAACTCCTCCAGAATCTCAGTGGCCGTAACGCTCGTCATCATCAGTCACTCCTGAAGCCTTAAAGCAGCTCGGCGCTCTGATGCATCACATCAGAATCACACTCTGATCCTACGAGAATAATCATTGTTGTTTTCAAGCGATCAGCTGTTTCTCTCTCTGATTAGTTTCACAGATGGATTTGCATCTTGTGACTCCAGCTGCCTCAGAAAGGAAAATGTGATGCACGCGTGTCTGTTTAGCACTTTTCTGTGAAATCTGAAATAACTTTTAACAGATCGTTGTTATTATTATATTATTATTATTATTATTCTGGGGATTATTTACAGGATTTACTTTGAGATTAAGATTCCAGTTCAGATTTTAGGGAGAAACGTATTTATTGCACTTTTTAAAGCATAAAGCAGCATCTTGGCTCTTTCCTCCTGCAGCGGGCGATCTGATTGGACGCTGTGTGTCTGCTGCAGCGTGTGAACAGCTACAGAGGCATTAAATCACCAGGCAACCTTTTATCAGCGGGAGCCATTAAAGCACTTAGAGACACGTCAGCTGACTCACACGCGGCTGTTTCAGTCTTCAGCTCCACATCAGATGCGTTCATGAACAAATCTGCTGCTCCTCAGTGATGAACGTGTTTGTGGTTTGGAGACCTGATGAAAGATTAATATAGATGTGAAGACTTCCGAGCAGGAATGTTGTTTTTAATCTGATAGGTTGAAAGTTTTCTGTGTCTGTTTGGAGGAAATGATCCGATGAGAAGAGTTAAGAACGAGGTTTTTAATGCTGCTGTGAAACAAGCGATTAATGAGGGATGAGACGACGTCGCTACAGACGAAACACACGCAGGGAAGTTCATAAAGCATTAAATCTGACGGGTGGACTGAACGAGCATTAACATTATAGACTTTGCACATGTGCAGATGCAGACGAGCTGCTGACACCTGTCGTCTCCTCACTGACGTACAACAGTCTGCACAGTTACAGTAACACTCGACATGTACTCAGTTACTGCGATGCCTTATCAGAGCTGCTCTCTCCTTTCCTGCTTCTTCTTCTTCTTCTTCTTCTTCTTCTTCTTCTTCTTCTTCTCTGCATCCTGAAAAAATGCGTTATTCTGTTTACAAAAAGTATCATCAGTATTTTTTTTCTAACTCGACCCTGTGGAGGATCCACACAAAGCCAACGGTCCTGAAATGTTCAGAACATTGTGACCTAATCACACAGTTACAGGACACTGAATCCAAACTGCACGACTGTCGCCTCCGTTACTGAGGTTTTCTGATAGATTTTTGAAGCCTGACACCAAAATTAAACTTTTAGAGCCAGTAAAAATAATGCAAGAAAACTTTGAAAGACTGAGGCTGTTCAGACCGGATATGAACATCTGTCCTGAGGGATCTGATCCCGGTTAGACGGCTGGAAAAGTCCACTCGCTGAACCTTTTGAGATCCGATCTCTGGTTCTCTCTCTGACCTCCGTCTGCTTCATGTCTGGTCTCTCTTCACCTTCCAGTGTTCGCAGCAGATGTTCTGTCTGTTTCAACTGATCCAGCCACACCATCACCAGACTCCCTTAACAAATGATGCGATTTTAAGAGTTGTTAGGAGACATTTAGCAGCTGTTGGAACACAAAAACAAACCGATATAGGCTCCTTCTTTGTCCCCAGACTCCCTTAACAAATGTGTCAGTTTAGTGAGTTGTTGAGTTGGAGACACTTTATAAACTCTGTGAAACTCTGTCTCTGACTCATTCTGCATTATTTGGACCTTCTTGTTAATTCAGCAGATGTTCTACATGAACTTCTTTCTGTCTTTGAGCAGAAACATGGAGTCTGTTTGTCTCAGTGATGCTTATTTATCATATATAGCAGGAAGTGACATCAGTTCACAGTTGGTCAGAGCTGAACACTGTGATGTTCATACAGTCTGATTCAACACTTCAGCTGCACAAACTTCATAAATCATCAAGTCGGAGCTCGTTTATTAAGTTTGATTCTTAACATGTCATCAAATCGCTCTGAATGTCTCGAGGTCCAGTGATGCAGATCTCAGAGATTCAAAAATAACTACATTTGAATAAAAAAATCACCAGATAGGGAAACAAAACAATAATATTACATGTGTGTTTCTTGCATGAAGCTCAATATTTACCCCAAAAGAATTTTCCTGCTGGTTTGGATCTCAGTCGAGAAACGACGAATACTGAAATGAATTCGATGTGTTTAATGTGTTTAATGTGTTTAATGTGTTTAATGTGTTTAATGTGTGGACTGTTTCTAAAAGCACCTTCGTTTCAATGCTGCACGTCTGTTTGATCCTCAGACACTCTGAAGGTTGTCATGGTGTCGTGGTCACTTCAGGAAGGTGAAAAAGATTCTGACAGTTTTGCAAAAATCAGTCTGAGGTTCATCACATTAGAGATTCAGCTGGATATTTCTAAATTACAAACAAATGACCTTTTTTATATTAAAGATGTGTTGCAGCATCAGAATCTTACGTTTTAATACATAAGATAGATACGTTTTCTATCTTGTGAATGTGTTTGTGTGTTCGGCTGACGAACATCTGAAGCTGGTCGTTCCTCAGCAGCTCTCGGTGAGACGCAGCCCGTCTGCAGCGCTGCTTCAGAGCGACATTCAATGTATTTTCAAGTATATTTTATGGAATAAATTTGTTACAAATAAGTTTTCTTCCTCTCTCCTTTATTCCTCCTGTAGCTCCGTGTTGTGGATCACAGCTGAACTCGAGTCAGCTGTGGAGATGTTGCGTGTTGTATTGTTTTCTCTGTTGATGCAGCGAGGCTAGCAGTTTCCCCCTGCTTACAGTCTTTATGCTAAGCTAGGCTAATCACATCACGTGTCAGGAGAGTTCAGACGTTTGTTTGAGTTCTTCGTTCTCAGCTGGAAGTTTTTTTTGTTGAATTCAGATCAGAATCTGTTTGTTTCTGTTCTCGTTCACCCACAGGACAGATCGTCTCTCCTCCAGCCGACTGATTTCAGAATGTGTTTCCTGTTCCAGGTTTACTTTGTTCAGCTTTGTTGTCCAGTAGAAACAGAAGAGACTTTTCTCCAGCAGTCACGTCACAACCGGAACAAATCGTGACCTTGAACAAACCGACAGATTTCTCTGGTTGTTGGAAACATTTTGGATCATTTAAGAACACAAACACAAAAACTTTACAACTGTCTTTTTAGTTTTTTAGCAAACCTCAGATATTATATTTACAAATATGGCAACTTAACAGATGAGAACACGTTCAGAGTGCTGTGTTGTTGTAAAACTGTCGAGAAGGTGAATCACAGGTTCTTATAAATAACATTAACAATCAGACTTCAGCCGTCATTCACTTTTATTGGATTATTTCCACCTGTGACACGTTTTAATGTCAGCTGTGGAAAACTCTTCACCAGAGTCTAAATAAATCTGAGTGTTTCATCAGGTTTCTATAAAGAGTATTTTTAATTCTTGCACCTTTGACTTCTCCTTTATCTGGAATATTCTCTTCTCTCTTGTTTCGATTTTCCATACTGATGATTCAGAGTTTCACAAACATGAGAAAGGAACACGAACCAGACCTTTGCCTGCAGGACGCCCAGAATAACTCCTCCAACCTTACACCTCTATTTTTATTTATTATCCCGTCGGAGCACTGATGTAACGTCTTCTTCCGCGGGAAGAAGGTGCCGGGGCGTCTTCGCGGGACAGAAGATGGTGTGACGGCAACTTAAGGGTGAAGAGTTCAGGTGTTTAGGTCACTTCAGCTCAGTCGGTTCAGTCCTGTGTGTGTGTGGAGGTGAAGCACCTTTAGGAAACACCCCTGCTGGAAAAACCAGCATAGACCAGCAACCAGCATAGACCAGCCCCAAAACCAGCACCGGGTTCAGCACTTATTCCAAAAACATTGTGACAGCGTGTGATTAAAAACAGCACAAAAAAATGTAAGTTTTTATTTGTCTGTGTTAAGTTTTGTACGTTTATCTAAAGGAACAAATCTGGTCATTCATGTCGTTAATTCGCGGTTAGCAGCTCCAAAAGCACCTGATTGGACCTTTCCACAGGTGAACAGGTTCAGTGGGAACAGAACCGTGAGTTCACGTCACAGGTCCGGTTGGCTGTAGTTCCGTGTGGCGACCAGCAGAGGTCGCCCTGCTTCAGCTCAAGTTGAGGTGATGACGCAGTTTACTGCCAGATTCTTCGGGTCAGACGCAGCAGAACACCAGGAGGCTCAGCGGAGTCCAGTGTTCCACTGACGCATCACCACAGACTGTTATTCTTTAAACGCTCCACGCCGGCTGTACGCTGATCTCAGATCAGGCTGGAGACTCACCTGCAGTCGCAGTCGGTCCAGGTGCTGTAATGTTCCTGCTGCTGCTGCTGCTGCTGATGACGAGTGTCCCATCGTCCTCCACAAAGCATCACCATAGCGACGAGGCCAGGAGCTGAGAGATCAGCTGCCGTAGAAACACCAGTTGCTATAGAAACGGTCACGGAGCAGCACTGAAGAGCCATCATGGCCGTCAGTGAGGAACGCTGTCAGTCAACATCCAGTTTACAGCGATGACGAACAGGAGATGAATCAAAACCAGGATTTAATCTGTCACACGTTTTTAAATTCTGGTCCAAACTGAAGGAACCGACCCGTCTGTTCACAGGAACGGCTTCGTGTCGGACCAGGACAGAAACAGTCCTGTTATTATTTCTACTTCCTGTTGAAGTAGGCGTTTAAAGAGTGAAGGTGTGACGCTGGTCGGTCACGTTCAGCTGTCAGTATCCCCAAAATAATCTACAGGAGTTCAGTTTGTGTAACGCAACACTGACTAATATATTAATGCAACACTTAATAACAACTCAGCATCACATGCAAATATTAAACCTTTGAATTATTGTCAGCGTTGCTCTGTAGAGGTGAAGGCAGGACGCGTGTTTGTGGGCTGCAGCTGTGATTTTAACCACATTTCCTGAAAATTAGAAAAAATAAACGTGATGGAACGTCTCCACTCCTTTAATGTTGATATGAGTTCACTGGTTGGTGGAGATAAACTGCAGGTGGAGGTGATTCTGCAGTCGGCGCCATTAAACCACCAAAGAAGAAGGACAGGTTTACTGCCCGATCAGACGTGTGTTTCTGTGAGGACGGCTGCAGCCTCCTCGTCGCTCCACGCGGCTGATGTGACGAGTCACACAGTCACGGACGTCATCGTCCATTCAGTCAGTCCTGGTCCTTTTTTTCCACCCGTCCTCGTCAGCGCTCGCTGATACTGTGCACAGTATCAGGACCTTGAAGCTGAAGCAGCTGAATAAAATTGAGCCAACATTCATTATGTTATTGACACCTGCTGTGAGCTGTCAGAATGTCTCCTGTACAAAAGGCCGATTAATCACCATCGCCAATTATTCACTGAAAAAGTCAAATTATAGCTTTTTAGTCAGCCGAGAGGCGTCTAATGAAGCTGTGCTGAGACAAACCGTCAGGACGTGTCGGCCTCCGCTGCTCTGACTTTACTGAGCTGAAGGGCAGAACTTAATGTGAGAGAACGTCTTCAGGATCCATTTTAAAGAAAGGCTGAACTCAACACACTCTTTTAAATATTCACAGTTTACTGACATTGTTTTACATTTTCCATCGAGGCTCCGCGGCCGCTCGGCCGACAGTGTTCACCGACATCATGATTCAAACTTGGTGTACATTTGTGAGGTCACAGGGTGCATGAACACAAGCAGAAACACAAGAAGTGTAATATAATCCGACCCGTCACACCTGCCTGCTCGTGAGCTCATCACACACACACACACACACACACACACCTGAGCACGAGACGGACGCGGTCCCTCAGCTGACGACAGCAGACTGCAGGCCGGCGGCGCGGCGACACCTCTGATTATTGCACTCAGCCCTGAAACTAACGACAACAGTCAGAACCGAAGACTTAGGACCAGATTCACACGACCTGAAGAACGTAATCTCAAGCGCCTTAAAGTTTCATGACAACAGACGAGTTTCTGAATGAAATACATCTAATTTTCACCTTCTGAAGTTTTATCTTAAAGATGAGAAACAAATGCTGATTCTCGAATGTAAAGTTAGTTTTTCAGAGTTCAGGTAACTTCTCAGACGAGCTCTCTAAAGGAAATATTCAACATTTAGAGAAATAAAAGTGTTCAGTTGTCTTCTGAATGTGAGACATTAAGAGGATAATTAATCTCATATCTGTGTTGAACATACAGAGCTGGAATTAGACTAGCGTAGCATAAAGGGCGGAGGCTGTGAGCCTGACGCCTCTAATGAACACGATGTCTCTCATCTGTCTAAAGGTCCAATTCTGAACAAGGACGATGTTTCAGTCTCACTCCAACACGTCAAATACTGACACTGTTTCTGGATTTTTGCTGTCCCAAAGCGTCGGGGTTTGACGAGTTGCCTGTGACTCTGAGCAGACCAGATGTTTCCATGGACGTGTCCTGATCACTGACAGCTGCTCGGAGGCGCATGAAGCCAAAGAAGTTGGACTTCCTGGTTTAGGCCTCCACTAACTTGCCCGGAGATAAAAGGATTTAGTCATGTGTCTCTTCTAGACTTTTCGGATCGAACTGCTCAAATTCTGCTTGTGAAACGAGTCATTTCATGTTGTTGTGATGCTCGTAAAATAGCGGGAGATAAAACAACGTGACGTGATCACATGGATTGGCCTCCGTGGCTCCAGAGCCGTCTCCGTTTTCAGTCAAAAATGCTAAGCTAGGCTAACAACATTGACTCCAGCTTCAAGCTTAACACACAGACGTGAGACTGAGATCCATCTTTTCATCTGACTTTCAAAAAGAAAGGACGACGACCCTTAAATGTTAAAAACAAAAGAAACAGATGGAAACATTGGGGGAATGTTTCGGGGGAATCACAGTGAAATGAAATATCTGAAATTTACAAAATTTCCCTTTTTAAAGAGTTCTATTAAAAGACTTCCTTTTCTCCTCAGACAGACGGATGGAACAAGCTAAGATACGTAGTCAGCCGGCTGCATGCTGCACAGATTTATTCATATTTATTGAGTCCAATTGCTCGTCAGTCAGATTCTGCAGTCAGCGAGCCGCCATGCCTGTTACTCGGCTCAAATCAGGTTATATGTGACTTCAGCACTTATAACTCTTTGGACAGTCAATGGGATGCTGTGCTGTTCTGTGCTAATCAGGAGTTAGCATGCTAGGTTCAGACTGTAGTAATAAAGCTTGTTTATGCTAACGGCAGATTGTTCACGCACATCTACGTATTTACACGAGCAAAGCGGGATGTTGGCGAAAAACCAGAAGTAATCTACTCGAGGCAAAATAAAGAATAAAGTATATTAAAAAACTAAATATGATTATAAAATATACTTTTACATCAGACAGTGATATTTCTTCTAGATTGTCCACGAACCAAAGTCACACAATATCTTTGGCTAAACACTACCAACAAGTTTGTATCAAACTTTATACTCTCTCTCTCTCTCACACACACACACACACACACACACACACACACACACACACACAGAGTTTAGAAAAAGAAACCATTAAATATATTCCTTTGATGAGTCCAACTTTGTGACCTGAACCGTCCTCAGGATTTCAATTCTTCCTAAACTCGACAAAATATGAAAATAAATGGACATTTTCTGATTTTTAACAAAATTGCATTGAACAGCTTCATCATATCTCACATTATTACATCATAACATTTAACCCTGATTAATCCAAACACACCTGCCTTCTGTACTGGCTTATAGCAGCCCTTTTGTGACGAGACAACAGAGATTTAGATATTCGTCGTGACGTCCTCGTGTCGTCATGACGCGGCTCTCCTTCACTTTTCACACTCAGGTGAACCAGGTGAGCTGGATCAAAGTCTTGTTCAGTCATTTAAAGATAAAAATGTGTCTTCATTTGGTTGAATTTGCTGCTGATGTCTGTTTTCGTCGCTGAACGTGGGGGTATGTAGCGTCACTGTGTTCATCACTTCAGGTGTCCTTAGTTTAGTTTTTCGCAAATGTCTGGAACTGAAATAAAGTAAAGGAATAGTTTGACATTTTGTAAAATATGCTCGACTCCACGTTTAACTAAGTTCATCCTGAACTTTGTTAGAATACTTAACTTATCACAGTTCACTTTGTAAAGTTTGTTTCTGTAAGTCGTGTTGTTTGACAGCGAGGTTAGCCCGTCAGCTAGTAGAATAATAAAACAATTCATCCTTCATTCTGATTTGTGATCAAATCTTAAGGAGTTATAGCGACCTAGCGTTAGCGTGTGGCTAGCTGACGTCACTAGCAGTAATCCGTTTATCTCCAGTAAACGTCTGTAGGAAATACTTCACTTATCACAGTTCGTTTTGTATATATTGTTCATAGTTTACAGGGTTTTTTTTGTGTTTCATGTTTAAAGCGTTTTTTATCCTTTTGTACGTGTTTGTAAATAGCGAGGTTAGCATGTCAGCTAGCCTAGCAACACAGTAGAACTGGTCAACTGTGGTTTAAAAGTCGTATCCAGTGATCAGGTCTGAGCTTCACTGCTTCTTTTCATTTTTTGCAGCTTTTCCAAGCACCAAATTTTGCCACGTTAGCATGTGGCTAGGTAACCCTGCTAACGATATCTATCTACAGTATTCTTTTAAGTTATCTCAGTGCTTTTTCACCTGTAACTTAGATGATATACTTCACTTTTCACAGTTACAGTGACGTAGTTCAAAGTGTTTCTGATCTTTTCGCCGGTTTCACGCTGCTTCCAGTCTTTATACTCAGCTAACTGTCTCTTAACTGTCGCTTCATATTCATTGCATGGACACAATATATCTACTCATCTAACGCTCGACAGGAGATCCATTAAGCATATTACCCAAAATGTCAAACTATTTTTTAAGTGATACAGCTCAACAACTTTCATTTCCTAAACAAAGCAATAAATCCACTGAATGCAGCAGATTACCAGGAGAAGTCTTTCCAGATAGAAACTGGTTGCACGCGGTGCCGGTGGAGACTTGTGAGCTTTCTGCAGTGGATCATTTATTTACACTCCAAGTGTTTGGAGATTAATATGGTAAACCAGCCAGGAGAAACCTCCCGGGGACAGTGGTGGCTGGAGAAACAAACGTCTGGTGAATGAGCGTCTCGGGGGGTTTACAGGCTGTTTGATCACAAAGGTGCAGAAATCCTGCGAGCGGAGCGTCCCGACAGATCAGTAATCTCAGAGTCCACCTCGACATTTCATGGCACAGAGACGGAAACAAAGGCAGTAAAACCAGAAAAGGAGACGAACACGCTTTTCCACAAGGCAACACATCCGATGGTGTGATGATCTCAGACCAGTCACAGCCGGTCTGGTGTGTGAAGAATCCGACCGGTGCGTCCAGTGAGTCTGTTAGCACTGATGAGTCCGCAGATCATGCAGCTCCTCAGTGTCCAATCCTGCAGAAACTCATTTCTTTAACGAGCTGGTTCAGAGGCTGTTGGTTCAGACGGTCGCGTTGGTTCAACCTCAGCGCAGATTCAGTCAGTTTCTCCAGGGTCGGTGAGATTGTCATACAAAGGATTTCTGTTTCAGTTCTTCTATTGTTCTTCATATTTTGAACCCATTTGAAGAGGATCTGACACATTAACAAGTGAATCAGAACTCCCCGTCAGACTGTGAATAACATCACTGAGATCCAGATTCACTAAGATCGTTGCTCGGGTCAAATGTAATCATATTTTTACACGTTTAGCTATTTCCTCATAGTTTGCAAGCAACCATTTTAGAGTATATTAGTGCCATAATATAGATATATATTTTTTTTTTATTCAAACATTGCACAGAGAATCACAATGCAATGTGGAAGGACACCAGACACGAGTATAAACCCAAATATTGTTGGCGTCTTTTAGCTCGTAGTTCTGGTTCTTCAGCGTCACGTCGTCTGTCTCTCAGCAGCTCTTTCTAGGAAATAACCGTCGACACAGTGTGTTGTTTCTTGAATGTTCTTGATTGTGATATATATATATTTTTATTTCTGTGGGCCGTTGCTTCAGCTATATGTAAGTTCTCTCTCAAGTTAGGATGCAAAGTCGACACTAAACAACACGGTAACACTAAGCTAGGTTGATAATAAAGCTGTTGATGTTTGTTTTCATCACAAAGACAAAAGCCTGCGATTTATCAAGTTCACACCAAAGTATTTGTGAAAAGCACTATTCTCAATGCGTTTTTTATTACTGTGTTGTCCCCAATTGTCTTTGAACGCTTAAGCTAACAGTAATCACCAAGCAACAACCCAAAAATAAGAAACAAAACATTATGATGTGGTGATAACAGGTGCAAAGTAACACCGACAGAGTCCTGAAACTTGAGACTACAACACACAGTAATATAAACGGAATTGCAGGACATAATGTTTGTTAACTCTTTTCTGCAAACCACAGATCCGAGGCTACATGTGTACCAAGCGTGTCACATCACCTTCACATTGTATGATTATAAACCAGCTTTCCCATCAGGTGGTGGAGGTGGAGGTGGTGTCGTTACTACAATCCAACAAGGCTGCCAAACAGCTGACCACAGTTTGAGTCACACCACTGAATATTTTTCACCTGCAAATATTTCCAGCTGCTTTTGTGCCGTTAAATTTGGCTAATTTTCACAGGAATTCGGACTTCTGTGATCGTGGCGACTAACACAGGTATTTTAAGCCAAAAACATGATGTTTTCCTAAAGGGCCGTCCACACCGAGACCAGTAACTGTAACAACACAGACAGAGGCAGGTAAAGAGACTAAAATAGTGGTTTCCTCCGAAAAATATATTCCCTTTCGCTATGATCTTAAAGGATGTTTTCTCAAAATTAGGTTTTCGTACAACGTGGAGGAGAAATCTCCACTTCAGTAACACCGACATAAACTATTCTTTACAGATTTCTTCCTATCTATATCTGGTATTTGATTAGAGAGGAGTTCTGTTGATGTATCTTCATTAGCCTGGTATTTCCTACATTTTATACCAAAAACATGGTGAAAACGGATTTGTTGATGACTCTAAATAGTATTTTCTAATGTACGGGATGATGGAGAAACAGCTACAGTCTCTTCTTTAATTTCATCTTTTTGCTAATGTGTCAACAATGAAACGATACATTTTTAATCTGGCTTCATCCAATTTTCAGATTTTGTGTTTTGTAATATATGCAAATTATGGTACATTTTATGAAGAAATGCCTAATTTGCATATATAAATGTAAAATCTCAAAAACTTGCAATACAGTTTTTCTTTGGTATAATGTCACTAATCAGCTGGAGAAGTTTTATGGTGATAGCTATTGGCTGAAAATGTTCCCCTATTCTACTCAATTTACTTTGAGTGTTGGGCACAACTTTGGCATTTAATCTGAAAAAAAAATATGTTCCACTCCATCTACGGCGGTAGACTTTTAGTATATGATTCAGGAGAGTATTAGGACCAATAAAAACTATGAGACATTTCTTTTGCAAATGTTTTGGTTTTTTGGGCTAGATTGACTGGCCAAGAAATGTTCCTGCTAAATATTGTAGTGGGAGTGATTATAATGTTGGTTTCTAACCTCCGTTATGTAAGCAAATGGACGGTGTTGAGGAGACACGATCAAGATGGTCTCATAACGCAGTCTTTAATACAACCTGAGACATACCGCCAAACAATCTTTAGCGCTGTGGAATCTCTGAAGTTTGTTTTGAGGCCTTCATTACAATCACCTGGATAATCTATGATGAGCTAAATGTATGAATACAACTTCAAAAGACAACAACTCTCCTAACAGAGTGCTGAATCCTTCTGACGCCTCATCTTTGAAGAATTTCATAAAAACATGTCCTGGGGGCGTTGCACCTTGTTTCTCTGTGCAGCTCACTGCAGAAACAGCTCATCAGTATCCATTTACCTGAGCAGCCGACACATCTGGAGCAGTACATGCTTGGCGCTGCTGTTATCAGAACATTGTTGTTCATCAGTGTGGATGCTCACGTCGTTACCGCTACAGTTATTACTCTTGATGTGGACGACCTCGACTCTAACCAGCTGGTATTTGTGCGTTTAAACGTAAGCAGAGCCGTTGTGATGAGAGAGAAATAGAAAATTCAACCGAAACAAACGTGAAGTTGCCACAAAGAAGACACGTTCAGTTTGAGTTTATCTGTGGTTTTGCAGTAACGAGCTCCCTGTGACCTGTAGACCAGGACGCCTCTGCAGCTCTCCCGGTCCTGTTCCCATTTCAAGGGTTTTATTCAATTAATTGTGCAGCTAACAAGCTAAATAAGTTAGCAAACTCATCTGGGCAAATAATCACAGCTTCATGACACTGAAGGCTGTCAGTCAACATGAAGCCATCAAAGCGTCTTTAAAACATCTGACATTAACTGCTGTTGCAATAAAACCTGTATTGTTGTGTCGTCACAGTAATGTGATGTAAATGTAACTAATGGCTGCTGACCAATTTTATGTAAACACATACTCTTCTTTCTGATTCAGGGATTTCAGTGCGTACGCGTTGCATCTGCACTTTTAACCACGCAAACCTTCAGTGAATCTGGGCCTGAGTGTCAGAGTGGAGTTTTCCATCAGTGGGTAGGAACCAACAGTGTGTCAGAGGTTTTCCCATCAGACGGTAGTAACCGATAACAAAGGACTGGGACACAGCTGATTGTCGCTCTCCACCCGTGTCCCATGAGTCAGCAGCTCCTCCACAGTCGTCCAATCGTCGAGCAGCTTGCTGTTCCTCAGCCGGTTCTGCTTCATGTGGCTCAGCTCCAGCACCGTCTGAGACGACAGCGAGCCCTGCAGCCCCCCGACCTGCTCCTCCCCCCCTCCCCTCCTCTCTCTGTGTTGCCGTGACAGCGCCAGGTGGCGTCTTCTCTCGTTCCGGCTACAGTACCGGCCCGCCCATCGGCCATCGTCCACATCCTCCATGCCGTCCCTGTCCCCCTCTCCTCGCACCTCCTCGTCTGTTGTGACCTCACTGCGTTCCCTGGCCAATCGGTAAGCTCGGGCTCTGAGCAGCTGGTTCCTGACTGACTTCTGATTGGACAGTCTGGAGCGGGGAGAGGGCGGAGAGCGAGGACCACACTGTGGGGCTCCCAGAGTGCTGTAGAAAGGAGCAGAGGGACCTTTAGAGTTGCTGATACGATTCCCAAGAGTCTGAACGCCGCGCCAGTCCGACGCTCCACTGGACCCAGATCCAGGACTCTTTGAGAGGGAGTCCTCCTCTCTGCTCCGGTTTGTTCCCTGGTTGTTTCTCAGTCCGTTCTGATGATTGGTCTGACTGGTTCTGTCTATGCTGAGGTGATTGTTGGGGGGCCAGTTACTAGGATAACTGGCCCTGCTCCTTGGCCCCAGCGTGCTGCTGGCGGGCCCTGGTTGGCTGCTCGGGAGTTGGTTTTTCAGATCGTTTGGATCTGTCATGTTGGGGTGACTGGCCCTGCGGCGGCGCTGTCCTTCACTCAAATCTGTTATTGTTCGACTCCGCCCCGGAGCCTCGATAGTCCCGCCTCCTGCCTGCTGCTGCTCCAACCACAGTGCCCTCCGCTGGCAGGGCTCGGTACGACAACCTGCAGACAGAGAGAAGTCATCAGATCCTCGGTACTATGCAGCATTCCTGAATACATAAATCTCATCTAGCCGTTATAGCAACTCTAACTCTAACTCTGGACTCTGTCTTGAAACACATGTCATGTTGGACCACCACTGGTTTTCCTCACACTGTGGGAATGTCCCAACAAGGGACCTGTAGCTTCTTGGTGTTAAACGAGACCACAAAGACATTGATGGTTCACAGAACTGACCAAGGTTAATGAGATTCATTTGAATGTAATCCTTCCATCAAATACCGCATTCAGGAACATGCAAAAGTTGGTTTGTAGATTGTTACTAACCAGCTGAAGGGGACGGTGGCGAGCGGTGGCGAGGTAAGGTGGGACTCCTCTCAGCTCTGTGGAAGTGAACTGTTGTGGTCGTGCTGTTACCCACAGTGCAGCGGGATGCAGAGTGAGTCATCGGAGTTGTCTCAGGGATGGACTCCAAATCCCAGCGTCCTCTCTGCTCCCGAGGGGAGTGGCCTGAGCGGAGATGGTGAGTTTGTCGGTGGGCGTGGCTCCCGTGGATCTTATGCAGTCGCCTGTGCTCCCCTGTGCTGACACTGTGGAATCCTGAGTCGCTGGGTTCAGAGGAGATCAGGGACTCTGAGGAGGAGGAGGAGCCTTGGGAGGAAGGGGTGTGACCTGGGAGCGATGACATGGCGTCCGTCTCGGCCTCGGAGAAGGGCATCCGATGGTGCGGACTGTCAGGGCCACATCCCAGCCCGCTGTCGAGCTCACTGAGGGGGAGGTATCCGAGATGACGATCAGACCGCCACGGAGGACGGTAGTCAGACTACAGGGGAAGAAAAAGAGAGAATTTGAATTTGATTTATTAACTATATATTATTGAGTCCGTCATGATTTTCTGTCATCCAGCTCATGGCATATCCAACGACTATACGGACGCAACTGGACTTGCTTGGGTTTCTATGAAAGTACTCAAGCAAGTCCAGTTGCCTCTGTTTAGCACTTGTTTCGGGTCAGTTGCCGCTACCTGTCGGGGGAAATTCTTCGGCTCCATCTCTTCTGTGTTGTAGCAGCCAATCAGACAGCTCTCTGAGTTTGGCTGGTAGGGCAACATTTCTGGACCCTGTCATACACAAAAAGGCAAAAATGGAAATTATTGTTTCTTTGCATATAATAGTTATTCATTAAATATATTATAACACGTGCATAAATTCTGAACAGATTCGAATATATATTATACAACGTAATCACCTGGTAGTCCAGTCTGTCCAGGTGATCTAAGCTGTAGGAGACGCTGGGCAGGTAGCTGTTACCCGGATGCTGGTCATTCGATGATCTGGGCAGGTAGCCATTGGGTTGGTAGACATCAGGTGACATCATCATGTGACTATTGGCGGAGTAGACGTCAGGTGACATGGTCATGTGACCATAGTAAGGCCTGTGTAGAGGAAGCAGTCAGAGAGGAATTCATAAAGCAAAGAGTCCTCAGAGAATGTCAGCCATCAGCCTCATGTAGGTTTCTTTAGTGTTCAGATGTGCATGAATGGAAATGGTATGATCCATGATATGTAAACTGCTCTATGAGTATTTATAGTCTTCCTCCACACATATAATTATAGCATGTGTTGCACTGACAGCTGTCTCAGCAGAACGACCTGCCACTCATGAATATTTATGAGCGCGCCAAGAGACTCGATGCTCATCATGTTGACCCTGCAAGCTGAACTTGCATCCAAACATTCGAATAAAGACTGCTGTCCCTTGATTTGAGTCATCAATAGGCAGAATAAGAAGTCTTCTTTCCATGCTTTTCACTTGAGTCCATTGATTTTAGTCCATGGCCAAACTTTTTCTGCAGTGCCGTTCTTTGTCGCCCATTCCGAGATTCTTTTGAATGTCCCTGACGTGTACTTTGTTTGTACACTTTTACGCTGGTCTCATCTTGTTTCCCTAGTCCACAACTTTTACCTTTCTTCCAAAGTTTAATCCCAGTTCCCAAATTATACCCGTGTCCCAACTTCCTACTCCATTTCTAACCATTTATACCCAATTGCAATCTTTTCCCATAATCCCAGACCATAGTTCCAAAGTAATATAATTCAACTTAAATGTGCGTAAAAATGCAGCATAAAGAAACTACTTCAAAGTATGTGTTGCCAAAATGTTTTCTTGTGACTGGGTTCTTAATTTCCTAATTATTTACCTGGCGAGGCGTCTTTAATCGAAGTCTCCAGATCTGACCTAACCCTGATCCCAACATTTTGGACCCACTTTACCCCAGTTTGTATCTAACCAACGAGTTTTATCCTGTTGATCTTTTTATCCTGATACTATTTGTTTATCTTACTTGTTACTACATGCCCATTATCTGATTCCCAAACCTTCTGAATTCCTACCTGGAGCTGGGCAATACATCTCATTGTTGTTATCTCATTGTTCTGGTACCGATACTCATCCCTACAAGATTTTTGCCACAGCGATATCAAAGTTGGGCTTTCTTGGTCAAAACTACTGTGTATAATATTTGTGCTTTCAGCTTTCAGATATTCCACATCTTGTCTTGCCAAGCTTTTTTTTTAAGCCAGCAATTCACTTCTTCAGCTTTTTCATCAGCCAGTATTCACAGCTTGCGGTCTTTAGTCAGCATTTTCATTCTATTGCCGAACAGTCCAAGATTGCACCCTGGTCCCATCTGCACCGTCACTCGTGAGTCTTTATCCCGATCACAAGTCCAACATTTCAGCCCATTTCAGCTTGAACTTAAATCCTGTTTACCCCAGGCCTAATAACCACCTGAGTCGCAAGCATCTACCCACTCTGAAGTCTGTTCCCCAGACTCCATATTAATTTTTAATCTTTGTCTTCTGTGTCTCGGTTTAGTTGTGGTGGCGCTTCTATTCTCTGTTTGCACTTATTTACTTAAAGCTAAATAATGCTTTGTACAAAAATAAACAAAAAGTACCATCAAAAATAAGACAAGCTTGTTGCCATGTTGTCAGCTTCCTTACCTTTACCTGAGACCACCTCAGTCACACACTCATGTCCTGTTAACCCTGAACTCTTTACCGGAAGCCTCCCAGATCACCTACCCCGCACTGTAGCCGTCTCCCTGGCCCTCCTCCCCCTCCATCAGCCCCATCGCTCTCAGCGCCTCCCAGTGTCGTTCTGTTGGGGCGCTGCACTCCATCGCGCATCGAGACCGCCGCCTCCTGTGACCGTGGCTCCTTCGTCCTTCCACCTGCATGGTGATCGGCTGGCCATACTCATCCACATAGTGCAGCTCCTCCCGGCGATGGTGGTGAGAAGGTTCGTGAGTCTTGGCCTGACGAGAGGAAACGGATCAGATCACAGTTTAGAAAAAGAGCTCAAATTAATTAATGTCTCCACAGCGATTGCTCTTTATTAAAAGAGGTCGGTCACATGCGTGTTCACAGATTTTAGATACAACATCTTATCAGTATCACGTGTAGTATTGATAACGGACGGAGGCTGCACACATGTAAAGTGGGAGTTTAGTTTCCAAAACAAGGTCAGTCAGTTCTTTGGTTTCGAACTTTTTGGCATGCCCGACTACAATTGTGTTGCATAACGTGGCATATGATTCACACCCTCTTTATATAAAAAGATAAAAGATTGAGCCATTATGTGTAAGTTGGAGAGCAGGAGAGAGGAGTTTACAGGTTTAGTTTCAGCTAAACAGCAGCAGCACTCATTGTTTCCTCGCATTCTCATATTAATTAGTGTTGGAACCAAATTCTGCAGACGCTCGATCCTCTGTGACACAGAACACCAGACAGCCGACAGGCAGGATGTAGAAATGGAGGAATATTTACTGTACTGACTGTAAAATGCTCAGGCTGGTTTAACCAACTGAGAGTTTTGCAGACGAACTTTAAAAACATCATCAATAACAGTTATTAAGACGTTTTCACTGTGAATGATACGTTTATTCTACGTAAGTATCCTGAGGAGCTTCATCACTGTAGGTGTGAGTCTGATGTACCTTTACTTTGCTTGAGAATTTCTATTTTGTGTTATTTTCTACATTTACTTCACAACATTGGACTTCTGTTTTTACACAGCAATGCCAAAGATACATAAAATTGTTCAGTGAGGTGATTCAACTGAGCTATTTTTAACTTAAGGATGAAATTACTGCAATCAATACCCTCATCCAGGGTATATTCATGTAGTTCAGCTCACCTCGTGAGGAAATATGGGACGTTATTAATTCTGCAGGTGAACGGCCTCGTTTTAAATCCCAATCATTCTTTTCGATGATGATAAAAAAAAACACACTTTGTATTTTCATTTTTGTTCTTTAAGATGAAAATCAAATAATCATAACACTTTTGTTGTTTAATACCTGTTTCTGACTGACTGAAGGTGAAGGTATGCACTCTACTGTGTGCCATTCCAGTGGCTTTGTTTTAAATAAACGATTTAAATTGGACCACGTGGCCTGAATGTGGTCGCATACGTTCTCCTGAGATGTGGCAGTTGTATCACACTCGATACTGAGAAGAATGAAGAAGAATTTGATTATGTAAACGAAAAAAATCAAGACTCACTAATCCAACCACAGCAAATAAAGACATTTTAATCAAAAGTCAAATTTGCAGCATCGCGGCGACTCTTTTGAATAATTAGCGTGATGGAACGTGTCTCCTTGATAACACACGAGGAGAGCTGTGAGTTTACATCAGAGAGCTCAGGACGAACAGAGAAGCTTTCACATGCATAAATGTAAGTGTGTCACCATCCTGTCAGCTCGGTACATAAAAGGACAGCTCGCGCCCTCGAGGACATTCAGTCTGAGCGATGATGAACTATAATAGCGGTGGTTTGTGTGACAACGTCACGCGTGAAAGTTAAGATGCAGTGAAGTTAAAGGGACCCGGTCCAAACAGCAGCAGGATGTAGGTCAGCAGCCCTCCGTGACCCGGCGACCAGCACCGGAGTCTTTACACTGTGTGTGCCGGGCCTCGGGCCACACACACACTCACACACACACACACACACACACACACACACACACTCACACTCACACTCGAGCCAAGACCTCATACACACATTTACACACATGGATACAGAAAGATGTGCACATGTACAGAAACAACCAGTTCATAATGCAGAAACACACACACACACTCA
>CAEMYA010000256.1:212207-287612 GCA_903131615.1 Diplodus sargus | reverse complement strand
TGTTGCGGCTTTTGTATTCGTGTTGCGGCTTTTGTATTCGTGTTGCGGCTTTTGTATTTGGCCCGACACCTCTGGGCCACCGTACATACGCCACCCAGTGTTAAAAAATAATTACCACAAATAAACCATACATACATAATGGCTACAACAGAGCAGGTTGCGAAAAGATGTATAGTAGTGCAACTTGTTTGGATGTCCCGGTGTCCAGACAACTTTTCCTCTAAGTCATAAGTTTTGTCGAGAATGGTAATGTTAATCCTTGTTGAAAAATGTAACAGAAAAAATGGGTATTGTGAGTGATATCACATCTTGCTGATATAATGGTATAACTTAACAACTGAGATGTGCTGCCATCATAACTTTTCCAGCTTATTATTTGGGAGAAGTTTCTGAGATCGAGCTGCAGTAGCTAACTTGTTACGTGTTACATGGACAGAAACCTCAGTGGTGTTTTGACATGGGACTGGATGGGTGGCAAAAAATTAATTTTAATGATTGGTTAGGGCTGGGCGGTATGTCAGCGCTGTGTCAATGATTGAACTGAAACGTAGCAGTTCAGTGTGTAGACAGTTAAGTTATTTGTTGGTGAATATATGCAACAACTCCTCAAGACTCAGGCTAAGTTCCGGTGTGCTGCTTCCCACCAGCTGATTAAAGTGAAACGGGAAAGTGAAACCTAACTTGAAACCTTGCCACACTTAAGGTGGACTGACTTTTAAGGTGGACCAATTGTAAACCCTGTCTTTGCCTTTTATATTGATCAGTCTGTTTTGATAATGTTCTCTTAAATTCATAATAGTTTGTGTGTAAAGGTATAGTTCTGATTCTTTGACATAAAGTGGTATGAAAATACTTGGTCGTAGTGTAATTGATATATAGCCATTAGCTGACTTACCAAGTCCTGTGTTTGTAACTGTGCGCCAAGCTTGCTAGGAAGCTTCAGACAGGCAGCATATGGGAACCAGTAACAAAGTTTTAATCCTCACTACCAATGCTGTGTGTGGTCTGTCTCAAGCAGCCTGGCTTCCTCGAAACACAGCCAGAACATCAACTACAAGCCTTGGTAGGGCAGCTAATGGCTATCCATAATTGACACTATTGGCAAGCATATCATACCATAAAAACCAACAAAAAAAAACCCAACTATCCCTCGCAGTTATTTCATTTTTGCAGGCTAGTGCAATTCTGAATGTTCCGAACACTATAATAATCAAATATCAGTAAAGTGAGGGTTAACCCTTTGCTGACGGGAACAAGCCTACAGAACAGTACATCCAGTTCTACACACTGTCAAGTTTTGCATATAGGCCAAATGAACCAAGGACTGAGGGAGTTATGATTCCAATTTTAAGATAATGAAGTTTTAATTGAAATAAAACATTAGGTTCTTTTTTTTTGTTCAATGTTGATGTCTATCTAAATCATATTAGACACTGGTAGACAGACTACTGTGATCTTCAAAGATCTTTCACTTTATTTAATTCTGGCCTATACAGTAATTATTGAGAAAATTAAAAGTACATCTGGTAAACTTAATTTTATCTCTTATCATCTCTCTCACTTTGTGTGTGTGTGTGTGTGTGTGTGTGTGTGTGTGTCACCATTACAGGAGAGAGCCCACTGACTGCAACGGCCTTCATGGTAGCAGTGGACCAGATGGTCGTTAATGATGGAGTCTCAACTTTCAGAGAAGCACTTACTGACATGTTCATGACCTACTATGCCCTCAACATCGACTACCCTGTAGAGCTTGGGGCAACAATGGAGTTCCTTCAAAGGTAATTGTACATTTTGTCATCTTAAATTTATTTTCTTAGTAAACAAATGCTGGCTGTAAAGGTACAGGCTTTGTAGAAATCCAAAGCCTAGTGGTTAGCAGCAGGGTCTTGACTTTTTCTGTTTTACTTGCAATAGGAAACCACAACTTGAAGCGATTATGTAACATTTCTTCTTAAACATTTTTAAAAACAACTATACCTGTGTTACATATCTTGTTGAGTTCTGTACTTGCATTATCCCAGATGTTTCCAACAATGTTCAAACCCGGAGAAATCGTAATTTTATTCAAGGTTAACAGCCTGTTTATTGGGTCGCGTGTCAATGGTGTCATCACCATTATGCATCTGCGCATCCACCATATTGGAATGGTCAGGATCCGCTGGTATGCGTATTGAGAGATGCAGACTTCCAATTTTCATTACATTCGGTTTGTTATAAATGTGACAAATTGAACATGATATTGATTATTTGTTGAGATTAAATTCAGTTAGTGTAGGTGGATCTAATGAGCTCTATGCCAAAACATTAACCTTCTGAATAGCCACAACGTCCACTTGGAAATGCAGGCTTTGATCAATGAATAGGCGCTATCAGATGCAACTAATAATTATTTTCATGATCAATTAATCTGTCGATTTTCATGATTAATCAAATAGTTGTTCGGTCTATAAAATGTAAAAAAATGTTGAAAAATTTCGATCAGTATTTCCCAAAGCCCAAGATGACGTCCTCAAATGTATTGTTTTAAACTGATACTGATTCTTGTAGGTGGGTCTTCATTTTGGTGGCTGAAATGCGTTTCTGAGCCAGAAACAAGTGGGACCATTTAAAGAACAAGTACAAAGTAGCTGCAGGTTTGAATGATGATGAACTAAATCATATTTGTTTTACCCATGCAAGTTAATAAATCATTTGCTGAAAATTGCTGACATGATTGATTTCCACTGCCTTAGGATTGCTAATATCCAGGGACAGCAGAGGGTCAGTGGGAGGCCCAGCGCTGCTACTGGGTCCTGGTTTGTGACCAGGAGGAGGAGGATGATGACGATGAGGAGGAGGAGAGCCAGCCAGGGCCGAGGAGGAAGAGGAGGAGGAAGGATGAAGGAGAACATAAGGCTGCAGAGAGGATGGAGAGGCTCTTCTTTCTTGCACATTATGGCCAATCATTAAATTGTTTCTGCTGTCATTAAGTTTATTTATGAGTTCTTTTTAAACTATTTGTTTGTTATTATTAATTGTTTATTAATTGTTCATTTTATATAATTCATGAAATAAAATATTGTTCTATTGTTACATGTTGTCAATTCCATTTAGTATTTACAACTTAAGTACAATTTATAACAGCAAACGGCATCAAGTGCTACTTTTCAGGTACAACAAGGGATTGAATTTTTTCTTTTATTATTAAGGTCTTAACATTTACAAATAAATAAATAAATATAACAAAAACAATTATTATTAAAAACAATATTAAAACAGTTACAGATGATGTACAGTAACAGGCTGAGTAGGAGTCCCTGCAGTGCTGCTGGGCTGGATGGGATGCCACAATAAAGACCCTGGTGTCAGTGGGACATCATCTGGGTCGGTACTCAGGGTGTTTGGTGGTCCAGTCTCCTCTGTCCACCACATCGTCCATCAGCTGGGTTTGCAGTTCTGACTTGATCGACGGCTGCCATGTCACTAAGAATTTATTCTGAAAGAGGCAAGAATTATAAGTTCATAATAGAAATAGAATCATGATAATAAATTATTACAACAAACAAGACAATCTACCAAACACTCTAAATAGGAATAATGCCTTTAAAATTAAAATAAAACCATATGTGGCGATCAACACTTTATATGTCAGCATTAACATAATGTACCGGTATGTTAATTACCCCAAACGGTTATCTCGCTTATAATGATGATATTGATAACATTACTGTAGGTTCAATAACAGGTTTACCTCTCCACGGTCCTCTCAACTGGAGATAAACCAGAAATTCCTGTAGCCCAAACATATTTGACAGTCAAACTCTCGTCTTCATGTCAGTTTCGCGGGGCCTAGGAGGCATAAATAGTGATGTAAGGGTAGGGGCGGGAACATCTGGTGATGCAACCAGGAAATGCTCCGAAGGCTAGACCGTCACATTTAGCAACGGTTGACACGGGCTTCGAAGGTCTCTCCGAAGGACTCGCCTTTGAAGACCACAAAGGCCGGGTCCTTCGACGGATGCAGACCCTGAATTGGGACCAACCATTTACTATCCAAAAGGTCAGAGGTCAACGTCACTGTGACAACATCACCTTCAGGAACCTGACTGTAGCAGAAATGAACGACCACGATGAGGAGATTCAATAACACAGAAAATCACTTTAATGTTAAATCCCTTTCTGTCGCTCAACTAATCAATTGATCGATTATTGATTTCAAGATTTCACAGCTTGTCTGAACACTTCACTGTCAGAGTGACAGTCAGCTCATTGATATTAGATCATTGATTAGTTTAATTATTGTTTGAGTTTCCATTTGTTGTCTTCCAACAACAATATCTTTAGGTTAGCTAAAAATCTAAATAAACAGCTGCATTATGTTATATATTATGAACACACCTGAATCTTAAAGCGAAACTCTCGGCAAAAAGCAACTCAGGCTTTATTTGCAACTGAATATGAGTCAAATCTTCACGTAAAAGCATAATTATGACGAAAGAGGCACTAAGATTTACAGTAGTTTCGTTTTTGGGCAAGATAATTTTCAATGGGGTGCATTGTCGTGCAGTGTTGACCTAACAGGCAGGCTTGAGGAGCGGTCCACCATTACTCTCCTGCCTGTTAGGTCGCACTCGGGGAAAAACTGAGTTTTTTTGCTCTGACGGCGGCGCACCTGAGGTGCTACTGCTAACGTGAGTTGTCCAAAAACCTTCTTTTTAGTAAACTGTGTACACAAACAATGTTCTCAATGCTCATGTTCATGTGTAGAGACCCTGGTGATACTACAAGCAAAGTTTCATGTTGTGTCGAACCTTCTTAGTGTTTTAAAAATAGCGATTTTGATGCTAGCGTAAAAAGCCCCCTGCACCCCATTGAAAATTAGCTTGCCCAAAAACTAAACTACGGAAAGTCTAAAAGTGCCTCTTTCGTCCTAATTATGCTTTTACACGAAGGTTTGACTCAAATTCAATCGCAAATAAAGCCTTGGTTGCTTTTTGGCGAGAGTTTCACTTTAAGATTGGGGTATTCGTTAAATTTCACCAGGCTGAGCCGGAGGATCTGATGGGCTGTCCGTGAAGCAACAGGCTGAGCCTCAACCCAAATTAAGGCTCATACTGATGCTGACTACAGCCCAATAACCATAAGATGGCATCTGCAGGAGAAGGGCTTCAAAGACCACGTCTCCTCCCACACCACAAACTTGCCCGTTTGGACCAAACATGGGACACTGAAAGGTGGAAGAAAGTTTTATTCTCTGACGAGAAAAGAATTTACCTGGACGGTCCTGATGGCTTCAAACATTACTGGCATGGAGGAGGCTCCATCATGGTCTGGAGTGCTTTGTGCATCCCAGATCAGGCGTCAAACGGCATCTGGCTATGTGGAGATGTTGCAGCGGGCATCCCTCTTGACTGGTGGGATGGCTGGGACTGTCAACAGGACAATGCTGCAGTTCGAAACGCTTGCCTGATGAAGGAATCCTTCCAGGAGAATAACGTTGCTTTTTTGGACCATCTTGTGCCCTGATATAAATCCCCTCGAGTACGTTTGGAGATGGATGGCAAGGGAAGTTTACAAAAAGGGACGTCAGTTCCAAACCCTGGATGTCCTTCGTGAAGCCATCTTCACCACATGGAACAACATTCCCACCAGCATCCTGGAGAAACTCACATCAAGCAAAAATAAACACATTTTTGAAGTGATCAATAAGAACGGTGGGGCTTCTCACTACTGAGGCCTACTTTAGGCCTGGTTGCGATCCACCACCGCAAAATGTGAATACTTTTTAATTTAATTTTCTACCGGTCTTAAGATTTTGTTCAGGTGTGTAAATATAGTTTGAAAATCAAGTAATCCATCGACACGTTCAGTTCTTAACTTTAATTTACAAAAACCACAAGAATATAAAAAGACAGATGTGAAGAACAAAAATACAAACTATGAACCAGTAGAGCAAAAACAGTTATAAACAGTTATAATGTGACGATACACCAGAGAGCAGAATAAAAACTCTGTGTCATTCTCATGTGGTTCACTCCTGTGGCATCAGAATAAAGAATTTAAAGACGAGGCGTTGGTCGGGGGCTAAACAGGAAGTTAGCCAACTCTGTTGGCAGATGTCTCCAGTGCTCAACCTCTCTTGGCCCAACAACACTGAAGATACTTTGGTTAACTCACAGGTTGTGATGTCATCATACCGCACCGTATGACTGAAGGGCAAAAGCTCCTCCCTCACGACTGGAGGATGACTGAGCCTGATTTACTTGTAGTCCAGCTGCGTATCACTTCTCCACACAGTCCACAGTTAGAATGTAGACCAGCTCTTAGATTACATGACCCAGGATTACTTGGAGATTTAACTCACTTGGATACTTTTTTTTTACATGTATAACACATTATACACAAAACACTTTGATAGTTAAGCTTGTTTTGTTATTATAATTGTCAACTTCCTCACAAGCTGCAGGACACAGAGATGGACTGTAATCAGAAACATGACTGACAGTAACTGAATAGTCAGATCTGGATATGATCTGAAAAAACATGGAGCGACAGTCTGAGCTCAGGTGCTGCTGGTTCCTGTTGTCTTGGAGGATCTTTGTTGTGTCCAGTCAGACGGCTGATGAGCACCAGCTTCAGTTACTCAGATAAGAAACCTTAGTAACATCACAGCTCCTCCTCGTCCCCGCTCACCAAGGTGTCGAGCTCCTTGTCTTTATGTTCGCTGCTCTCCTTTACAAACTCCCTCTGTTGCTCCTCCAGCTCTTGCAGCTCTCCCTGCAGGCGGTCCAGGTGAAGCGCTCGTCGGTTCCTCAGCAGGCGTCCAGGGAATGGGTTCATGTCTGAGAAAGCGATGCTGATCAGCCTCCTGCAGGAAACACAGCAAGAGTGTTATAATGAGGTCATTGCGTAGATCACAGAGGAAGAGGAGAAGCCACGACAGGCAGTATGGATCCAACCTGATCTCCAGGTGCTTTACCGTCATGTATGTGTCACAGGTTTGGTCTCTGAACCTGCTAATGTCAGCAGCACAAACTCTGAACTCTAAAACTCTGACTGACAAATTCTAAATCATTGTGTCCTTGTAAATTGAGCATTACATCAGAACATGAAGTTGTTTGTCTCCTTGTAAAAAGTGTCAGTTTGTGGCAGCATGTCTGTACCAGCCTGTCTGCTTCTGTGTCTAAAGTGCTAAAGTCTTACCTGCCAACATTGATCAGCTGTTTGAACACACTGTTTACACTGAATTCACCATTTAAACTCCATTTATGAAAGAAGAAACATTTTTCTGATCGAAACATGTCACATTTTACAAAGATACTAAACAGTAATGTTGGGAATCGATATTGATTATTGATTATTAATTAAAATATTATTATTAATTAATACAATTATTATAGTAACTTAATGAAACGTAGGTAACTATGATTCATTAATGAACATGGGGCACTACCCTGAAATCAGGAATTAATAATCGATATAAATGATATACCTCAAAGCCTGAAATTAATCAAATTGTCAATATTATGAAAATATCAATAATTAGATAAGTGGGAAGGTGTGAATCCGAGCACTGACCATCTCAACCAGCAGTTATTACAATATGGGATTGTGCAAAATAATCACAGATGTTGCTCAGTTAAAATCAACAGTGTTTATTAAAGCTGACTGTGACTGTGACTGTATCGACCAAAGGTGATCACTACACGTGCGCGCAGAGTTTGAACAAAGGCGGCGGTTACGTCGTCTTTGGTCTCGTGTGCCGTTTGGTCACACGAGTCAATAAAGGTAATATACGCGCGGTTATTAACTATCAGTTTACAACAGATCACCCATAAGACTATGTGTATCTCGGTGTGTTTGTGTGTGTGTGTGTGTGTGTGTGTGTATGTGTGTGGGTGTGTGTTTGTTAATAAAAGAGGAAAGAAGCTAAGCGGACGTGTGGGTGCCCGTCTGACTCGGAGCTCCAACTCGTTCAGGAGCGCGAGAGCGGGGTCAAGCTTTAGCGTCCTAAAAGCTTTGACGGCAGGCTGTTCACAGCGTTATGACGACTCGATGGAAGGGTAAGACCTCGGGGTTTTCGTCTCCTTCTGAAGTTAATCACTTCCTTCTGCAGGCGGTGAGGAAACGGCTGCGTTGTGCAGCGTTCCTGGATCCAAACAATAATGACGAATGTCCAAACAAAACAAAAGTAAAACAAAAACAGTCTCTGTCTCGTCCAGCAAGGAGGGAACTGAAGTTAGCTCAAGCAAAGTGAAAAACGTTTCTCGAAGTTGTACCCTTATGGCAGCGGTTGCGTGAAACTGAAGTCTTTTCACAACATAAGCTCCCGGGGAATACCATGTATAGTGAGGTTTCACGACTTTTAAATTGGGAGTGACGTCATTGTGATCCTGGCGGAGCTTCTGGGCTCACAGCCAATAGGGACCGGGTGGACGTCCTGGGGGCAGGTCAACCTGGTTTATGTTTTTCACACCTTTTGGGCCTTTTGCCCTGTTCTTTGTCCTGCAGCTCCTCGAGGCAGTGGGACCCTAGTAGTTAGGCTTCTGGCTTCAACTACAGGCCTTTCTCTTTGTTTGAGACATGTGCACGGCCCAACACTGTGAAACTCTGTTATGTTCTACATTAACTTCTTTCTGTCTTTGAGTAGAAACATGGAGTCTCAGTGATGGATGGATTTGTTTCATAAAGAGCAGGAAGTGACATCGCATCAGGTTAAAGGGATATTCCGGTGTAAGTTTAATCCATGGTCTAACACACCTTGACACCGAGTAAGACCCCCCCTCGAGAGATCAAGTTTGCAGACAGCTAGTTTATGTAGTTTTGGCAACCTCAGAAATGACCGCACAATAACAATATACTGCAGTATATGCCTCCACCAGCAAACCGCCATCAAAAAGCCACAAATAATGCTCAGAACAGCACCAAACTTCAGCAACAGTACAAGTAGGGTGCCAGCACATAGTCGAGGCATCAAACCTCCGCTAGCTTAGCCAGATTGCTATAGAAAAGACAACACTGGGGAAGTCCCTACGAGTCGATTACTGAATGTAGGGATGTAACGGTATGAAAATTTCACACCGGGGTAATGGTGACCAAAATTATCACGGTTATTGGTATACCGCAGTATTTTTAAAATGTCTTCAAAATGTTGAAAAACACTGATAAATTGAAATTAATTTCATCAAGATTTATATTTAAATATATTTATTATATATTAAAATAGTCCAAATCCAAAACCATAACAAAACACTGCAAAATCAACATTAAATAATTACAAAAGAATGTATCAAAACTGTGCAAAATAGGTCATTGGCTTTTTGTGATGAGGCAGCCTGTTCTTGAAACGTGTCCTTTAATGTCTGCGTCACAGAGGTAGAATGAGTTGTAGTGGCAGCAGGACTCTGTAGGCCAGCAGATCCTCTCTGTGAAAAAAATGAATAGAACATGTCATTATTAATTATTACTGTCATTGTTACTTATTACTAAGGGTGCAGCTAACAGATCACAAAACTCACAATTTAGATCATTTCACTTTTGTGAGAAACAGGTTGAATCCATTTTAGATCAAAACAAAAAGGATTATTGTTAAATTAATTATGAATACTCCATTTTGGCTCTTATCTCTATCTAGACACTTGTTATATTCACCATTTTAAAGTATTCTTTATATATAGTCTATTCTACAAATAATCCACAAGTGTTCTATATTTCTGATATTACTAATATATATATTGGCTGTCTGTCTCTCCGTCTGCCTGCTCGTCTGTTGTCAGTGGACTCGGTCAATCTGATTGGTCAGATGTCTGCTGAGCCACAGGTAGACACTGAGATGAAAGTCAGTCATCTCAGTCAGTTTGCATTCACTAACTCAGTCCACCCAGTACGTGTTCGTCTCAGATCCTCCTCACTGCAGCTCTGCATCAATATTTGGGGAGTTATTAGGTCGACTTTAAAAAGTGAAATCTGTAAGTGGTTCAGATAACGTGCCAAATCACGGATCAACTTCGTTCCGTTATACCGCTATCTGCTCAGTTTACATTAGTGACAACAACACATTAGATAGAGAAAACTTAACATACATCATCAATGTTAGCTTACCTTGCATTCGCTGAACAGTTGCGGGTGATGGTCGTAAAGTGAGTAAATTGGAGGTGTTGCCGCCCCTCGCAGCAACTTTCTTCTCGCAGCTCCTGCAGATAGAGCTGCCATCCTCGACCAGCTGTCCCTGAGCATTCTTATAATAACTAAAATACGCCCAGACTGCAGATTTGGCTCTCTTTGAAGGCGGAAAAATGCCTTGAGGGCCGCTATATCACGTCCTCCCTCCGCCATGTCTTCTTCACTACATAACAAGCGAGTTTTCCACACCGTGGTTACCGACCGCGGCGGTTACCATGGTAATTAAAACTTAAAAGGTAACCTTCAACGTCGGGAATTTTACCATGGTTTACCGTGACACCAGTAACCGTTACATCCCTAACTGAATGCAGTTCAATTCAATAATAACGTTAACTGTTATAAACTGGTAGGCGAGACACGTGAACTTTGATTGCATTTCCATGGAGTAATAATCAAACATTTTCATCCTTGAGCTGCGGAATTCCACTGCACTCAGTAATTGACTTGCAGGGACTTCCCGACAACAGGAAGCTGTTGCAGGAGAGAGGTGAATTCTGTTTACTTTACAATAGCAATCTGGCAAAGCTAGCGGAGGTTTGATGCCTCAAACTATGTGCTGGGACCCTATTTGTACTGTTGCTGAAGTTTGGTGCTGTTCTGAGCATTATTTGTGGCTTTTTGATGGTGGTTTGCTGGTGGAGGCATATACTGCAGTATATTGTTATCGTGCGGTCATTTCTGAGGTTGCCAAAACTACATTAACTAGCTGTCTGCAAACTTGATCTCTCGAGGGGGATCTTACTCAGTGTCACAGTGTGTTAGACCATGGATTAAACTTACACCAATATCCCTTTAATGTAGCTGAGAACCGATGGACTGAGTATGTTGGATTTTGTAACTCTAGTTCTGGTTCTGTGTCTCGTTCTGTTTGGAGGATAAAAACATCATAAGATGAGAGTCAGAGTCTGACCAGCAGGTGCCAGAGTTTCACCTCAGACACAGAGGACAGACTTCCCAACAGCTGAAGATTTTATAAATGTCTGATGATGAGAAGATGAAGAGTTGAGGTGAGACCAGTTGAGACCAGATGAGACCAGGTGAGAGTTTACCTGCTGTCAGAGATGGTCTTGGTGAAGAAGCGCAGGTACTGGTAGATCTCCACGCTGTCGTGGATCCTTAGGATGTCGTCCTCTTTGTATTTGAAGAGAGCCAGAGCGTATCGGAAGATCACCTGCAGCACAGACACACAGGTGATCACTCAGTTCACAATGTTATGATCAAAAATGTTATTATTGTTTTGATCTTTCATTTTCATTCCTACACTGTAAAAATATCTGAGGTATCTACCCGAGTCCACACAGGAAGTACTTCACTTAAGGTAAATCCTGATTATAGAACCTCAAAGTTAAATTATTTCAACATGGCTTCAGATGGAGATAAAAACCACTACAGTAACAATGTGTCTGAACTTTGGTTTTTAATGAAGTACTTTTCAGTGTAGTGTTGATACTTTTACTGCAGTAAAGTATCAGAATACTTTTACTGCAAGGGGCACATTTACGATAGCATCAAAATCGCTATTTCTAAAACACTAAGAAGGCTCGACACAACATGAAACTTTGCTCGTAGTATCACCAGGGTCTCTACACATGAACACGAGCATTGAGAACATTGTTTGTGTACACAGAGTTTGCTAAAAAGAAAGTTTTTCCAACAACTCACCTCAGCAGTAGCTTGTTCCGCTCCCAGTCGTCATGGCAGCCGAGAAGTATCGATCTCCGAATGTGACGTAACCTGGAGGACAATTAGGTGGACCGCTACTGTCTTCGGGCAACAACTATCCACGCGAGATCTCACGTCACTTTTCTGGCTTTTGATTTTAGTATTGTTTCTTATATGAGGCTCCTAAGCTTTAGGAGCAGTCCACCTTAACTCACCTCCATGTTACATCGCATTCAGAGATCGATACTTCCCACTGGCAGGACGACGGTGAGCGGAGGAAACATCTGCTAACATAACTTGTCCAAAAACTCTCTTTTCAGTAAACTCTGTGTGCACAAACAATGTTCTCAATGCTTGTGTTCATGTGTAGAGACCCTGGTGATACTACGAAGTTTCATGTTGAGTCGAGCCTTCTTAGTGTTTTAAAAATAGCGACTTTGATGCTATCATAAAAGTGCCCCTTGCACTGAGAAAATGAGCTTGACTCGAAAACAAAAATACAGTAAGTCTTAAAAGTGCCTCTTTCGTCGTAATTATTTACACGAAGGTTTGACTCATATACATTCACAAAAAAAGCCTTGGTTGCATTTTGGCAAGAGTTTCTCTTTAACAATGATTACAAACGGTCTGTAACCAGATCATCGTCATCATTTTGGTTTCGGAAGGTCCAGTTTGTGATGTCAAAGCAGGAAGCAGCTTCATTACTGACAGAGGTGATGATGTTAACATGTTGAAACCAAAATGTGACATGTTTAGCATCAATAAAATGTTGTCTTCTTTCATAAATGGAGTGTAAATGGTGAAATCAGTGTAAACAGGTTGTTCAAACAGCTCCTAAATGAGACTTTAGCACTTTAGCTGCCACAAACTGACACTTTTTACAAGGAGACAAACAACTTCATGCTCTGATTTAATGTTGAATTTACAATTACATAATGATTTAGAATTTGTCGGAGACAGAGTTTCACAGGGTTATAAAGTTTGTTTTAACTCTACAACTCTTAGAATCACTACTTTTGTTAAGGCAGTCTGGTGATAAAATCAGACAGCGGCCCTTTTTACACAGCGATGCCGCATTATCTCCGCAGCATTGGTTCGCCAATTCTCCACCGATGGTCATTCACATAGAGCGAAGCTGGCAGTCACAGTGATTTATTTTCATCACAAACAGTCGGTGAGTTTTTTGCTGGTGACAGACGCTGTTTTTCGGGCAGAAATGTGACGAAGAGTTGGTAGGATGGCGGGAGGACAGACAGGAAGACGGACGCTTCTCCATGTACAACTGTGGGATTTTTTTTTCCTCATATAAGTTGCCAAAGACAGTTACGTTACTACGTTACTTTTGTTTGGTCATGTAACATTGCTTTGTGGGAAATTTCTCTTTATTAAGTTGAGTGAAGGATCTCTGCAGTTATCAGACTGTACGATCGACACGCCCCAGGATCCCCGCATGCAAACGGCAGTGTGAATGGGGCTAGTGTTCACAGACATCTGCTGCTAACTGGCATGTTCGGATGATGATATCAGGTCTGAACAGGGCCAGAGTGTCTTGGTGCGTTCAGGTGTTCGGTACCTTGGTGCCCTCGTACAGGAAGGCATCCCACAGCGGCAGCAGGATGTCGCTCGGCAGACTCTCCACAAAAACCACCAAGAACCAGTTGAAAGTGATGAGAGACACGTCGATGCTGTGATCCTCAAAGTGAGTTGCCAGGCGGGGGAGCTTCTCGGCCAGGAAGTCCTTCAGCACCCACTGGTCCGCCTGAACACATAAACTGTCAATCAATAACAGTGATCGATCAATACAAATCATCTCTGACTCTGACATTAAAACCAAAGTACTGTCTGTACCAAAGTACTGGTTCATGCTTCACACTCAGAAATGAACCTTATGAACTTTGACACAGTCAAATATCAGAGTGAATGATTCTGTAGCTTCCTGGAAATAATTGATCGTTTGGACACCTGAGCGAAACCACAGGTGAGCAGGTGAGCGTGTCTCCTGACCTGAGAGGCCACCAGGCTCTTGGTGTAGTAGTCCTGAGGCATGATGACTTCCACCACAGACACCAGACACCAGAAGGCACTTTCTTCACTCTGCAGGACGAGCAGAGCGATGGCCGCCAACCTGAGGGACACACAGGAAGTGTCACCTGTCTCATGACACACAAGGAAGTGTCACCTGTCACATGACACACAGGTCTAACACCAGGACAAATTAGTGCGTACCTGTTGAGTCCCTGGCAGTAGCCAATAGCAGGGTTCTGCCAGGAGAAGGCCAATAGGATGCGGCGGAGCTGCTGGAGGGCGGGGCTGGAGGGTGAGCAGAAGTGCTGATTAGTTGTCAGGGTGCGGTGGAGGTCGAGCTGGATCTGTCTGGAGGCCGGATGAGGACACATCCGACTCTTTTCACACAGCTGCAAACACAACAGCTGGATTATTGAGAGGAACTACAGCCAGTTGAGACAGAGTGTGCTCCGGACAGGTGTAAACAGGTGTAGACATACAGGTGTAGACAGGTGTTGACAGGTGTGGGCAGACTGGTGTAGACAGGTGTGGATAGGTGTGGACAGGTGTAGAGGGGTGAGGACAGGTGAAGATGGGTGTGGACAGGTGTGCTCAGTGTACCTGCTGGTAGTGCTGTGGGTGTTGCTCTCTCATGGTCCTGGTTCTGGCTCGAACCATCCAGCTCCAGACTTGCTGGCGGTACTCCTGAGGGATGCCGCTTCGCAGCAGAGCTTTGAGCTCAGGTGAGGGACAGAGGTCATCGTCAGACCTGCCAGCCAGGTACTGAGCCCAGCGACTCAGCAGGGGGCGATCTACACCCTCCTGCAGGGACACACCAGAGACACACTTCAGATACTAAACATAACAGGGGTGAGGGGTCATGTGTATAGGTGAGGCGTCTTGTGTACAGGTGAGGTGTCCTGTGTACAGGTGAGCGGACATGCATACAGGTGAAGGGTCACGTGTACAGGTGAGGGGTTATGCGTACAGTTGAGGGGTCATGCGTACAGTTGAGGGGTCATGTGTACAGGTGAGGGGTCCTGTGTACAGGTGAATGGTCTCACCTGGTGCAGCAGGTTGTGTGAGCGGATCTCCAGCGCCTGAATCTTTGCCAGCAGCTTCATGTCCTCCACCTCGTAGTCGGGGATGATTTTGAAGCCATACTCATCGTGATCTCTGCAGATACAACACAGCAGCCCATCACTAATCCAGGTGTTCCCGTTATTCTGTCCACCCTGAGTGCAGACCGTTTTACCTGTTTACCTGGTCACGTTGAGCTTGATGACACTCTTCAGCTCTCCTTTCAGAGCATCCTCGATCATCTTCTGGACGGCTCCCCGCTGGGCTGGATCGAGAGATTTGGTCTCCTGCAGCTGCCGCAGGACACCCAGGTAACGCCTTTCCACCTGACAGTTACTGGCCTCCAGGAAGGCACACTGCAGCCAATCAGAGGGCAGAACAGAGTGTCCAACACCACACAAGGAGAAGTGGAGCATTTGTCCCCAGTGTGACCCCAGTGTGACCTCTGTGTGACCCCAGTGTGACCCACCTTCACCATCAGACTCTTCTCCTGCTCCGAGCTCTTCCTCCACAGTTTGGTCAGCTGGTAGATCTCAGAGTTCAAGAACTTGTTCTGAGTCTTATAAGCCTCGATGTCATCCTGATGATTGGACACAACAACACAGTCAGCTGATCATGGATCAATATGTGATCATGTAATAACAAGAAATCACCAGTATCTGCTGTCAACAAACATGTTGTTGAGGCTCAGTACAATCTACTTCCACCCCCCTTAGTCTGTGTGGTCAGAGACAAGCTCAGGCTACATAAAAGAAAGAGCAAAAGCAAAGACAGAGAAAAGACAATGTGCAGTTTGTCGTTAGTCTAAAGACTAACTGTGTTTTAAAGGAGTTCCGTTAAATTTCCGGCTTCACATTTCAGCTCCAGCTCACCTTGAGGTTCTCGACGTCCTGCTGAAGCTGTCTGAAGGTCTGAGAGTCCAAACTGCCGGCGCAGGACGAGACAGAGGGACCTGGGTCGGACATAAAGGCAGTCACCTGATCGGACAGCTTTATGATCACCTGACAAGAAACACAAACCATCAGAGGATCAATAATCACTCTTACTTAGCTGACACCTGATCACCTGGTTCAGCTGCTGTGTGTCCTTAGGTGTGTTCTCAGGTGCGTCCTCAGGTGTGTCTCACCTCCTGCCTGGCCTTGTTCTTCTCCGTCAGCATCCTGATGTTCTCCTGCAGCTCGGCCAGCTGTGTGTCTCTCTGAGTCAGACTCCTCCTCAGGGCGTCCGCCTCAGCCTTGGCCTCCTCTAGCCGGCCTCGCAGGGCGGCCACCAGACGTTCACGGTGTCGCAGCAGCTCCAGACGCTCCTGCTCACCTGTCGCCGCCAGAAACTCTGCACAGGTGCGCTTCTCCAGCTGAGACGCTTCCAAGGCTTTGTGCAGGATCCACACCAGCTCCTGGACAGGACACAGTGACATCATTCTTACTGTTGTTGTTGTTTATATTATTATAATTATCATTATCATTGTTACTGTTGTTTATATTATTATTATTATTATTATTATTATTATTATTATTATTATTAATAATAATTATTATTATTATTATTACTATTATTATTGCTGTTGTTTATAATATTATTATTACTATTGTTGTTGTTGTGAAGAAAAAACTTTCCACTGGGAGAATTGTCTTTTCTGTTGAGAGATGAAAATAAACCTCAAGTTCTTCTGTACTTAAAATAAACGAGACTCAAACCAACATGTTGGTCCGTCCCTCAGTACTGTCTGACTTCCTGTCTGTGGCTCTCTGCTCTGTCTTTGGTTCCCACTGAACAAAAGTTACATTTGAACTCAAAAAGGAGGAAACAGTGCAGCTGTTTTATATTTTCAGAAACAGATTAATCGACAATAAAGGTGGATGGTGTGTTTGCATAAGTCAATAAGCTGTTATTGATCTGATCACCTTCTGAGCCTTGACCTCCTCCATCAGCATGTGTTTCTCCTGCTGCAGATGAGACGTCCTCTCTGAGGACACTGTGTCTCTGTGTAGGACCTGCATGTTGGACGAGCTGCGACTCTTCGTCTTTCTGTTCCTGCTATCAAATTGCGAGGGTGACTGCCTGCCCTCCGCTGGGGTCACCTGACCTGCTGGATCAGCCGATGAGAGGGCAGGGGGCGGAGTCAGAGGCTCGATGGGAGCTGTAAGGACTGAAAGTATAATGAATGTAGAAAACATAAAGAATCATTAACATAAACGTGATTATCTGCAAAGTGAATGTGAGTGAGTTTGTGGCTCTTCCTAACGACGTTGTGTTTTTCCTCCTGACGCAGTCATCGCAGCGTTATCATGGAAACCTCACTGTTGGTTAGGTGTAAATGGAATGGTAGATGGACTTGCATTTATATAGCGCTTGTCCAGTCTACTGACTACTCAAAGCGCTTTACAATACTTGCCACATTCACCCATTCACACACACATTCATACACTGAGGTGCCAACTGCACATCAAGAGCAATTTGGGGTTCAGTATCTTGCTCAAGGACACCTTGACATGCAGCTCAGCTCAGGTCAGCCAAGGGGAGCTGGGACTTGACATTTTGGTGTATATTTTGATTTGTTCAGAACTGCCTTTGACAACTAACATGTTTGGTTTCCACCAATTTTTCTTTTTTAAATCATCTACAAACCCCAATTCCAAAGTTGGGACGTTGTATAAAATTTTAAAAAACAGAATACAATGATTAGCGATTCCCTTTCAACTTATATTCATTTAAATACACTACAAAGAAAAGATATTTAATGTTCAAACTGATAAACTTTATTGTTTTTGTGCAGATATTCACTCATTTTGAATTGGATGCCTGCAACAGGTTCCAAAAGAGCTGGGGCAGGGGCATGTTTACCACTGTGTTACATCACCTTTCCTTTTAACAACACTCAATAAGTGTTTGGGAACTGAGGACACTAATTGTTGAAGTGTTGTAGGTGGAATTTTTCCCATTCTTGCTTGATATACAACTTGATATACAACAGTCCGGGGCCTCCGCTGTCATATTCTGCGGTTCACAATGCGCCGCACATTTTCAATGGGAGACAGGTCTGGACTGCAGGCAGGCCAGTCTAGTACCCGCACTCTTTTACTACGAAGCCACGCTGTTGTAACATGTGTAGAATGTGGCTCTGCATTATCTTGCATAATAAGCAGGGTTTGCTACAGAATGGCCCCCGGAGCTTGCAAATTAATGCCAGAAGTTCAGAAGCTTGGCACCTCACGCAGTTACCTTCCCAACGCCGTTTGGGCATTGACAATAAACTTGTAAATCCTGTGCTAATACCCCTGATAGGCGACTTCCAGAGCTCCATCATCAACAGCCTGTCACCCTCAACCCGCTCTTCCTACTGGATAGCTTGGAAAAGGTCCATTACTTTCATGACCAATACAATTTGACCTTTCCATCGTTCGATTCAGATTCAGATTCAGATTCAGAATACTTTGTTAATCCCCGGGGGGAAATTGTTTTTGTTACAATGCTCCGTGCAAGTAGAAATAGAAATACAGCATGAATGGAAACAAGCGATAAAGATGAAGATGTAAATAAAATAAAATATTAAAGTAGACATTAAAATAAAATAAAATATCAAAGTAGGCAATAAAATACAAATAATAAAATAGTAAAGTATACAAACTGAAACATACACAATATACAATGAAATGGTTGTAGCGTTATATATTAAATGAGAATGGATAGTTATAATGTTTGTTTTGTCTTATAAATAGCCATTAGAGTCCGATCATCAGAGGGAGGAGTTGTACAGTTTGATGGCTACAGGCAGGAATGACTTCCTGTGGTGCTCAGTGGTGCATTTAGGAGCAATCAGTCTCTGGCTGAAGGTGCTCCTCTGTTTAACCAGAGTGTTGTGGAGAGGGTGAGAGACATGCTGAAGTATCGCCCTCACCTTCGACAGCATCCTCCTGTCAGATACTGCTGACAAAGTGCCCAGCTCCACCCCCACAACGTCACTGGCCTTTCTGATCAGTTTATTGAGTCTGTTGGCATCGGCTACTCTCAGTCAGTACCCCAGCACACCACAGCAAACAGAATAGCACTGGCCACCTCAGACTCATAAAACATCCTCAGCATCGTCCGGCAGATGTTAAAGGAGCGGAGCCTCCTCAGAAAATAGAGGCGGCTCTGTCCCTTCTTGTAGAGGACTTCAGTGTTCTTAGTCCAGTCCAGTTTATTGTCAATGTACGCACCCAGATATTTGTAATGTTCAACAATGTCCACGTTATGTCCCAGGATGGAAACTGGGGTCACTGGTGTCTTGGTTCTCCTCAGATCCACCACCAGCTCATTGGTCTTTGCTGTGTTGAGCTGCAGGTGGTTCAGCTCACACCATGAGACAAAGTTATCCACCACAGCTCTGTACTCAGCCTCATCACCCTTGCTGATACATCCAACTACAGCAGAGTCATCAGAAACCTTCTGAAGATGGCAAGATTCTGTCTGGTAGCTGAAGTCCGTGGTGTAAAGGGTAAAGAGGAAAGGAGAGAGGACAGTCCCTTGTGGGGCTCCGGTGTTGCTGACCACTGTATCTGACACACAGTGCCGCAGGCGCACGTACTGTGGTCGGCCAGTGAGGTAATCCACAATCCAGGACACAAGGGGAGGATCCACCAGCATCGCCATCAGCTTGTTCAGCGGTGTTGAAAGCACTGGAGAAGTCAAAGAATGTGACCCTCACAGTGCTCCCTGGCTTGTCCAGGTGGGCGTAGACACGGTTCAGCAGGTAAATGATGGCATCCTCAACTCCAATCCGGGGCTGGTAGGCGAACTGGAGGGGATTCAGGTGCGGACTGACCATAGGCCTGAGCTGCTCCAGGACGAGTCTCTCCAGGGTCTTGATGATATGAGACGTCAGTGCCAATGGTCGGTAGTCCGAGAGATCGCTGGGCTGCGGCGTCTTTGGGACTGGAATGAGGCAGGACGTCTTCCATATCACAGGGACCCTCTCGAGGCTCAGGCTCATTTCGAAGACACGGTGAAGAACTCCACATAGCTGTTCAGCGCAAGCTCTGAGAACCTGTGGGCTGACACCATCAGGGCCTGCAGCCTTACAGGTGGGGAGTTTGCACAGCTGTCTCCTTAAGGCAGGAACACACCTACCCAACCGTCTGAAGCATTTGGGGAGACTCAGACGAGGTCGGGAACAATTATGTTTGGTGTGTTCAGCTGCGTCGGAAGCTTTCGGAGCTGCGTGGACATTGTTGGCTCAGATTGAGCATGCGAAGTCTGAGGAGGTGGGCCGTTGGACACCTGAGCCATTGGATTCTCTGATTGGTTGTGTGCGAGCTGAATGGCCGTTCTGATTGGCGGTGTGCTAGCGAATCAGCGCGGTATGTGGAAGGGATGGAGTACTGTGTGCGCTTTGTTTTTCTATGCACCCTGTTCCGTCATTCCCCGTTTACATGTGTTGCAGTACTGGCACGAGACTAGTTGTTATGTCCGTTCAGGGCGAATTAAGTTGTGTTCATTTGGTAATGCCTCGCTGCATGTTTAGTATGCAGCTGTTTTTATCTTAAATAGTTAAGTTTCGTTTTGATCGAAAGTAAAGAGAGTTGCATGCATAAGCCTCTCGTTTACAACTCGCAACACAAGCGCCACCCGCTTATTGCATCTCGCGCAAGCGCAGAACGTACATGCTACTGTGCAGTAGGCAGCACGTCGAAGCGTTGTGTTCAATGCAACTTTTCTGCCAAAGGGGTCAGACAAGAGGCAACGGAGTGGTCGGAGAGTGGTCGGATAAAGCCTGGTTTATGCTTCTGCGTCGCGGCGACGGCGTAGCTACGTCATCGACCCTATTCCGTCATTGAGCATTCGAAGTTCTGCGTCGAGGGAACGCGTTGGTGTCGGGGGACGTCATCAACGTCAGTGATTCAGGTTTGTTATGCTAACAGGCTAACAACTCGTAGTCAGACAGGCGGCGGTGCTAACGGAGCTAACAGCTGTCTGTCAGTCTGACCGAGAAGTTTCTCACTTTACTTCGCTGTTAGTTGAATTAAATGACATTCACGCTGTCTTTAACTGGCCGTGCGAACCAGTCCGCAGCTTTGTGTGTCTGTTTGTGTGTCTCTGATTGTTGCGTGTTGGCGTTTGCGTGTCGCTAATCCAAGCTGCTGTTTGACAGATTAAGTTTGAATGGACAGAACTTGAGCACACGACAGGTTTTCAAGTGGTTGCCGCTCGTACCACAAGAACTTTCAAATTGGCGGTGTTGTTATACTGTTGACCGGAAAAACTGCTGAGCGGACCAATCACAGTCCTTGCCGTTCGCGTCTCGAGGCGTCGACGTGACGCGTAGTCAGGATTTTTTGGAGGCGCGCGTCAGGCTACGGCGTAGGGTCCGCGTAGGGTTCTGCGTCGACGGCGTAGCTACGCCGTCGCAGCGACGCAGAAGCATAAATCAGGCTTAAGGCAGTTAGACGTCTGGGCGGTGTGTGGGGGCCTTTACATGAAGCGGTGCAAACAGTGCAGGTTGAGTAGGGGGAGATTTGAAGTCCATAGTGAGAGGAGGGCAGGTAGCACGGGAGCCAGGAGAGGTGTGAGGAGTGGGGGATGGGTGTGAGGGGCTCATAAAGTTGGATGAGGTGCTATCAAGAGGAGGAGGGGGGGTCAGAAGTGGTGGTGGCTGGAGACAGTCAGCAGGAGAGACAGCAGGGGCCAGGGCTGCAGTGTTAAACCTGTTGAAGAACAGATTTAACTCACTGGCCCCGGCCACACTGCCATCAGCTCCACTGCTAGTTGGTCTGAAGCCTGTGATAATAATAATAATAATAATAATAATACATTTCATTTGTTTGATGGCGCCTTTCAAGTCACACAAGGTCACCTTACATAGGATAAAAACATAAAATCACAGAATAACATCACAGAATATTAAAAACAAACATTGACATAAAAAGAAAAAGAAAAGACAAGTGTAGTGCACAGTGAACAGTCAGAGTGAGTATGCCAGTTTGAACAGGTGGGTTTTGAGTTTGGATTTGAATGTTGTGATGGAGTCTGACTGTCTTATGAGTGGGGGGAGAGAGTTCCATTGTCTGGGTGCAGAGCAGCTGAAGGCTTGGGCACCCATGGTATTGAGGCGTGGTGTGGGGATGGTTAGCAGTCCAGCAGAGGTTGAGAGGAGGGTGCGAGAGGGGCTGTATTCGTGGAGGAGGTTGCAGAGGTAGGTGGGGGCTAGATGGTGGAGGGCTTTGTATGTGAGGAGGAGGTTTTTGTAGTGGATGCGGTATTGTACAGGGAGCCAGTGAAGTTGGATGAGAATAGGGGTGATGTGGTCAGATGATTTGGTGCGGGTGATAATCCGGGCAGCTGAGTTCTGGATGATTTGCAGTCTGTTGATGAGTTTGGTGGGGAGTCCGGTGAGAAGGGCATTGCAGTAGTCGATGCGGGAATTGACAAATGAATGAACCAGGATTTCGGTGCTGGACTGGGACAGTGATGGGCGGAATCTGGAGATATTACGGAGGTGGAAGAAGGCAGTCTGGGTGATGTTTTTGATGTGAGGTGCAAATGAGAGGGTGCTGTCCAGAATGACGCCGAGGCTCTTGACTTGGGGGGAGAAGGGTACAGGGAATCCGTCGATGATGATGGGTGGGGCTGGGGTGTGTTGTGATGGTCCTCATACCACTCCAGACCTCCCTCATGTTGTTCTGCTGGAGTTTCCTCTCCAGCTTCCTCCTGTAGCTGTCCTTAGCCTCCTTGATCTTTGATAACATCTCTTGATTGATCTCATCACCTCGACTTCTTTCATTACTTACGCCTATTCCATCATGGCAATTAAAACACACACCATCAAGCTTACCTTTGCGGTATCAGCTTCTTTTCCAAGCCACCAACGGGCTGTTTGTTACCTTCCCTTTTTAAAGGACTCCTACGTCAAGAGCAAGCTAAAAGCCCTCGCAATCTTCCTCTTACTGCCAACTTGCTGTTAATGTGCCTCCACACCATCCGTTCCGGGTAACAATGACGGATCCTCTCTTCATCTCTGAATCCGGACAAGTGGCTACTCGATTCTGGTTCGGGTTAGTGTTCGCCACGTGCTCTGGTTGTCTAGTATTTTACATGTTAACTACTCCAGACACTCTTTCAGGATCGGAGCGGCCACTTCAGCCTCCCGTAAAGGCATGCCTGAACACTTCATGCGACTCGCTGGTCCTCCCCAACGTATCATCGCTACATCTGTTCAGATCTTAAAGATCTCAGATCTGCACAATCTCATCTCAAGTGATTGGAGGTTTTTGGGGGGGGTCTGTCGCTACCCGGGTGCAGCGGCGGATTCTCTACAGAGCTTCCCCACAACGCACTCGAAGAACTCAAAGAACCAAGATCTTCAACGTTTTCTTTTCTTTCATAATAAATCGTTTAAACGCATCTTGTTGAAGGTGTGGTCCTTGCTAGTGAAATGAAGATCAATGACATGAACTGGGAAAAGTTCTGACTTCCGTATGAGTTGGTATGAAATTATCCTATAAAAATAATAATAGCAATAATACTAGGGTCTTATAAGTGACTATCAGTACCTAGACTGTTGGTGTCGGCAGCGCTGGGTAGAGTCCAGGGTGGAGCCTCGACATGAAACACACTCTGACTCCACTCCTGAGACGACCTCTTCCGCAGACTGTGGACTGAGTTTCTGAACACACAGAGAAACAGGGGTGAGAAGAAGAACCAGGGCTCATGGGAAACATAGTCTCACTGTGGTTTTCATTAGCTGATGTTGAACTGACACGCTGTGCTCACTCACTGTATCTCGATGAGCGGATGCTTGATGGACATGTTGGTGAGCGGTGTTAGTTGAGATGGGATGTTGGCAGCCGCCTCCCCCACTAGACCCAGAGGGCTCTTCAACACCGGCAGGAAGTCATCTGCAAACAGGAAACAGAATGGGTTAAGAGTGCGACGTTAAAAAAGTTATCAGCTGATCCCAGCCCTACATCAGCTGGACTCTGGTGATGATGTTGGGACCCACAGAGGAAGTTGATCATTGTGGATTTCAAAATGGACACTGAACTGAACTCAGTGTCCCAGAATTCCCAATTCTTCACACATAAATGCAAAATTCAGCTTTGAGCTTCTCTTGGTCAGGGTGACAGACACCGCTGTTCTAAATACACCTATGAGGTACTTGTACTTTACTTGAGTATTTCCATTTTCTGCTACATTAAACTTCCACTCCACTACATGCATTTGATTACTTTAGTTACAGACTGCATGCTGGCCCAAAGTAATTGATTTTCTCATCAATCAGATAAACACAGCTTACACACAGTACTCAGTTTATACATACATGTAAATGTATGGATCAGTTACTTTTACTGATACTTTGATACTTAAGTACATTTAACATCAGGTACAGTTGTCCAGTTGCCTATGATACAGCACTTAGAATGTGACACCATCACAGGAGTGTGAAGTGACACCGCTCAGTGATCTGAACAGGAATATAAATCCTGTCTGGACTCAGAAACACAGTCGGACCTGAATCAACTCTTGATGCAACACAATGTCACAGTGCTGTGTTGGCCAATAACATCCACTCTAACAAGCATTCCTGGTCGGTAGGGTTGGGCATCGTTTGGATTTTAACAATTCCGATTCCGATTCTCAATTTTGATTCTTTGAGTTGTGCAGGTAAGATCGATGTGGTTGACCTCACTAAGCTCTGAGATTATATTTGATTTTTCAACCTGGTACCAAGATGGGATCAATGTATTACTTAAATAGTCCTTTGTAGGGGGGTGTACATTGGGTTTATTGAATGGATCATATCGATGCAAACACAAAAACAAACATTAGGTATCTTTAGTAAATTTAACTTAGCATTTAACTTTTAAACAGAGAATAAGAGCTGAACACATGTCCATATGTTGTGATGTTTTTAAATGAAACAAGCACTGTGCCAAAGACAAATCTGTCAATAAAGTTAAACCTGAACTGTTACTGTAAAGTTAGGTTAGGGGTAGATAACAAGTAGCTACCAGCTAAGTTAGTTAGCTTAACGTTATTCTTATTTGCTTACGGTACCTAAACGTGGGCGACATCTGAAAAGACTGGGGTCGCTGGCTCAAATGGAGCAAGCCGGGCGGAGTAATACAAACCCCGGAAACAAACTAGTACAGGCATTTAGGAACCAAAAAAAAAAAAATCGAAATTCAAACATCTTCGTAACGGTTCCGGAACCGGACGTTAGGGACCGGTTCCCATTTAGAACCGGTTCTCGGTGCCCAACCCTACTGGTAGATTAGTTCAAATTAAGCCAATCAGAACGAAATAATTTCTTCATTGAACTGTTGCTCGAGTCTGTGACGAGAGGACATGTTTGTGCCCGGCGGACCTGAACCATCAGCGTCAATGTTCGGTGAAGGAAACAGGAAGCAGCTTCACAAATGTCTCAGATCAGCTGTGTCACATATTTAATAAACCTGTCAACTGATCACCACCTGGTGGTGAGTTGGATCCGCTGGCAGGGGAGGAAGCTGGACAGACTTGGCAGACCCAAACATAGTGGGAGGGTCTGCTGGGAACATCTGGCGGAACCCTCTGTCGGGGAGGTCTTCAACTCCCACCTCCGGGAGAGCTTTGACCAGATCCCGAGGGTGGCAGCCCGTGGCAGCAATCCCCGAACTCCGGAAGTAAGGGATGCTGTCAAGCTGAAGAAGGAGTCCTATCGAGCCTGGTTGGCTCCGGGGGACTCCACTTGGAGAAGGCAGGGGTCGACAATATAAATGGCCCGGTGGCCCGGATGTACTTTTAAAACTGTCCGGGCCACCAGAACGCTCCAAGCACTGGCCCGGTGGGGCCATTGAAAAATAATTCCCTGTGGTTTGAAATGATTTCTGTGAAATCGTCTCGGTAGCTAATTACCACTAATAGTGTTACGAGATCCCGATCAAAGACAGAGACACTACTTTCTGTGCGCAGCGAGCGCTGTGCCCTGTGACGTCAGTACACCTGCAAGCAACTGCAGTGTGCACAGCTCGCTCGCTCACTGCTGCTGATTGAAGGTTGTCACTAGAACCGATAAGAACCTTTTTTTCGGTACCGTTAAACTTTGCCCTCAGCGCGCGTCGTGTCGAGTCCTGTTGGGACCAATGCGGACCTTACACGCGGACCAGAGCACGCGCTGGGTCTCGGTGCGGCTACAGTTGAGCTCGCGGTCCGTTTACGTGAACGCTGCAGATCCTCGAGCCGCTCCAGCTGCTCGGTGTGCGCCACAGCGGTGGTGTGCGTTTACGCCATAATACATCCATGGTTTGGAGCAGAGAAAAAACAAACGTGTGTAAACACAAAATAGAGCTGAGAAATGAAACAATGAGCTAGTTTTGCATCAGTCTGTGGAAGCAGCCTAAAAGTGAATGAATGAGAACAACAGTTCTATCATTAAACTACTTGAAGATAAAAGTAACGACTACATGACTTTACGTTTGTGTTGAGGCATATTTACCATTTTAACTCTGTTTTTACTGTGGAGCTTAAATACAAGTTTGATGTGAAACAGTTATTTATTTATTTATTAAATAAAGTAGCCTAATGAATTTTTTTTTTTTCTTAAATCGTGGTATCGAATAAGTATCGAGAATCATGGAAATTTACTAGTATTGGTATCGTAGAGAGTTCCAGCCTTGATGGCTAGACCGCAGGAACTGGCTGGGATACGTTAGTTTTTGTTTATATGGGGATCGATACATGACATTGTCCTGGGCCAGTGGTTAGAATGGTGGGGCCAGTGATCTTCAAAAGCTACTGGCCCGGAGGGCCAGTGGCAAATTTCCCTTATTGTCTACCCCTGGAAGGCATTCGACAGTGTCCCTCGTGGTATTCTGTGGGAGGTGATCCAGGAGTACGGGGTCGGAGGCCCTCTGTTAAGGGCTGTACGGTCCCTGTACGCCCGGAGCAGGAGCCTGGTTCGCATTGCCGTAATCAGTAAGTCAGACCTGTTCCGTGCATGTTGGACTCCGGCAGGGCTACCCTTTGTAACTGGTTCTGTTCATTATTTTTATGGACAGAAATTCCAGGTGCAGCCAAGGGCCGGAGGGGGTCTGGTTAGGGAGCCACTGGATTTCATCTCTGCTTTTCGCAGATGATGTTGTCTTGTTGGCTCCTTCGAGTCAGGATGCCTTGGGATCCTCATGGAAAAGCTAGAGGAAGTGTCCGGGGTGAGGGAAGTCTGGGTGTCAATGCTCAAACAGCTGCCCCCGCTACCCGGACCCGAATAAGCGGAAGAAAATGGATGGATGGATCTGTACAACCCTGATCTTTATTATTATGGATGCGTGATCTAAGACGTTTGTTGTTGTTTTTACGAGTGTAGTATCTAGAGCTAATCTAGTGGTAACGTTAGCCAGCTTTGTTGTAACAACATACATTCATGTATTGCTGTAAACTACGTATCGCATTACATTTCATAAATGAAGTAAAATTTACATACCTGTCTAGGAGGAATCGGGCAAATTCTGGATCCGACTTGAATCCCTTCAAACCCTGCACCTCTCGAAGGAATCGCCAATGTTTATTCGTGTTTTAGCCCTAGCTCGATCGGATTCCCTCATGGCCTTTCGTTGGTCTTCGGTTCAAATTCTTTTTCTCTTCTTTGTCTCATTATCAGCCATGACAAAAGTTTTAGCTCAGTTAGCACTGGCTAGCGTAGCAACAAAACAGCTATGCGGTCCCTAGTGTCGTCAGTTCTGGTCTGACTGCCGTAAATCGTTTCGTCAGTGGTCCAACCCGACCAATGCCTTTCAGAGGTACAGAATTAGACTACTTAGAAATAGCGTATCTTCACACTGATGGGCTCATTTGCTGTTGTAGGTAACAGAGACACATCAGCAGAAACCAGAGACTTTTGCATATCCAGTTAAAAACTCCGTACAGGGTCTTTAACTAAATTTAAATTTTTAATTTAATGATTTTTTTTTTATTGAAATCTTTAATTCCATACTTCTGAAAATGTTTTATTTTGCTCTTATAAGATTATTTATTATATTTCTGTTTGATCAGATTAGATTTTTGTACTTTTATAACATATTAAAATGTAATATTATATATTTCTATTTCTTAATGTTACTTTACTCAAATTGCGTATTATTATTATTATTATTATTATTATTATTATTACTACTATTACTATTATTATTATTATCATTATTGCATATTGTTTTATATAATTAAATATTTAATTCTGATTTTTTAAAATCTTTTCTTTTTTTAAAAAAGTTTCACAAAGATTTCACAGCAGAGTCATATTTTGAATCAAGCGTTCTTCTAAAAGTGAGGCCGGGGACCAAAACTGGGTCTCCAGCAGGTTCAGTCTGGTCCACCAGATGTTTCGGGTTTCAACAAAAATAGAAATGAATTAACAACCATATTTATATAAATCATCGCTTACACTGTTTTGATTTTTTGATGCTCAACTGTTCTTTTTCACAACCTGTGGTTTGTGATGATGTGTGCAGCCTGCAGGAAGCGCTCACAGCTCCTCGCTATTAGTCTGATCTGAACTGTAACACAAACTTCTGTTCAGTTGTAATGCAGTCTGCTCTTGTTAAACGTTGTCAGTCAGCGGTAAACTTGCTGAACGAGTCTGCAAACGAGCAGAATACCTGAGAACCAGGTGAGCTGCTCTGACGGGCCCCAGACACCGACTGACAAACAGACATCCCAAACAACATGAAGAACATTACAGCTGCAAGCAGCGATGAACGAACCCTCGCAGTCCACGCACATTGGTGCATGATGCTGTCGGGGTGTGCCGCGTAGAGGTATTCAGGGCAACACCCTCTACATGTTTGAGCAATTTGGAGTAGATGGCTAATTGTATTTGGAAGTTACAATGACTTGATGGTTTTATGGCTAAACATCAAAATGGACTGCACCACCACGGCCACCAGGTGTGACGTAGGTGAAAGCTTTTGATGACCTAGGGGGAGTTAGAAAAAGTATGTTTTTCATTTTTGGCAATTTTGCGAATGGAAATTTACCTCGAAAGTTGGCGTGGCCTACATTACACTATTCAACTGAATATAGGGAACACGTAGATATAAGGTTTAAAAATGTGGGCCATATTATGTGGGATTTATTTGGCACCACCTGCTGGTCATTTTTGGTGTGTGAGTTACAGGGGCCAGTCTATACCACGCCTATGAATTCCATTGACATAATAGTTATGGTGTGGGCACAGTGGCAAACATTTAATTAGACTGCCACCAGAGTGCCACCTAGTGCCACTTCACCGCCACATCCAGAGCTTCACTGAGATGTGTGTGTGTGTGTGTGTGTGTGTGTGTGTGTGTGTTTTTCCTCTCATTCAGCCACCTGCAGCTGACATCCGACATCACATCCTGACGATGATGTCACTGATGATGTCACTGCAGCCTGACAACAACAGGAAATGTTCCTCAGCTCCCGAAAACACATCACTTCCTGTTTCCTGTTGCCCCGCCCCCATCGTTAAACATAGTAACATACATTAAAGGAGCAGTCTGACATTTCCTGACCTTCTATGGTTCCTGTTCTCAGTCACCAGTTGAACCAATGACACCAGTTCAACACTGGAACAGAGCCTCAGGACCTGCACGCTGAGCTGTTTGTTCTCAAACTGAAATCCAGATCAGCTGATGACTGAAACTTTTTAATCTGTCACTGTTTCACTTCAGCTGTAATCTGCTGCTGTTCTTTCTTTCCACTGTCAACTAATAATCAATTGATTAATCAACAGTGAACAGAAACTGTCTACAGGTTCAGAATGAGGTCAAACCAGACTGATTATCCACCCAGTTTTTGAGTCTGAACCTGTTCTCCATTAGAGTGAGCTAAATGAACTGTTAGCTGCTCCTATCTGCAGTGTACGCACAGATTTTATAGATTACTTTGATCCTGAAGGAAACTTAAAAACATGAAGATTCTAGGGGTGGGGGGAAAAAATCGATTCACATAAGAATCGCGATTCTAATCATCCACAATTCTGAATCGATTCATAAACTTCAAAAATCGTTTATTTTATTGACGTCCCCCCGTCTCTCTGCACGCCCCCACGGGCTTTTCCATAAAAGAAGCAAGCTTGGAAAAAAAAAAAAAAAGACGTGGCACAACTCTACTCTGAAGAGGGTCAGGAGCTATGGAGGAGCAACAAATTCAGCCAGTCCCATCTTCAATGAAGGCAGGAGTTTGGACTCATTTTGGGTTTTATTATCTCCCTGGGACACAGCAGCTCGACATGAGTCATTCAGTATGCAAGGTTTGCAAAACGAAAGTGAAGTACTTTAGAAACACTACAAATGCCCGGGCACACATCGCACGTCACCACCCAGAGTTAAAAGGAGCGACAGCGGAACAACAGCCACCTCCAGCAGCAGCACTTTTACTGATACTTTGACACTTAAGTAGGTACAGGTACAGTTGTCCAGTTGCCTATGACACAGCACTTGGAATGTGTCACCATCACAGGAGTGTGAAGTGACACTGCTAATTGATCTGAACAGGAATATAAATCCTGTCTGGACTCGGAAACACACCTGAATCAACTCTTGAGGCAACACAATGTCACAGTGCTGCATTGGCCAATAACGTCCACTCTAACAAACATTCCTGGTATATTAGTTCAAACTAGAAAAAATGCATTTCCTGCGAAAATACAGTGTGAATGCTGAAGCGAAATCTGCTGAATGTACTGCCGAAAAGTTGAAAAAGTTGAAAAGTTCAAGGCCGAAAGAGCTTACAAAATTGAACTTGTTGATAGCCGAACAGTTTCTGTAGCTGAACATGAAGCTGAATGTATAAACAAGCTGAAAAGGCAGAAAGAGGAATATTTTTAAAAGATGAAGAGGCAGAAAAGCTGAGGAGGGCTGAAGGAGCTAAAAAAGTTGAACATTTTCATAGCTGAACATGAAGCGCAATGTATGAAGGAGTTGAAAAGGCAGAAAGATGAATATCTGAAAAGGCTAAAAAACTGTAGAGTAAGAGGTCTGGAAGAGCTTAAAAAGCTGGAAAAAGACTGAAAAGGCCAAAAAGTTGTGGAGTAACAGGGTTGAAAGAGCGTAAAAAGGTGAAAAAAGACTGAAAAGGCAGAAAAGTTGTAGAGTAAGAGGACCGAAAGCGCTTAAAACGGGAAAAAAGGATGAAAGAGCTTAAAAGGGTGAAAAAAGACTGAAAAGGTGGAAAGTTAAAGGCTGAAGGAGCTTAAAAAGGTGAAAAACGACTGAAAAGGTGGAAAGTTTAAGGGTGAAAGAGCTTAAAAAGGTGAAAAAAGACTGAAAAGGTGGAAAGTTAAAGGCAGAAAGAGTTTTAAATGGCTGCATTGTCTATGTAAAGTAAAAGATGTGGGATCCAAATCCCAAAGAGAAGTCTTTCTAGCTCTTCTTCTCTAGCTCAGGCACTACACACGCACTCTTCAGATACACACACTGGAGAAGTAGCAGAGACAGAGATGAAGGGGTCAGCATAAGAATGAATGGGAAAATGCCTCCCAAACCCCTGCGATTTTTGAAAAAACTGTAATGTTATGGCCAAAATATTTATATACTGAGTGAGAGGAGACATTGCTGAGGATTTGAAGCTTTTCACATTTGATTTAATGTAAAAAAAAATTTGGGAAAAAGCTGAATTGCTGAAAAAGTTGAAAAGTTGAAAAGCTGAAAAGTAGAAGGCTGAAAGAGCTGAAAAGGCTGAACATTTTAATAGTTGAACGGTTTCAATAGCTGAAGGTATCTGCCGAATGTACTGCCGAAAAGCTGAGAAGCTGAAAAAGTTGAAAAGTTCAAGGCCAAAAGAGTTTAAAAAGTTGAACATGTTGATAGCTGAACAGTTTCTGTAGCTGAACATGAAGCTGAATATATAAAGAAGCTGAAAAGGCAGAAAGATGAATATTTTTAAAAGATGAAACGACAGAAAAGCTGAAGAGGGCTGAAAGACTTGAAAAAGTTGAACATTTTAATTGCTGAACATGAAGTTGAATGTTTGAAGGAGTTGAAAAGGCAAAAAGATGAATATCTGAAAAGGCTAAAAAGCTGTAGAGTAAGAGGGCAGAAAGAGCTTAAAAAGGTGAAAAAAGACTGAAAAGGTGGGATGTGGGATCCAAATCCAGCTGAGGAGAAGTCTTTCTCCAGATTTTCCAGCTGCTCCCCACTCTAAAGATGATGTCATGCACTCTGGCTCAGGCACTACACAAGCACTCTTCAGATACACACGCTGGAGAAGTAGCAGAGACAGAGATGAAGAGATCCCCTTAGGAATGAATGGGAAAACGCCTCCCAAACCCCTGCGATTTTTGAAAAAACTGTAATGGTTATGGCCTAAATATGTATATGCCGAGTGAGAGGAGACATGGCTGAACTCGGTCATGTCGTTTTTATTTCTGTCGAGTCAGAAACGAGGGCACAGGAGTGAGAGACAACTCAGGTACCATCTGCTCTCGGCCAGAAATTTAGGCTCAAAATTAACATTGCGGCTTATGGGGCTATATTTCAACTTCTTGTCGCTCTTGGGCTGCTAAATCCCAAACCGTACGTCCTACATCTGAAATGAGACCATCAGCTGAAAGCCAACAAGATTTCCTACATTTCTATGCATACATTGTCTATAGGGATGCTCCGATCAGCATTTTTGGGAGCCGATACGATAACCGATCACAGGAATCATAAATCTGCCGATACCGATCACCGATCACAGAATGGATGGGAGAATAATAATAATAATCCTCAATGTCCTGTATTTACAATCTAGCCTTGTGCACCACTTAAAGTAGTAAAACCATTTGTACTAAAATAAATAATAAATAAAATCAAGATCGTTATGTACCACAATCAACTTTATTTTTGTGTAAACACCCTGTCAAGAGCAATAGATGAAATAAAATAAAATAAAGCTTTTTTCCATAAGCTTTGTTGTTATATCCCTCCACAGGGTTCTCCCCAGAAATGTGTAGTGTAGTGGCGCACGGTCAGCGGGGGGCGGGGTAGAGCGATCGCTCAGCGGGGTGGAGATCGCTCCTCATGGGCTCCCATAGTTCATAAAACTGCACTGTCTCGTTAGTAGCTTGGTTTTGTGGCGTCGGACCTCGTCGGACACTTGTTGTTCACTACAAGAAGACCGCGGCAGCCCACAAACACCCGCTATAATGCAGCTAACATTAGAAATGGGTATAGCGGCGCAGCGCCGCTATTCCACCGTCTGGGGAGAACCCTGCTCCACCTTTTACTGTCCCTGCTGTAAGGCTCCGGACGTCTAAACGTTTCACTTACAGTGAGCTGAGTGACGGCTGTCTTTGGGATTTGTTTTGCCCGGGCTTGTTTCTCATACTCGCCATATTCTGTTGTGTGGCGCGTTCTCAAATGCCGTCTCGGGCAAAAAAATAAAATATATATATATATATAAACATATTTATATGCGATCGGCTTTTCTGATCGGCACTTTGAGAGTCCACCGATCAACCTGTTTAGGGTCCATATCAGCCGATGACGAATTTTATTTCCTATCTTCGAAAGCCGCTCTCCACTCTGGCGATGATGTCATCCACTCTAGCCGACGCAATACACACCCATTATAAAATCAGAAGAGGAGCTAAAAGTTCCTAAAACTAAAACTGCGATATTTTCAAAACCGTACTAATTTTTTAAAAACTGAATACATCGGCAATTGTTTAAGGTCTTGAGACTGGTTTAAAGTTTGAATGGTGTCACTCGCTCAACGTATGAGGAACAAGATGAGGTTGAAAGGCGATGAGTTTTGAAGAGGATTTGAAGATTCAATGTTAAAAATTTTTGGGAAAAAGCTGAATTGCTGAAAAAGCTGAAGAGCTAAAAAAGCTGAACATTTTAACAGTTGAAGGGTTTCAATAGCTGAACGTATGCTGAAGTTATAGCAGAATGAAATTTGAAAAAATCCCCATAAGGATGAATGGGGAAAATTTTGCAGAAAAAGCTGAATATTTCCAAAAGTATTAAAGGTAGAAAAAAGAAAAATACAAGCAGTCATGTCCTTAAAAAGCTGAACATTTTGATACTTGAATGGTTTCAATCGCTCAAGATTTGTAGGAGGAGATACGTGCTGAAAAACTTACGGAATCAGGAATAACTAGAAAAATTGTATTTCCTGCGAAAATACAGTGTGAATCGAGGCTGAAGCGAAATCTGCCGAATGTACTGCTGAAAAGCTGAAAAAGTTGAAAAGTTCAAGGTCGTAAAAGAGTTTAAAAAGTTGAACATGTTGATAGCGGAACAGTTTCTGTAGCTGAACATGAAGCTGAATGTATAAAGAAGCTGAAAAGGCAGAAAGATGAGTATTTTTAAAAGATGAAACGACGAAGCTGAAGAGGGCTGAAAGACTTGAAAAAGTTGAACATTTTAATTGCTGAACATAAAGTTGAATGTTTGAAGGAGTTGAAAAGGCAGAAAGATGAACATCTGAAAAGGCTTAAAAGCTGTAGACTAAGATAGCTGAAAGAGGTTAAAAAGGTGAAAAAAGACTGAAAAGGCCGAAAAGTTGTGGAGTAAGAGGGCAGAAAGAGCTTAAAAAGGCGAAAAAAGAATGAAATGGGCGAATAGTTGTAGAGTAAGAGGGCAGAAAGAGCTTAAGAAGGTGTAAAAGGATAAAGCAAGAGGGCCGAAAAAGCATAAAAAAGGTGAAAAAGGATGAAAAGCTGTGGAGTAAGAGGGCTGGAGGAGGTTAAAATGGTGAAAAAATGTGAAGAGCTGCAGAGTAAGAGGGCGGAAAGAGCTTAAAAGGGTGACAAAAGACTGAAAAGGCCAAAAAGTTGTATAGTAAGGGGTAGACATAGCTGAAACAGGTGAAAAGAGGCTGAAAGGTGAAAAGTTAAAGGCAGGAACAGCTTGAAATAGCTGCAGACATGCTGTATCAGGACCAGAGACAGAGACGAAAATGTCCCCCATAAGGAATGAATGGGAAAACGCCTCCCAAACTCCTGCGATTTCTGAAAAAACGGTGATGGTTATCACCAAAATATTTGTATGGTGAGTTACAGGAGGAGTTGCTGAACGCGGTCATGTCGTTTTTATCTCTGGAGAGTGCAAAATGAGGGTGGGAGAGCGAGAGACAAATCAAGTACCGTCTGCTCATTTCCGGCAAATTCGGCTCAAAATTAACATTGCGGCTTATGGGACGGCAGTGAGAGTTGCTGTCGCTCTCTGGCTGCTAAATCCAAAACCGTAAGTCCCACATCTGAAATAAGACTATCAGCTGAAAGCCCACAAGATTTCCTACATTTCTATGTATATATTGTCTATGTCAAGTAAAAGGTGAGGGATCAAAATCATGCTGAAAACAAGTTTGTCCACTTTTTCGGAGCAGCTCTGCCCTCTGGGGTGCGGCAGTTGGTGATGTCACTCACTCTAGCCAACGCAATACACACCCATTATAAACGCAGAAGACGGGCTAAAAATCGCTCAAACTAAAACTGCGATTATTTCAAAACCATACAAGATTTTTTAATACTGAATACAGGTCCAATAGTTCAAGATCTGCTGAGTGCTTTAAAGTTTGAATGGTGTCTCTCGCTCAATGTAGGAGGAGCAAAAAGAGGTTGAAAGGCGATGAGTTTTGAAGACTATATGAAGCTTTTCCCATTTGCGGCAATGTTAAAATTTTTTGGGAAAAAGCTGAATTTCTGAAAAAGTTGAAAAGTTGAAAAGCTGAAAAGCTCAAGACTGAAAGAGCCGAAAAAGCTGAACATTTAAATATTTGAATGGTTTGAATAGCTGAAGGTATGCTGAAGTTATCGCAGAATGAAATTTGAAAAAATCCCCATAAGGATGAATGGGAAAAAATTTGCGGAAAAAGCTTAATATTTCGAAAAGTATAATAGTTAGAAATGAGAAAAATACAAGCAGTAATGTCCTTAAAAGGCTGAACATGTTGATATTTGAATGGTTTCAATAGCTCAAGATTTGAAGGAGAAGAAACGTGCAGAAAAAACGTACGTAAGCAGGAATAATAAAAAGAAATTCCAGAAGAACAATAGTGTTAATTAAGCCGATCAGAACCAAATCCTTTCTTCACTGAACTGTTGCTCGAGTCACAATGTGTTGTAACAGATGGAAATTCCTGCAGGATCACAGCTGTTTTTATTTTTTTTCCATTTCTTGTGTAGAATGGTTTAAAAGTAACATTTAGTTGCAGTTAAGTGGCCCTGACTAAGCTTAAAAACTGAAACACAGACAGACAGGTCCGTGCAAACTCACACAATCATCAAGTTAACTATGTCCCGGCCTGAATCTCTCCTGTTCTCCAATAGCTGTGTGTAAAAATACTTTGATGACATTTGACAGTCACCCTCTTGAAGGGTTATAAATCCAACGAGTCTGTCCTCTGATGACACTGAATATTAAAGCAGAGGATTCATCTGAGCAGTCACAGACAATCAGCAGTTTCTTTGACAAAGATTTGGTGAAAAATGACTCAGTGGTGTGTCATCCTCAGAGCCAATCCCTTGCCTGGAGGACGGATGATCTGGGAGGAGGAAGAGGGGTGGGGTTACCACGAGACACACCCCCCCAAAAATACATGAGGAGGAAACAACTAGACCAGTTAAACTATCATCACTATCAGATCGGTTAAATCACCATCAGACCAGTTAAACTACCATCAGACCAGTTAAACTACCATCAGACCAGTTAAATCACCATCAGATCAGTTAAAGCACCACAAAGCCCTCCATAACCAGGCCCCTTCCTACCTCACAGACTTGCTCCACCACCACACTCCCTCCCGAAACCTCCGATCATCCGACGCAAACCTCCTCTCACACCCACTCAGGACCAAGCACCGCACCTGGGGCGACAGAGCCTTCTCCATAGCCGCCCCCTCCCTCTGGAACGCTCTCCCCAAACACATCCGTGACTGTTCTAACCCATCCACCGTCAAATCATTACTCAAGACCCACCTTTTCAAATCTGCTTTTAACCTGCAACAATAGCTGTTTTTCTCTGTACCCCCATCAGTTTTCGTTATCACTAACACACATAGCTATCTGCACATTGTATGTACTTTTCATTTATTTCTCTATGTATTTTTTCCTCTGTATTTGTATATTTCCTCTGTATTTTTGTTTTATGTAAAGCGTCTTTGAGATCTGTAAAAGCGCTGTATAAATAAAATGTATTATTATTATTATTATTATTATTATTATTATTATTATCATCAGACCAGTTAAAGCACCATCAGACCAGTTAAAGCACCATCAGACCAGTTAAAGCATCATCAGACCAGTAGAACCAGAAAGTGTGGTTGTCATTGACTCACCTGCAGTGTTGTTGCTGTTGTTGTTTGTCTCTGAGCAGCTGGTCGTCTGTCTGTGCTGCCAGCGTTTCACCTGAAGCTTCTGCAGCCAATAGAGCATCAACTCCTGGGTCACAGCCTGAGGGGGCGGGGCATGTGCATCAATATTTACATTTACTTTAAAAGGACACTTTTACGTCAAATCTCAGAATAAAATGAGTGAATGTTTGTTTCCATCCAACTGCATGTAGTCTGATAATCACCTCCAGTGATGTCACTCATGGGCTCAGGTGCATTGTGGGTAATGAAGGAATAAGAATGTGTGGAATAATCTCTCAGTGATCTCTCTGCTTCTTTAGTTTTTAAACTGTCAGTAATGAGTCCGACAGTTTTATAGTGACATGATAAAACAAAACCTGGAGCCTACATTATCCACAATGCACCTGAGCCCCTGTTTAAACCATCAAACTCAGACCAGGTGAGATTTATTCTTTCTAACAGGACGGTCTGAACCCTACCTTGAGTACGAAGGTGCGTTCAGGTGTCTTGATATGGAAGGTGCCCTTCTCAGCCTTTAGTGGGTAGGTAAAGGTGGCACTGCAGAGTTCCACCCGGCCCAGCGGCGTCACATCCTGCGACGTACGGTAGTAGAACAGCTGGTTCTTCTTCTCCTCGTGGGTGAACCAGCGCAGCTTCCAGGCCTTCAGAGGGCCCCCCTGCTTCTGCAGGAAGCCACACAGTTTGGGCTCACTTGCGGAAGAATCTGGAGGGCGGGGCTGCACCTGGTCACAGAACACCTCAATGGTGAGGGGCGGAGCCAGGGTTGACACTGTAGTCAGATGGACTGCAAGAGGAGGAGGAGTTGTGTTCAGGTGAGGAGGATCTCCTTGGTCGTGATGCCTCTCAGCTGTGGGTACAGTGAATTTCTCTGGAGGTGGAAAAACAGTTACATCCTTTAAGGGAGGATGAGGATGAAGAGGGTCAGTTTTCTGGTTTGTCAGACAAAGATCTTCCTGTTGTCGGTGTTCCTGAGAGTTGGCTCGTTCTTGTTCTAGTCTATCACAAAAAGGATCTCCTGGTTTCTTCAGAACTGTATGATGAGGATCTGGTTGATCTGAGCTAGGAGAATCTTTTGTTTCCTTTTTATTTATCACAGGTGAATGTCCCAGTTGCTGTTGGTCCGTATCTAGTTCGGTTCGATCTGGTTTAAGGTTTTTTGGTTTTGGTTGATCTGCATTTGTTTCATGTTTTAGAGCAGTCTGATCTTCTGTCTGAAAATAATTTTCTGTTTTTTGCTTTACTGTTGGGGGATCTTTGTGATTTGTGTGTTTATTGAGAACCCGCTGGTCAGGTTCTTCTGCAGTTAGCTGGGTCTCTGCAGGACTGCAGGACTTCTGGTGTTTCTCTGCAGGAGGACTCTGGTGTTCCTCAGCTGTAGGATTCTGGTGTTTCTGTGCAGGACTCTGGTGGTTTTCTTCAGGAGGACTTTGGTGTTGCTCTGAAGGACTCTGGTGTTTCTTTGCAGGAGGACTCTGGTGTTTCTTAGCAGGAGGACTCTGGTGGTTCTCTGCAAGAGGAATCTGGTAGTTCTCTGTAGGAGGACTCTGATGGTTGTCTACACGATTCTGGTGTGTCTTTACAGAATAGTGGTGTTTCTCTACAGGACTGTGGTGTATTTCAGCAGGACTCTGGTGGTTCTGGGACTGGGACAGCCAGACTGACTCTCCCCTCTGCTCCCCCTCCTCCTCAGAAGCTGAGATCCAATCAGCTGGTTGAAGAGTCTCCTTGTCAGTGTAGGCAGGAAGCAAGCGAGATGAGGCAGCGCTGGGATTTCCTGTCGAGCCGCCTCTATTCATCCTCCTAAAGAAAAGAGGAGAGAAAGGAGGAGCAAGCCATAATGATGTTTGTTTGGATGTTGAGGCCAGAACAGTAGTCACAATAAAACACAGATTTAACAGTTTATTCCATGAATCTTCACCACAGCACAGTTTCTCAGAGCAACATGTCAGCTTTCTCACAAGAACTACTTCTCTCCTCCTGTGAGACAGCTTCAAGATACATTTCATTCTTGTAAATGTCTTTGTAACATCCAGAATCTCTCTGACCCAGGACAAGCCTCACATGATATCTAATAGTTTTAACTTAAGTTAAACAAAAACACGACAAAAAAATTTATCTGTAAAATGTTTCATGAATTTGAAGTTATTGGTATTTTGCAAAATATACAGATTAAAGGGAAACATGGTCTAAAAATAATATATATGATATTAGTCTTACAAAGTGTCTTATCTCAGAGTGTAATATAACAATAATTATATAATGAAATAATTATTTGCTGACTTAATTGTTGGCTGTTGTTTTTTTGTAATTTTTCTCATCGTGAGTATTAAAGTGTTTCAGTGCAGGACTGACTTCTTCTTCTGCTGTCCGTCACCCTCAGTGAACACAAACAAGCTCTGAAGGTTCAGAGGAAGTAATTTCCACAGTAATGACACATAATGACAGGAAGTGGCAGCACAACACTCTCCTGACAAGCACACACGCACGTGAGTGCGTCAGTAAGACCCTCTCCAAACCCTGACCCTCCAACTGAACATGACCTGAACCTGATTCTGACCTGAGCCTGAACCAGACTTTGACCTGAACCTGACTCTGATCTGAGCCTGACTCTAACCTGAACCTGAGTCTAACCTCAGCCTGACTCTGACCTGAACCTGAGTCTAAACTGTACCTGACCTGAACCTGACCTGAATCTGACTCTCACCTGACTCTAACCAGGGCTGAGTTGGACATAGGTCAGGGATGAGTTAAATGTTGCACTGACTCCTCTGAGTATCTTCAGCTTTTACTGTCAGCTCAACATGCAGAAGGTTTAATTCCCTGTGTTTTACCTGTCAGGCTACAACAGCTTGCCCTTCATTGTTGACAGAGGACCTGCAGACAGAATTCAGGGCAGAAAACTCACTGTCACCTTGTCAGCTTGTTTTTCAGTTACAAAGAAGAATTTGATTCATTTTATATATATTCCACGTCTCAGGACACTGTTAAAGACAGGAGACATGAACATTTTAATAACCGCTCAAACTTCAGAGTCCAGGTGTGTCTGCAGAGCACAAACACCTGCTCATCTATCAGGACACTAAACCACAGCTGTCAACATCCGTTGCTGAAATACACATAGAGCTAGTGAGCGCGCGCACACACACGCTGTTGAGCCTCACCATGTCCTGACCTGTTCAGAAACACACCTGAGTGTTTACCTGAAGGGGCGTGGCCTGACCACACCTCTGGGTCTGGATCGTGTTTGACTAGCAGCTGCAGCAGAAACAAAGTGAGACTGAGACACTGTCGGCTCTGTTTCTTGTTCTTCTTGTTCTTGTTCCTCTTCTTCTTGTTCTTCTTCTTCTTGTCCTTGTTCTTCTTCTTGTCCCCCTTCTTCTTCTTCGTGTCTCGTGATCGGTCCTGTGTCCTGGTCTTCTCTCTTCGGTCTCCGTCCCTCCCGCCGGTCACACTCCGCTCAACAACTCATCAAGTTACCGCGATAACACACACAACTTCCGTTCTTTCAATTTCAAAAATACATTTTCAAAATAAAACCTAGATTTCCTATCGGTGATATCACTCCTTCATGATGGCGTCATATTCAGTCAGCCAGTCATAGTATTGATTCCATCCAGTGGTAAAAAGTAACTCATAGAAATGTACTCGACATTTACAGTTACTTGTCTTAATACTTTCATTTCCTGCAGAACACAGTCTGAAGAGTCACAGCAGAGTCACTGTTGAGATTAAAGGAGCAGTCTGTAGAAATGTTCATGAGGAGAGAAAGATGTTCAAACAAACTGAATATTCAAACTCTCTTTGTTTCGACTGAATAAACTGCATTAACACACTGACCTTAAAGGAGCATTACTGTGTTTATATGTGGCCAACTGCCAACCCCTGCCAACTTTCTAGCTTCAAACAGTGTTGTGGGACTTTATTTTCCTCTGAGAACAGCTGGTTTATTCACACTTTGTATTATTAGCTCATTAATATCGAATTTTTAAGACATTTCAAGATAACAGCAGACCTTTTTGTCTCAGATACAAAGAATATAAAACACTTTGTCACTTTGTGCAGCTGTAATGACACATTACACTGTGATGATCATAACTTTAAATGTGTACAGGACAGGCAGTGGAAGAAGTTTACAATGAACATGAGCATCATTTCTAAACAGTTTGTAAAAAGAAAAGATCATCACTAAAGATTCATTTTGATATTTACACATATGTTTCATAACATAATAAATGCTAACAAGAGCATTTTATGGATTCCACAGAAATGTAGTGATGGATACAGTTTGTGTTCAAATCAGGAGCTGAACGCTTTTTTCTTTGTGATTTGACTCTCACAACCATCAGCTGATTCAAATCTCTCACCAAAGTTCATTAAAATGACAGCTGATCCACAAAGAGCTGGGCATGTCATACGATATTAAAATGGTGATCCAAGGGGCGCACAGAGTATTAGCATCAAAGCCACAGCCAAACAAATCCCCAAGAGCGATTATTGTAAACTTCTTGAGGTCTGAAGTGAAGGAAAATGTCCTCAAGATGGCCTGGTGAAAGTCAGTGGAAGTGGAGGGATGGAGAGTGACTTTTGACCATGACTACGCAGCAGAGGTGGCTGCTAAATGTCAGAAATACGCGAGGCTAAAGGCAACTCTCCAAGAGAGGGGGATTTGGTTTCAATCACGAATGGGCACACTGAGGATTCAATGAGCTGAGGACGCGGCGAAGGACATGGGACAGAGAGGATTGCAGGTACCAGCCAAGGGAGAGGAGAGACCTACACTGCTGCAGGACGGGAGATGAATAAGCTCGAAGGAACGACCCTTTAACGTGAACGAACTGAACTGATTCCCCGTTTCACTTCTCTCTTGTTCATTCGTTCTCACAGACCAGTCGCTGTGTTGTTCACTGTTAAGTTACCAGAGTGGTGAGGAGGACTGAGAGCCAGCCAATCGTATGCTGAGTCTATGACACTGTCGTCGAATTTTAGCCAATGAGAAACAAGAAAGCATAGCAACCGTTTCCATAAAAAAAAACATTTAATTTTGTTCATAGCTCATCGTTCTCATTCGTTCACTGATTCCTCTCCTGGCATTCTCGTTCAGTCAGTCACTCGTTCTTGGCTAGCAGGCTTTAGTTGTTAAATGTTGTGTTGTCTAAAAGTACACATAATCATGAAGCTGCAGTTATGTATTTGCCTTGAACTACAGTGTTATGTTGACCATTGGCACGATCGTTTGAGAACGAGGAGCTGAGAACTGCGCATTACATCATCACCACTAAACTACGTTGTACCGGAAGCGCAACTGAACGAACGAACGACATGAACTATTCTTCCTGCCGAACTGGCCGACTGGAACTGAATCTCGACATCGAACGATGAAATCCACCTCCAGTGAAGAGACGACAGGGAGATACGAAGGAGAGTGAAAGGAGAGAGGAAGGAGAGAAGGTGAAGGACCACGGGTACCCGAAAAGAACAGAAAACAGTCACACCGCCTACTTGTGCTTGAATTATTTATTTATTTATTTTTATTTAACCTTTATTTAACGAGGAAAAGACTCATTGAGATTAAAAATCTCTTTTACAAGAGTGTCCTGGCCAAGACAGGCAGCAGCATGATCACACATCTCTCTATAAAAGCAAGGAATCTCTGTCTGTCTGTTGGTCTGTCTGTGCCTCAAATATCCCTGCAGATCAGGATCAGACTGACCTGAGAGTTTCAACATGGCTGCTGCTTGGTTCAATGGTGTGCAACTTCGCATTTGTTTGGACTGCAATGATACCGTGAATAAATTATTTCATAAATGCTTTACAAATTCCGCGAGCATTGTCCACCGGAGCCACCAAAGTCACGTGCGCACCAGAGCCAATCACTGCACACCGTAGCCATGTGCACACCAGAGCCAATCACTGAAGAGCTCAAGCCCACGACATACCTTAAGAAACAAGCGGATTTATACCTGCAGCTGCGCGAGCTGGACCGGGATTTTGCCGGCGGCTACTTAACCTCCCACTTTTCTATAGGAATACATGCCTCCTACGGGCATTGCACTAGTACACACAAACACAAGGTGGACACAAACATTAAAGTCACTTAGCATCCAAAACAGCAACATTTGAAGGTCAGCTACAATAATAAAAGCCTTAGGCAAAACATCTACAACCAGATGTTTCTGCCTCCAGGTCATCCAATTTCCCCTTAAAAGTGTTTAATGAGACTAACTCATTTTGTTTCAAAGTTTTATGTAACATGTTCCAGGCAGAAGGAGCAGCAAACCTAAATACTGTCTTTCCCAGTTCAGTTCTGACTTTGATCCTAAAATTAAAACCCAGTTTCAGTACAGCTAATTATTTTGTTACCTGATCAACCTTTTGGACCACTGCAGTCAGCAGGGGAGTATTCCCGAACGGCCGGTCTGTTCCGTTCCAGACCGAACCGGCCGGTGGTCGGGATGTTTTTTAACCCAATAAAACGGCCGCAGGTGGCACAGAGTGGAAAGTCAGACTGGGTCAATCTCATATTTTGCATATTAAGGGGGGATACGAGTGGCCCCTCCCAACATGAACTGATACTTGTTTCTATTGAAATGTGATTGGCTCCGCCGCTCAGTCAGTCATTAAACCGTTATTTGCCTGTTTAAAAAAAAGAAAAAAAGAAGGAAGGAAGGTGTTTTTGGATGTGTTCAGGCACACAGAACTAGGTTTTCCACCGATCTGATCGGCTATATCGGATCGGCCGATATTTTGCATTTTGTGCAATTTGTGAGATCGCCCGTATTGTCTTAATTCACCAATCTGATCATTGACGTCATTGTCCTGTTGAAACATTTTGCAGATGCTCTCGTTGCATAAATTGCAGATGGCTTGTGTTTTATCTGTTCCATGTTCCAAATTCCATGGCACCGACGTGTTTGTTTGCTAGTGATGATGTTGGTAGCTAATGACTCAAGAGTCAAAAACTTTATTGTCCGCCACATAGTGACAGGGCTCAAAACATAAATGCTGTCTCATTGGTTTAAATGTGTGTTTTATGTCTTTGTGGCATTTACGTTTTGAGCCCTGTCACTATGTGACGGACATACTGCAATACTGTACAATCACAAATGCACTTAAATGTCATGGAACATGTGTTTTGCATACGTTGGCAAACTTGCAGTTTTCATGGGTAAGAAGGATGGGACCCTTTAGCCCTGTGTTGAATACCGAGGATTAAATGATATCAAGGTGAAGAATAAATACCCACTTTCTCTAATAGATACCTCCTTCCTACGAGTGGAAGACGGTGTTTAACATCCCCCTTGGTCATTTTGAGTACCAGGTGATCGTCCGAGCAGTTTTTCAAGCCTTAATTAATGACATTCTCCGAGACATGCTGAACCATTTTGTTTTCATCTACTTGGACGAGCACATCGAGCAGGTAAGGTTGGTGCTCCAGAGACTCTTTGAGAACAAACTGTTTATCAAACCTGAGAAGTGTGAGTTCCACTCGGCTGAAGTCAGCTTTCTTGGATTTGTTATAGCTCAGGGGAGACTTCAGCCAGACCCCGCCAAGATCCAGGCAGTGGGGGATTGGCCCACACCTTCCACCTGTAAGCAATTGTAATGATTCCTGGGATTGGCAAACCTCTACAGTAGGTTCATCTGTGACTACAGCCGAGTCGCGGCTCCCCTCACCTAACTGACTTCCACTGCCTCATCTTTCACCTGGTCTCCGGGAGCCGACACAGCCTTCCAGAGGCTGCAGGTGTTATTCACTCATGCCCCCATACTTCAGCATCCCGACCTGGCTCCTTAGTTCATGGAGGAGGATTCTGGTGTGGGGGGGTCATACTCCCCCTGCGTAATGCTACTACAAAAAAGCTTCATCCCTGTGACTTTTTCTGGGGCAGTTGTGGCTCAGGGATAGAGCCAGTGTCTTGTTATCGGAAGGTCACTGTTTTTTTCCCCCCTGGTTGTACTGGTAGACTACCTTCGTTATCCGTTCAATTAATTCACTATCTGACCCTGGAAATCCGCTCAAAGTCCAAATCAGAGGAGAAACAGCAGCTCAAAGTTAAAGTCCAAATATCAGAGGCGAAGCAGCAGGTCTTCAGTCCAATTCCAAAAGAAGAAAACATACATCTATGAGGTACCCTGGGGCAACTGAGAAATCTCCCCAGATCTCCCCCTTTAATACCTGGGGTCAAGGTCGCCAACGCCCTCTTGGACCACCCCCCTTCGTCATGATCATGCAAGACTGTCATCTACTATTCTCATTTTTGAATGTGTTCCTTAAAGCCTACAAAGTGTCTCACCCACTGCTACTACATGGTCTGCATCTTGAAGCGTCCTTGGGCAAGGTACTGAACCCCAAACTGCTCCTGGTGTGCTGGCTGGCACCTTGCTTGGCAGCCACTGCCATCAGTGTGTGAATGTATGAATTAATGTAAGTCGCTTTGGACAAAAGCATCTGCTAAATGCCCTGAATGTAAATCCTCTCCCAACGTTGCTGTCCTGCGGAGAGAAATTATGACACAGGAAATCATGATCTGTTGGCTGTGGTCTTGGCTCTCCAGGAGTGGCGACACTAGCCCTGTGGGTACCCTGGAGCCTCATTTGGACGGACCACGTGAACCTCTCTTACCTGCACTCTGCCAGAAGGCTCAACTCCTGCCAGGCTCACTGGTCCTTAATCCTTAGCCGCATCAACTACACCCCTCTCTTACTGACCCTCCTCCAGAAATGGGAAGCCCGGTGCTCTCTCTTGCCAATTCTCCTTTGACGCATTTCCTGCTGACCCTGAGCCCATCATGCCCATTCCCGGGATCATTGGAGCCACTACCTGGGCGATTCAGACTGTTGTGCAGGAGGCCAAACGCAGTCACCCTGACCCTGGGACAGGTCCACCTAACTGCCCACCTGGTACAGGTCCACCTAACTGCCTATCTGAAGGGGGCCGGTCCAAGGTGTTACAGTGAGTTCAGGTTCACCTGTCACCCTGGAGCCCAGCGGACGCTGCAGTTCTTTTGCCAGGACTTCTGGTGGCCTTCAGAGTTTGTGACGGCCTCTGTTGTGTGTGCCCAGAGCATGGCATCTCATCTCCCCCCGCTGGTCTTCCCAGACTCCTGCCTGGTCCCATATAGCTGTGGATCTTGTCACTGGCCTTCCGCTCTCTTATAGACACACCGTTATTCTCACCATTGTTGATTGCTTCTCTAAGATGGTTCACTTCATTACCCTGGTCAAGCTCCCATCTGCCTCTGAGAGCGCTGACCCTCTTACCCTCTAAGTTTGTCCACCTCCATTCAGAGATCCACTTAGAAATTTTCTCAGATCACAGTCCCCAGTTCAAATCCCAGGTTTGGTAGGCTTTTGTAAGGCATTTGTCACCACTTGCAGTCTCACCTCAGGTTATCATCTGCAATCTCTCACTTCCTGGTCCTCCTTCCTCCCTTGGGTCGAGTATTTTAATAATTCACAGACCAGCTCAGCTATAGTAATGACCCCATTCATTCAGCCGCCTATGGCTTTTAACTGCCTCTTCTCTCTGCCCAGGAGGGCGAGGTTGCTGTCCCCTCCGTCCACGCTCATGTCGCCCATTGCAAAGAGGTTTGAAGGTCTGCCCATGATGTCCTTACCCATTCCACCTGGTGAAATTAGCGTTTGGCAGATTGTCACGATATTTCAGACCCCCAATACCAACCGGGACAAAGGGTTTGGCTTTCCTCCCATGATCTCCCTCTTCAGGCGGAGTCTCACAAGCTGGCTCTGTGCTTTCATCAACCTCACTGCCATCTGTCTCAAGCTGCCTGCATCCCAACCTGTGCATCCCACGTTTCACGTCTCTCAGCTCAACTACATTCAGAAGTACTAGGTTGCTATGGAACTGCCAGTCTGCAGTCAAGAAGGCGGACACCATTTCAGTCTATGCCTCCCTGTAGTCTCTCCACTTCCTGGACCTTACGGAGACCTGGATCACCCTAGATAACACTGCCACTCCAGTTCCCCTCTTAACTGCATACTCATTCTCCCCAAGACAAACAGGTCGAGGAGGAGGAACTGGACTCCTCATCTCACTCAACTGTTCTTCACTCACTACGATCCATAGACCAATTCTCTCTAATGTCCACGGAGGAAGCCTCCTCCACTCTGTTATCCTCTTAGACGTTCTCTGTTCCCTCACCTCCCGACTGGCACGATAATTCCCCCTCCCCCCCAGCTGTCTGAATCTCTGCAAAACCGATAGATCGGTGCTATGAGCAGTGGATCGAAAATGGAGAAAATCACGTCATCCTGATGACCTTGCTAAATAACACCACCTCCTTCACCAAATATGCTTTCTACATGTCAAAGATCAACTCCTCTGCCTCCAACCCCAGGAAACTATTCTCCTTGCTCTCTTCTTTCCTCACCCCGCCTACCCCTCCCCCTCCTTCCTCCCTCACTACTGATGACTTTGCAACCCACTTAACCAAAAAAGTTAAAGACATCAGCTCCTCATTTACTCCTATGCCCATCCAGAAAGCACCTCCAACCCTCACCTCTGATGGCCTTACCTGCTTCAGCCCTCTCTATTCTGAAGATGTTCTCACACTAGTGACGACTAACCGTGCCACCACCTGTTCCCTTGACCCGATTCCCTCCTCCATTCTCCAAAACTTCTCACTCAGCATCCACCACCCTGATCAACTCCTCCCTCACTTCTGGCTTTATTGCATCTCCTTTGACACAGTCAACCACAAATCCTCCTCTCCTCTCTGGGTGAATTTGGCATTGCTGACTCAAGCCCTCAAGGTTCAGTATTAAGACTGCTTCTGATTTCACTATACACTACATCATTAGGCTCTGCAATCACACCACATGGATTCTCTTACCACTGTTATGCAGACGACACTCAACTGTTCCTCTCTTTTTCCCCCATTCTCCTATACCCACGTTGCATCGCGCATCTCAGAATGTCTGGCAGACATCTCTGCTTGGACAGCTGCGCGTCACCTCAAGCTCAGCCTTAGTAAAACTGAACTCCTCTTCATCTCGGGGAAAGACTGACCTCCCATGGACCTGTCAGTCACTGTTGAGGATGTCACAGTAACTGCAAGGAACCTGGGTGTAATCCTCAAAGACGGACTGTCCTGCACCCCTAACATCACGGCTGTGGTACAGTCCTGCTAATTTGCCCTCTACAACATCTGCAGGACCCGGTCTTTCTTCAAAGGACGCAATGCAACTCCTAGTCCAAGCACTGGTCATCTTCTGCCTGGACTACTCTGCACTAAACCGTCCAGCACCTTCAGAAAGCTGCAGTGCAGTCCTTTTCAATCTACCCAAATTTTCCCATGTGACATCCCTCCTCCATGACCTCCACTGGCTTCCTGTTGCGGCGGTATCCAATTCAAGACAATGGCCTTTAAAGCCGTCAATGGAACTGCACCCATCTGCCTCCAAACACTGGTCAGACTACACACCCCAGCACAAGGACTTCACCCTACTACATCAGCTGGCTGGCTGGTACTGCCATCACTGAGAGCAAACAGCTCATTCAGCGAAGTTGCGACTCTTCTCTATTCTGGCACCTCAGTGGTGGAATGAACTCCTGACCAACGTCAGGACAGGGGAATCCAATCTTTTTGCAACAGACTCAAGACTCATTTGTTCAGACTTCAGTATATAAGTATATGCACTTGTATGATCTTATCCTTAAGATCCTCTGCATCACACAGAAACTCTGGATCCCACTCTGGATACAGTCCTACTGGATCAGAGTTGACTGACAAGAACACTGAGACCAGCTGTGAACCTCACTGACCACCTGGGGGAGCTCAGTAGCTGCTGTTGAAACACACAGTCAACCTTGGTTTGAGCTAAACCTCCACCCACTGATCAGTTACTGAGCCCTCCTAGACTTCAGTCACACTGTGATGTGTTCAGGTGCTCACCATTATCAGGTGAAGACTGTTACACTGCTGGGTCCACGGGGTCCAGATGAGGACTTGAACTGTTGCTGTGGATCTAGGGATCAGCAGTGAAAGTAGCTGTAAATGGTGCAGAGCAACACGTTGCTTTGGGTAACAGTGGTGAACTTACTGTGTGTGTTGTGTCTGCCCCATCAAATACACAAAATTAAAATGAAATAAACATACAGTATGACATATGTCAAATAGTTGAACAAGTGAAATGAGTTTGGGCCCTGAACTGTATTTGTATCAACGATGTCTGTGACCGTTCTCCTGCTGCAGACAGTGTACAGAGATATACTGTAATGTACAGTATGTGTATATAATATAAATAATAAAGCCTGAACAAGGCTCACATTACTGTGACATGATCGTCCTCATACTCACAGACGCTTGTGGGTTTTTCTCTATTGTCTGTCTGCAGAGAACTTACAAATACAGACGATTAGAGCTGTGTTCATCTTCAACCTGTTTAGTCACTATACTATCATAGATCATGAAAGTTGCTTTTAAGGACGTTAAATCGACCTCAATATGTGAGGGTTCATGACACCAAGTCTGAGATTATCATCACTAATATAGGGGCACCACAGGGTACAGTTTTATCTCCATTTTTATTTACACTTTATACTTCTGATTGCAGACATAGTAGTGCCTCTTGTCACTTACAGAAGTTTTCCAATGACTCTGCATTAGTAGGCTACATAACTAACAACGACCATGCAGTGTATCAGAATGAGGTGGGTAGCTTTGTCAGTTGGTGTGATTATGCCCATCTCATTCTAAATATAGATAAAACTAAGGAGTTAGTATTTGATTTTAAAAGGAAAAAAATTGAGGTAGCCCCTGTTCTTATTAGAGGTCAGCCAGTAGAGGTAGTTCCTTCATATAGATACCTTGGTGTCCACTTAGATAACAAATTAAACTGGAAGGAGAACAGCAGAGTTACCTTCAAGAAGGCCCAGTCTAGATTGTTTTTTCTCAGAAAACTGAGGGCATTTGATATGGGTAGGCCTATTTTAAACATATTTTATCATGGGATACTGGAAAGTGTTTTTTTTTATGCTGTTGTGTGTTGGGGCAGTTGTATAACAGTTGAGGACAGGAACAGGTTTAACAAGATGATAAGGAAAGCAGGCTCCATCATTGGTTCATGCCCAAATTCTGTGGAGGAAATATTAGAGAAGAGGGTAATAAGGAAGATGAGAAGTGTGTTGTCAAGGGATGACCACCCCTTGCACAACATCTTCAATAAGAGTGGCAGGAGTCAAAGGCTCCTCCTACCCAGATGCTCCACTGAGAGGTTTAGGAGGTCCTTTGTTCCCACAGCAATCACACTCTTTAACAAGAGCTGTTGATATGTTGTAACTTATGCCATTGTTATGAATTATGCTCTTGTTTATGATTTATGATGTTGGTTGTTGTAACTTATGCTGGTGTTGTGAATTATGCTCCTGATTATGACTTATTTTGTTGGTTGGTGTAACTTATTTTGGGATATTGCTGTGATTGTTGTGTCCTTCCAGTGCCTATGTATGGTGCATTATTTGCTGTTGTAGTGTGTGGTTTAACTGTCCTGTTGATGTATGTTGTTGTGTGTGTGGTGGCTTGGTGGCAAATGAATTTCCCCTTGGGGATTATTAAAGTGCAATCAATCAATCAATCAATCAATCAATCAATCACGAGGTCCGGACTCAAACCTGCAGCCCTCTGCTTGATGGACAACCACTGAACCCATTTAGAGCCAACAGACAGAAGAATGATAAAACCGTTCCCTATAAAATGTCCTGGAAGCTTCCTGATAGTAGCTCACAGTCTGTATGTTACATTAAATGTGTTAATATGACGTCTTTGTGTCAACCACATTTCACCTGCCAGTGCAGCATGACTATGGAGAAACACCTTCATGTTAATCACTATGGTCTCTGTTTCCACCTCCAGAAGGTGAAGAGAGATGGGCAGTGGTGGTTTAAAGGTTAGAGAAGTGAGCTGATGATGATGACACTAGACTCTGTCTCTGTCTCTACTCCACCTGAGCAGAGACACAGTCAGTCCGCCTGGACTGTGATATCCCATCTTGTTTTATGTGTATCTGATGGGTGTGGTAGTCCTGTTTTGGTGGCTTTGTTTCAGTCAGGTTTAGGGTTAGGGTGGGCAGGTCTGGGAGGCTGCCGGCCCATCAGTTTGTTTGATGGTTTAGGGTTTTTCAAATAAAAAATTTTTTTTTTTTAAATAATCCTACAGATTTATGTTCCGTGGTTGAAAAGAGAGAACAGACGTTCAGACGGCATTTCACAAATGCCGTGTATGCCCTGTTCCAATATCTATACTTTCCGTACTTACTATACTTAGTTTGAGTACTTAGGGTGTTCCGATATCGATCGCGGCGAGAAGAGGTGTACCTAAAGGACCCAGATGTTGCCCTCATAGCGGCAAAAAATTTGAGTATGCAACGATGTACACTTTACGCACTCAACGGTCGCCATCTTGTCTACGTAGCGGAAGAAGCGGAGCCAGGCAGAGGCGCTCAGCTCGGTTTTTTTTTTTTAAATAGCTACCGAGACGACAGCGCCTGCAGCGGAGCCATATTGCAGGATTGTAGGATTGTAATTGTTAAAAAGTAAAGTCGTAGATGTCTTTTGTTCACTGTTCAAAGCGGGATGTTTTTGGCGGGTGACGAGCCGCGGTGGCTGTCGCGATTGTAATTTCCGGCAAGGGCACCACGGAGTATTAGATTTGGAACAACACTCACCTGCTGAAATCTGCGTACTTAGTAAGTGTGGATAGTGTACTACGTTTAAGTGTACTCATGGAAGTTTGAATATCGGAACACAGCAAAAGTTTTCAACAAGAAATCCGTGTTGACGTCCTGGTTGGTGCTCCCTGGGTCATTACATTACATCCAGAATAACTATAGTGTTTGCTTGTCCATAGGACTGTTTGTCTTTTCATTATAATTCACTGTCATGGAGTTTATGAGGTTAATAATTAACAGAGTCAAAATATTCATTTGATCTCTGAGAGACCAGCAGGGGCCTCAATAAACATTAAATATGAGTATCAATACAACAACTGAAGAGTCAAAGTCCAAACTGAAGTCGAGTGTCAGACCTCAATCTAATGACTGCATCTGCTTGATGGACTCAAAGGTTTATTATGAGTCTGTGACTAGTTCAAGGGACAGAGCAGAAAAACAGTCATCAGCGTCGCTAAGAATCAATATGTTGACGAGTGAAACAGCCTCAAATGTGGCGAGTTTAGTGTTAAACCTTCTCATGGTGGTGAGGAGACAGATACCTGAGGGACAGAGACAGACACCTGAGGGACAGAGACAGACAGAGACAGACACCCGAAGGACAGAGACTAAGAAACCATAATGATTCACTTTCACTTTCTTCCCATGAACTTCATCAGTCTGTTGGGCCAGGTCTGAGTCAGGACAGTTGTCTACTGATCCATGTGGAACAATCTGCCGCATCAGGATCCTGTCCTCTGCTCCTTCATCAGTCCTCCGTGTCTGCAGGCTGCTGTCACTGCTCACACTTTAATACAGCTGTCTAAAGCTGCAGCTCATTGGTCAGCTGCTGGACCTTTAAGACTTTGTATGATCACTGCTAAAGATGAACCACAGCAGTCCACATCTCACTAACTTCATACAAAGTAGAACATTTTTAATTAGCATTTTTATTGAAGATCATACATTTTACACACTAATATTTACACTGCTCATTTAAAACATGTGTTGACATACACTATCAATATCAGATAGACGATTATTCAATAGTACGTGTGTCATCTTGACATTCTCATCCAGTTTGCACAAACCTTTCCTTTGATCTGGAACTCTGGGCTTGTAACACTAAAGTCATTTAACTGTATATTCTCAACATCAGAATCATACTTAGAGAAGAAGCCACAAACCTGCAGACAACTGCTGCACAATTCTCACTCATTTCGTTTCTTGTGTCGATGAAAAGACATTTAATTTAGCCCTGTTTGTCATGACAGGACCAGGTGTTTTATCTGAGACCTCAGGACGTCTGCAGCAGATTGTATCCACTGAACAGGAGCTGTATTAATAACCAGACCAGGTGTTTTGTGCTTCAACTTGAAACTTTGTGAAGAGACAAAAATATGACGTTTCTTTAAAATTAACTTATGCAAAATATTTACCGACTGTGGTCTGCCACCACCAGATCCACCATCACTAGCACCAGCACCATGCTGAGACACTCCATGGACAGGTGTTAAACGATTGTAATATTGAGGGAGGAACAATGTTTACAAAGTTAAAACACATCGTTCAGCATATTTAATTGATTAAATAAGTGTTTTTATAAACATCAAACTTAATGACGAGACAAGAAGAGGGGGTCAGACCCCCCTGTAGTATATGATGGTAGCACTACTTTAACGGCAGTATTTGATGATAGTAGTACTAATACTTTAACTGATGGCAGTAGTACTACTTTAACTGTAATACTTGATGGTAATAGATGGTAACGGTAGTATCCGATGGTAGTAGTACTACTTTGACTTATGGCAGTAGTACTACATTAACTGGTGGTAGTAGTACTACAGTAACTGATGGCAGTAGTACTACAGCAACTGCGGTACTTGATGAGTTTTTTTCCTCACCTGTGATGGTACAATATAAACTGGTTGTGCTGGAGGAAAGAGACTCTGCTGACCCCTGCTGGTCACTCAGAGCATCACTCCCTGTCACAGTTTCAAATATTAACGTTATCATAAAATAAGTAGGGCTGTCAGTTTAACGCGTTAATTAGATCAATTAATTACACTGCAAATTAACGCGTTATAAAAATTAACGCAATTAATTCTGAGATTCTGAGTGGCAATTCAATGCGCGAGCATTTTAAATTTGGCCCATTGAATGACCCGTAGGCTACTTGCCAGTGGCACGTCACTGTAGCACTAGCACCGAGGAACTTGTCCGGACGTGTTCGTCACTTCCCACCTGCATCGCTAGTAGGGCTGTAACGATACACGTATCGAAGCTGAAATGGCGACCCTCAGATCCACAAACCTGTCTTGCGCTGTGAGAAGGCACAATTGCGACACAACTTCCAGTCCAGATCAGCCCTATGAGCTGTAAGTAACACTACATTAACACCGCAGCGGTCATTCGCCAATTCTCCGCTGTGTTCGTTCACACAGAGCAAAACATCGCTGTAAAGACGAACCGCTGCATAATTCACACAGAAAGCCGGGGCTGCGGCTCCTGAAGAGACGTGACCGTACACGTCATGATGATGATGTGTGTGTGTTTTCAAGGGGTTTCCCCGGTGTCTCCCCTGTCAATCAAAACCGATGGAGACTGTCTTCCGTGGTAAAGTTCACTGAAGTCTCGGTCCGGAGGGCTGACCGTCGCGGAGGTTTTTTTTCATCAGAAACACTCGGTGAGGTAAAGTGTTTTTGCCGGTGACAGACGCTGTTTATCGGGCAAAAATGTGATGAGGAGTCTGTAGGACGAACGGGAGGAAGGACACTTCTCCACTTACAGCTGTGGTATTTTATTTACTTGTTGCCAAAGACAGTTACAGTTACTACGTTATCTTAGTTAGGTTCTGTAACGTTGTTTTGTGGGACATTTCTCTGTATTAAATTGAGTGAAGGATCTGTGCAGTTAACAGACCATCAGATAGACGCGCCCTCCACAATACTGCACTTCTGATACTATCAGACAAGTATCATATACATGAGTTATTGAAATGTTACATAAATAAAATGTTTAATTTAGAAAGAAAAAAAATCGAGGTTTGAATCGAACAGTGGGTCAAAAATTGTGTTACAAACCGAATCATGAGTTTGGTGTATCGTTACAGCCCTAGTCGCTAGTCAAAGCAGGGTGACAACAGACATGGACGCGACTCAGGGGAGCGAGGCGAGCACATCGTTGCTAGGGCCTTTGAACGGCAAGTTCTTCTCTTTTTAGTGTATTCAATTGATTAGTCATGCAATACAATTTTGTAATGTCCTAGATTTCGAATTCTTTATTTGGGTACATTTAGCAGATATGAGATTAAAATGCGATTAATTAGATTAATTAATTACAAATCCTGTAATTAATTAGATTAATTTTTTTAATCGCCTGACAGCCCTAAAAATAAGCAAAAGGAACTGTGATAGAATCTAAATAATAGCTCCTGTGACATCACATGAATAAATCTACTGAAAACAGACACATTGTTAAATATTTATGTACAGCTGAGCATCAACAGACTCTTTACTGTGTGTCACCATTAAAACCAGTGGAACCAGCTTCTTCCTCCACACTCAGCAGCAGGTTGACTGCACCGTAACATCTAGCTTATATAATGTACACACTGCTCATAGACTGATATGTGTGTCATGTTATTAGGTCAGATATTATAAACTCATTACGACTTTGTTTCTTTACTGAACAAGAATCAGGACATTTCTGGTTCGGCTGGGTGGTAGAAGAAGTCAAGCAGTGTGCTGCTGTGTCCATCCTACAGTACACAGTGCAACCTTATAATATAATATTTTACAATATAATATAACAAAATATATGATATGATATGATATAATATAATATAATATAATATAATGTGATATACTTATTACACATAGCTAGCTGATCGTTATTGGCCTGATTGCGTGGAATCAAGTGGACCAAGAACAATGTGGACAGTTCTAAACTGAGTCTGGCAAAGACTTGGTTATCACCACCCGGGCCATGTGGACTTTTGGCCCAACTCTTTTATTTGTAGATGTGGGCCACATACTTCATGTCCAATGGGCCTGACTTTACTTATCCAGAACTCAGTCCCAAGTGATGAGTCAGGTGACCTGTCAGCTCATCACAGTTTCTTTAGTTAGAATGTCCCAACAGACACTGTCCTGCTCTGTGTCTCTGTCAGAGTTGATGGTTTGATTCCCGCTACAGGCACTAACAGAGGCAGGGGTGGAGCTTTGATTCTCAGATGTTTGTGAAAGTCTCAAGAGAGTTCTGCTGAATTTTCATGTCATCTTTTAAAGCTGCAGTCAGAGCTGCGATGGCTAGAACCATCCATCCGAGACGGACTGCTGTCCATTACACTGATGTCACTGTGCTGCCCTCTGCAGGCAGAAAGCAGTCACTGCAGGTTCATTTGATGAATTTGATTTCATGTTTGTTATTTTCCCCAAAAATCATTAAAGACGAAATAGATGACCTTCAAAATGCAGAAATGGTAACAAATACAATAAATATTAATATAATACTAACAGAAACTATTCTACTGCACAATGAGTACTTTTACATTGAATACTTTAAATACATTGTTCTTGGTAATATATCTGTACTTTTACTGAAATTAAATTCTGAATGTAGAAATTATACTTTGTGTGCTAAGCTAAGATAATTAGCTTCAAACAGAACAGCTGTTCAAACAGATCTGTGTCTTTCTGTGGCTCATTACTTGGATGTGTAAAACAGATCAGATGAGCAGATCTGGGTCCAGTGTCTTCACACTGATCATGGCAGAACTTGTTAACCTGAGGAGATTCATTAAGTCTGAGGGAAATTATTACTGTTCGTTGTGTTTCCAGACTTGAACTCCCCCTCTGGCTCTATCCTGTCAGTCCTCTCCGTATTCACAGATGGATGCTGTGGTGGTCTCACACAACTGTAAAGAGCTCTGAGACAAACGTCTCATTACAAACTGAAACACAAATTTAAGACTTGTTCAACATTTCCTCCACCAGATTCTGTAGGAACTTTCAGTGATTTTGCTTAGCTGTGATAAAAGCTAGTCATATGGCCTCTTCTCCTCCTGCTCGTGCTCCTGCTGCTCCTCTTGCTCCTGCTGCTCCCCCTCCTCCTCAGTCTTCTTTGTGAAAGCAGACGACAGCTCCTGCAGCAGCAGCTCCTGTGATGGTGTACAGACTCCCTGTAGCTGCTGCCTCTTCCTTACTGCCGGCTGCTGGGAGGCGTCTGCTCCTCCAACACCTCCTCCGCCCTGCTTCTTGGGCTCTTCAGAGCCTCTGCTAGTGCGGATCGGTTCTGGGACAATTATGTGGTCCACGTATCCAGTTTCGACAGGGACCAGTCTGAGCGGCGGGTGGTCTGACACTTCCTGTGTCTCAGCAGTGCTGCTGGACAGGAAGCTGGTCTCCAGAGACTTTAGGACCTGCAGGCCGAAGTCCCCGACCTCCTCGTAGAGCGGCTCAGGGAGGTCCAGCGACTCTGAACGCTCCTCGAAAGAGTCCTGCTGGACCTTCATGGGCTGCAGGTCAACACAGAGAGAGATATTAATACTGTGTTTCCTTCCACAACAACGCATACGAAATACTCACAGAGTATAGATCAAAAGTACTAAATACTCACAAAATACATGGAGAGAGTCCGTCTGTCGTGTAACTTTCTCTGCAGAGAAGAAAATGTAAAAGTTTTCAGTGAAAAACTCTTCAAAGGATTTTCTACAGATTGAAGCTGAAGCATCAGGACAGCCAAGATGTTTCTTTAACAATTTTGTGTTTTTCTGTTGCTGCAGAACTGAACCTGGAGGTCCATGTGTGTCATCAGATGAGTGGATTTAAAATGTACTCAAAGTTTCAAAAGTCGGACACAGTTTACAGTTTGGGACTGAAAGACATCTGACCAGCGTCTGATTGGCCGACAGCATGCTGCTGTTGCTCTCGTCTCCTCTGATCGGGACGAGCGGCATCGTGCCGAACTTCTGCTTGGAGATGTCAGAGGAGGAGTGACGCCTCATCACTGGAGGACCCGGGTCATCATTCTGGAACAAAAGAAGAAAATACCAAAGTCAGCAGAGACATTCATGTTTGTCAGAACTTCACTTTAACTGATAAAGAAGAGGAGAGTTCTTCATCTGACTCCCACTACTGAATCTGATCCTGGATCAGTTCCTCAGCTGACCTGAGCTTTGAGAAAGCTGGTAATCCAGTCCCACAGTTCAGCCTCACAGCTACAACACAGATACCTGAGAGAGGACAGGAGACAGTAGTTTGATTGATCTCATGTAGGGAGTCAAAGGACAGATGATTAGTGAAGTTTCATCTATAATGAAGCATGAAGAACCAACATAAACAGTACAACTACGACTTTACCATCAAACTGTATGTTGATGAAGGTTCTCAGTCATCCAGGTCATGGTAACTGTAATTGCTGTATTGTAGTCAACTCTGTGTGGGAGTGTCCTTATAGAGTAATTAAGGACACATGTGAGCTCTGAGTTCCAGAGTTATTAGGGCAACTTGTGGGTCGTTGGTCAAACCGGCCTTCATGTGGGTTGCTAGGGCTAGGTGAGCCCTGATGTGAATGGTTGTTAAGCTGTCTGTGGAGATAACTCAGTACTGCATAATAGGTGGGTAGGTGATGTCTTAGGCCACCTCCTTTGTGTTGACATAGATATTCCACTAAGAACTCAGAGCTCACACAAGTCCTTAACGACTCTGTTAGGACACTCCCACACAGCGTTTAAAAACCTGTAACTGCCCTCCAGTTAGTTAGAACTGAAGAAGCCTCTTGGATGAGAGGTGAAACGTCTCTAAGAAACTGAAACATGTCCAGTTGACTATGATACAGCACTAAGTGTTACCATGAAACTGTATATCATGAGAAAAGATCCTATAAATGAGAGTGAGAGTGAGATAGAGTGATCTTCTCATGACAGGATCTTTGTGTTGTTTTGAACTCTCGGTGAGACAGACAACATGTTGTGAGTTTTCATCAATAAATCAATATCTGATGATCAGTGATTGAAGAACATGCTTCTCCTGATCAAATGTCAAAAACAGAGTGACTGAACTGATATGAAGTGATACTTACAGCTGGTGTTTGTCTGACATCACTGTGAAGCCCCATCTGCACACACACAAAGACAAAGATTCACTTCATGATACACATGATGTGATCGACTGCATCCTGTCAGCTGATGATGACAGGTGTCAGAGGTCAGAGGAAGGAGGGGAGAGCAGCACACTGACGCACCTGCAGCCTCTAACAGTGGAAACAAGCTAACGTTGTGACACTACTGTGTCTGAAGGAACGTGACCTGAAACACTCGTACAGGCGGTCTCAGGCTCGGTCCACACCAGCTGTTGATTTCAGACCTGCAGCTTGTCCTGAGCTTTGGCTTTTGGTTCTTCTGTAGACAGATTTAGCTCTCTGTAAATGGTCTTTAGTGTGAGGGAAATTCTCTAATGTCCCTTTATTAATTTGATATGTTGTTCTTGCATATGAAAATCAACAAATCATTAATATGTGTGTAGGGTGAAAACTTGGGCTTCCAGTATGTGTTCTGTCTAATGACAGGCTTCTGGTTGCAGATTATGAATGGATGTACTGTACATGGTATAATATGCTGTGAGGGCTAGCATAAAGGAACTCAAATAAGGAGTTCATCCTGGAGGGGACTGATGAATCCTCTTCCTGTGTATAGGTGTTTTGACCTTAGGTTGATAAATGACACACACACACTCAAAATGTGGTGGGCTGTTACCTTAACTAAAGTCTAACATGTGTTATGTAAGCTGTAATTGTTAGCATAATTAGCATGTTTAAAATGTGAACATGATTAAATCATGTTGGATTTGCATGAAATCAAACAACTAAACATTCATTAGATTCATTCATGTTGCCAGAAAGTGAGGCAATTGGGTTTCTACAGGTAGGCGGGAAAAGCAGTGACGATACTTCATCGCAAGGAAACTTGGGAAGAAGATCCTCATCGTCCTTTTGCTGCACATGGAAAAGGTAAGCAGAAATCCATTATCGTCCATCTAAATTCAAACGAAATACTATGCATAAATGTCATCAGCAGTTAGTCCATCATTTTCAGCGATATTTGGTCACAATGATAGTTTGTTATTTATTGTTATTAGACTAAACAGCCGTCACAGTACAAGCAGGTTAGCCGTCCGCTACTGCTGGTGGGAAAGAAGCTCCTAGTTTCTGTACCGGTATGTCTTTATTTTCTTGTGGATCTTAGCTAGGGATGTAAACCTGGTCCCGGTACCTACTTGGTCGGTACCAGGGTACCGTTAAGATTCTATACCAATGATATTCTTATCTGTACTTTTTGAACATCTACTACCGTCTGACGGGAGTGTGTAGGTTTGTTTAAGCTGCAGCAGATAAAGCTAAAGGGAAGGAGAAAAAGGTTAAAGGAGAACTTCGGTCAATTTCAACATGCAGCTTTATTGATCAAGCTACCCTTGACTTGCCAGTACCGACAACGCGAACACTTTTGGTCCACCCCTTACAGGGCTCCTTGAACGGAGAATTAGCATTGACCGCTAACAACATGGGGTCACGTCTTTACACTGTGTTTTAAGCATCTTAACATGCTCCAAATATCACCCCAAAAGCTATGCAACATCAGCAGACACCTTACAACACAGCACTGTAGCGTGTATGGCTCAAAATGAATAAAAAAGTGGTTAAAACAGTGTTTGTGCAAGCAGCTACTTACCGGTTTGTTTACATCCCGTCTTCCCGTAGTCCAAACTAGTCAATCCGTCAAGCGTGCGCTTACTCCCTCACTGGCAGAGACGGAAACTTTTGCAGACAGAAACCTATTCCAGCATTTTCGTTTTTCTGTTCATAACATACATGTCCATGTTACAGCCTGTTATGAGCCATGAGCCTTACAATAGCCTGTCATGAGTCTATTCGCTCTGCACTGAGAGGCCGTCCAGACGGAAATGTTCCTTTGTGGAAACGCACATGTATTACATCGTTTTGGCCGATCGGATCCTGAAAACGCACTTTTTTTGAAACCGGGTCTCAGGGTGGAAACATCTGAAAACGCAGCCCTCCCGTTGTCTTGTGGACGGCGAATCCGCATACTTTCCGAAACGATGAAGCCATCGCTCCACCCCTCGACCTCTTGCGTCTGACCTCTGAACCCCGAGACATCTCATAACAACAACAACAACAATGGCGGATTACTGCTTGCGTTCGTGTTTCTTGCAACTTACTCGCCTTGTAGTTGAGTGTGAGTCGCAGCAGCAGTTTGACCTCATTATCGGTCCACACAAACGATTCTGGTTTCCTTGCACTAGCCATTTTCTTCTTGCACAGAGGAGAGCAGAGCTCTTTCGTTCTCTAGTGCAAGTAACTCCTCATCTGTATACTCCGGTTCGAACAAATATGGTCTATCGTCTAATTCAAAAGGTTTGTCGTCGATGTCTTCCACTTCGATATCAGACAATCTCTCCATTGTGACTATTTCGGAAACAGCTTCTATCGCCACTGACGAGTCCCCTCTCTGTACGAGCTACAATCATGCGCAGACAAGCTAGCTCTCAGTGCAGAGCGAGTAGACTCATAACAGGCTATTGTAAGGCTCATGGCTCATGACAGGCTGTAACATGGACATGTACGTTATGAACAGAAAAAGGAAAATGTTGGAATACGTTTCTGTCTGCAAAAGTTTCCATCTCTGCCAGTGAGGGAGTAAGCGCACGCTTGACGGATTGACTAGTTTGGACTACGGGAAGATGGGATGTAAACAAACCGGTACGTAGCTGCTTGCACAAACACACTGTTTTAACCACTTTTTTATTCATTATGAGCCATACACGCTACAGTGCTGTGTTGTAAGGTGTCTGCTAATGTTGCATAGCTTTTGGGGTGATATTTGGAGCATGTCAAGATGCTTAAAACACAGTGTAAAGACGTGACCCCATGTTGTTAGCGGTCAATGCTAACTCTCCGTTCAAGGAGCCCTGTAAGGGGTGGACCAAAAGTGTTCGCGTTGTCGGTACTGGCAAGTCAAGGGTAGCTTGATCAATAAAGCTGCATGTTGAAATTGACCGAAGTTCTCCTTTAACGTTGGAAAAGTAGAAGTGGCAGCTAAAGTGACGGTGAACGTGTGGAGCGCCGAGGTCCGGTCAATTCGCCTGTGTCGGGTCTTCACGTGTTTGAAGCTCGCACCGGAGGAGAAAACTCCGACTGTTTAAACGCGGACCTGCTTGTGTCGTTCATTCTGCGGTAACGCGTCTCATACGTGACGGTGTGTGTCTGTGTGTGTCAGTGGTGTATACACACAGACACAGAAGCACACACGGGGCGCAGCGTAACCGTGAGTCAGGACAATAAAACTTTAAAAGTAAAAAAGCAAAATATTCATAAAGAACCATAGAAGGAGACCTGATTTCATCACAATGACAGATGTAGATGTAAGGCTGCATAATGCCTCTTACTGCAGGTAGCCTAGTCCTAACTAATACATAGCTTCTGTTCTGTTGAAGCTGCGTTACATGGATAGTTGCCTGGCTGTATGGATGGTGTTATTTGTTGTCTTTTGTTTAAAAAAGCACAATGTAACTTGATTTGTTTGTGTTATAGTAATACAATAACTAGTTTCACTTTTTACTGTGTATAATTAAACATTTAATACATACACATTTACATTTACATTTTTCTCATATTCTAATCTCAAAAAGCACCTTGAGTTTGCATGTCTATCAATGATTACTTGCTTACTTGACCTTCATGGACATTAATTAATCTCTCTCAATTTTTCACAGCAATTTGTCACAAAAGTGTCCTGTGTCCTCCATCCGACTGCAAGAGTGTGCTGTCCGACCACACCTGTGTCTGCCGTTCAATTGCATTGGTGCCTGCATCTTTTCTGAAAAAGGTATGAAGTATGTGTGTGTTGGGGGTGAGGGGGTTGCTGCTTTTTTGTCCTTTAAATAATGTTTTCAGTGCAGGACTTTTTCTTGTGACAGAGTATTTCTATTCACACATCCTGCGTGAGCTAGGGTTTTCACGATACCAGAATTTCAGTAGTCGATACCAATACCTGTGAATATCCACGATTCTCAATACTAATTCGATACCATGAATTGAATTCTCTAAACAAGTTGGGATGCCTGTCTTTGAGGTGTTTGGCCAGGTTTGACGTGCTTTCTCCTTTCGTTTGAAAACTTCTGAGGCACTGTTTTCCATGTCGGCTTGTTTGAGTCTAGAATTGCTCCGTATTCATCTGCATCGAATGCAAAATATTTCCACACACGACTCTAAGTGCCTGTCTTGTCGCCGAGCCTACGTGTTGTGCTTTCACTCTCACTTGCTGAAGCCATTTTTTTCTAAGACGGCAGGTCGGCATCGAATTGGTATCGAAGTATGGGTTCTTGTGACAACCCTAGCGTGAGCTATGCAAAAAAATGCATAGTGAAAGTTATCTCTTGATAGTCATACTGACATGATCATACCAGCATACACCTGCTTCACACAAATATCCCGCTGTATATGTTTTGAACTTATTAATCATATCTAATTGATTGATCAATTCCTAGTCTGTCTGGGAGCTAGCTACGTGTTCTACTTGTCCAGATCCAGGTCTGTCAGTGATTACATTCTAACTTTCATGGGCATTAATTGATTGCTCTCTCAATTTATCACAGCAATTCCTAACCACAAGAGTGTCCTGTCCGACCACACCTGTGTCCTCCATCCGACCACAAGAGTGTCCTGTCCGACCACACCTGTGTCTTCCATCCGACCACAAGAGTGTCCTGTCCGACCACACCTGTGTCTGCCGTTCAACTGCATTGAATTAAGTACTAGGTACTGTGATTCATTCTCTTGGCACGTTCAAAAATAAGGGGAAGCAGTGTGCGGTGTTTAGAGTTTGTCAGAATCTATTTTTGTGTTGTTGCTTGTGTAAAACATTGTTGCACTACCATTCAATTTGTGTTACTACCAGTGCATTGTTAGTCATTGACTAATTTGGAAAATACAATTTTACGGCAATATCTACCATTTGTTTTATGTTTCTTTCTACCTTTGACACCAAGCAGTCTGTAGACTTTGTTGAAACTTAGTTTCAGTTACTATTCACTGCAAACCTTAAAGTGTTAACACTCAAATTGTATTCTTTGAATGACCTTAATTAAATCATGGAAAGTATTTCCATGTGATTAAAAGGCTTTTTTTCAGCATTAAGCAATTCTGTTGGGCCATCTTATTTTATTTGGGTTGGATCAACTTATTATACTGGTGTAATTTTACTACTATCAAATTAGTGGGTCCAATACTATTATGTTTAGTCAGTCTCAGCCCTAGGAAACAAGTTAATCAACCCTAATTAATTAATTGACCCAACACAATTAAATTAAGTTGGACCCAAACCTAGTAAATAAGTTCAATCAACCCTTATAAATGAAGTTGAATTGATGCAAGTGCATCAAGTTGGACTAACACAATTGCTTAATGCTGAAAGAAAGCCATTTAATCATGTGGAAATACTTTCCATGATTTTTTAAAGTTCATTCAAAGAGTTATTTTTCGAGTGCAACAATTGGTTGAATGTATAGGAGATGTTTCGTGTATCCTGAGGTGGATGTGGAGATGACTGAAATGTTGTCTGAAGTGAGATCATATGTAATCTTGTTATTATGCTACAACTGTGTATGTTGGTTTCTGCTATTATATAGGCTGAGAAGAGACAGCGTCTCTTTAGTCATCATCCATGTGCTGTTGATGAGTGACTCTTGATTGCACTCTTGACTCTTAAAGTAATAAATAACTTCTAGAAAAGAAATATGTACATAAGTGACTGACTTTCAGTTGCCACAACATTAGTAAAGAAATTCAGAGACTCAGTTCAGAGTTTATGTCTGGATGGAGAAAGACAGACGTAGACATATCTGCTGTAAAACAGCAAATCTATAATCCATAATCTTTAATCTATAGTCTATACTCTATAATCTAAAATCCATGATTTATAATCTATAATCCATAATCTATACTCTATAGTCTATAATCTATAATATGATCCGAGGGATTAATACTGCTTTAATCCCTCGTGTGTGGGAGTGTTTGTGTGGGGGTGTGTTACCTGGACGGAGCTTTGAGTTTCCTGCGGATTCCGATGTAGATCTTCATGGACTTCAGAGACCACTCCTTCTCAGGTTTGATGCTCTAAACAACAACAACAACAACCCAGACCAGTCAGGACACCAGAGCAGTGGACAGTCCTCTCTGAATGTACCTTCTCACGGACGACAGTCTTCTTTGAACGTCCCTTCTCATGGACGTACAGTCCTCTTTAAACGTCCTTTCTGATGGACAGAGTCCTCTTTGAATGTACCTTCTCACAGACAGACAGTCCTCTCTGAACGTCCCTTCTCACAGACAGACAGTCCTCTTTGAACGTACCTTCTCACAAACAGACAGTCCTCTTTAAACGTACCTTCTCACAGACAGACAGTCCTCTTTGAACGTACCTTCTCACAGACAGACAGTCCTCTTTGAACGTACCTCCTCACAGATAATGTATAACATTATTAAAACATGTTCCAAGATCACAGGAGTGAAATTTAGGGACCTGACCAGTTTTTGTGACCAACAAACTCTGAGGAAAGCAAACAACATTTTGTCTTCTCCTGGTCACGTGCTTGCAAGTGAATTTTCTCTGTTGCCCTCAGGTCGTCGCTATGTCTCACCTGTCTGTAAGACTAACCGCTTTTTAAAATCTTTTATCCCCCTCTGCTATTCGCTATTTTATCTTATTCCTTTACCATGTACATCATATAGGTCAACATGTGCAACCTATCTATTTATCTATTTATTTATTCACTTATTCAACTATTGATCTTTGATGACACTTTATTCCTTGGCATAGTGCTGGCATATACCGGTTCACACCGAATACCGGCGTATATTTTGTTATGATATGAATTTTTAATATACCGCCATACCGTTTATTGAATACACAATGTTCGGAACGCTATGCTGCACCGCGTGACACAGTTTCAGACCGGACCCTTTTCAATGTTGCGCTGCTAAACAGGTATGGTGTGACTGCGAGGGTAAACAGTAGTGCTCTGGTGTTGTGTTACGGTGAAGATGGATAGGATAGACATTGCAGATCATGACTTCACCTGCGGACGTCAAGATGCTAGCGTCTCCTCGTCTCTGTAACTGTTTGGTTGTGTCCGCTACTTGTGTAGCGGCAAGCTAGGAACGGTCGCTACTTTCAAATTAAAAGCCCCCCGCTAAGGACCCAGTTCTAAACTCCAATGGGGAGCTCTTATTTTGAAGACAAATTCCACCTGCTTCCTGTTAGCTGTCTGTTGCTTGAGGCAGCTAACGGAATGGGTGGTGCGCTAGGCCGCACGCTTCCATTACTAGCGGGGGTTTAACATCAGCGTGTGTTTGACTGAGGAGGCGAGAATATGGGCCACGGATCTATAATTAAATAAATATATCAAGTGTCGCCACATTTCTACCGATATATATGTTGTACGTCACTGTTCACACCGAACTTCGTGCTTCACGTCACATCACATGTTTACGCCGACCCCAGTGGCAGCTTTTTGGGAAAGAAGGAATGAGAAACTGGTTGAGAGAGGAAAATTACACCTCCCTTAAAGATAGACAGAGTGCTGCCTTTACCTTGCAGCAAATGTGCTGCCTTTTCTATCTAAAAGGGGCTAGTAATTCCTCTCTCAACCAGTAGAAAATGCTGTGAACACCTGATTATGCATGAAAAAAAAAATACCGTCATATACCATGAAACCGTAGGTATTTTGAAAAATACCGTGATATACATTTTTCGTCATACCGCCCAGCACTACCTTGGCATTTTATTTATTTACCCTACCTTATTCCCTATCTATTTATTGTGTGTACTGTGTTGTTGTACTGTGCCAGTATGCAAGCTGCTGAAACCAATTGCCCCTGGTGGGATTAATAAAGTTGTCCGAGTCTGAGTCTGAGTCTCACAGACAGACAGTCCTCTCTAAACATCCCTTCTCACAGACAGACAGTCCTCTTTGAACTTCCCTTCTCACAGACAGACAGTCCTCTCTAAACATCCCTTCTCACAGACAGACAGTCCTCCCAGAACGTCCCTTCTCACAGACAGACAATTCTCTCTAAACGTCCCTTCTCACAGACGTCCCTTCTCACAGACAGACAGTCCTCTCTAAACGTCCTTTCTCACGGACAGACAGTCCTCTCAAAACGTCCCTTCTCACAGACGTCCCTTCTCACAGACAGACAGTCCTCTCTAAACGTCCCTTCTCACAGACAGACAGTCCTCTCTAAACGTCCCTTCTCACGGACAGACAGTCCTCTCTAAAAGTCCCTTCTCACGGACAGACAGTCCTATCTAAACGTCCCTTCTCACAGATGCCCTTCTCACAGACAGTCCTCTCTGAACGTCCCTTCTCACAGACAGACAGTCCTCTCTAAACGTCCCTTCTAACAGACAGACAGTCCTCACAGACGTCCCTTCTCATAGGCTTACAGTCCTCTCTGAATGTCCCTTCACACAGACAGATAGTCCTCTTTGAACTTCCCTTCTCACAGACAGACAGTCTTCTCTGAATGTCCCTTCACACATACAGACAGTCCTCTCTGAACGTCCCTTCACACAGACAGACTGTCCTCTCTGAATGTCCCTTCTCACGGACAGACAGTCCTTTTTTGAATGTCCCTTCTCACAGACTGACAGTCCTCTTTGAATGTCCCTTCTCACAGACGTCCCTTCTCACAGACAGACAGTCCTCTCTGAACGTACCTTCTTGTCTTTGAGCAGCAGCAGTTTGTGCTCTTTGATTTGGAACGTTCTCTCCTGGAACTTGTTTCCTTGAAGCAGCTTCGGAGGTTCCTCACGACACCTCAACAGACCGATCTTCATGATCTCACTCTTATAGGCTGAACAGAGAGACAGACAGACAGGATCACAGAGAGACAGACAAACAGACAGGTACAGGTACAGGTGCAGCAGCAGCAGCAGCAACAATAGGAGAGGCAACAGCAGCAGCTGTGTGTGAGGATCCACATGAGGCTTGTTATGACTGAGTGAGGTTGTGAATGTTCAGTGTTATATGTCGTCCGTACAGGTGAGGATGTTGACGCCCTCTCCTTTAGGAACTCTCTTCACCACCAGGTAGGCCGAGCTCGGGTCCGCCATCTTGCACCACTGCAGAGCCTGCTCCAGGACTCTCTCTTTGGGGTGTAACGGACGCTCTGAAACAACAACATCAGCGACAGTCAGGTAGGAGAGGATAATCTTTCAGGTACCCTGAACACATCTGTCCAGGTGTGTCAGAGAGAGAGAGGTGTCCACATGTGTCAGAGAGAGAGAGAGAGAGAGAGAGAGAGAGAGAGATGGTTTCCAGGTGTCTGTCTCACCCAGCTGTCCATCCTCTAAGGCCTCAAATGTCATCCACACGTCCTTGTCTCCAGGTGGGACGTTCCTCATGAACAGAACCTGATTGGTCAGCTCCTCAGCACACATGGTGGGAGACACCTGCAGGGATCAAAAATCACACCTGAAAACACACTTTCTGTTTATCCCAGCATGCACTGGGTGAGGCAGTTCACATCAGAGCCCCGGCATCATGTTACCATGACACAGTCAGTTGTTTGACCTGGTTTATTATAGTCTGTTTGTTCAGTGAAACATTATCAGTAAGTAGAGTTATAGATTACTGAGAACAGTATTAATGACAGTTACCTTGAGAGTAATAGATTACTGAGAACAATAATAATGATAGTTACCTTGAAAGTAATAGATTACTGAGAACAGTATGAATGGTAGTTACCTTGAGAGGAAAAGATTACTGCGAAAAGTATTAACTAGAACTGCAAGCAGTTATAAACAGGGGCCAAGCCCCCCCGTGCACCGCAGAGCCCACGGAAGTTGGCCCCAAAGGATGACGGGCTCGGGGCAAAAGTGAGGACACAGGCCAACGTCTGAGCCGTGGTATTCGTGGTAATGGGAAGTGCACCGGAAGTGCAAAAGGCTGAATGTGTGCCGATTTGGATTTGTTGTACTAAATCACACCTACTTTGACCAATCGTTACTTAACTATATGGCTGGCCTCAGGATAGACCCCACATCAGTACTGTTTCATTACATTTCTATTACTGCAACAAAAAATGAGAGTGACAAGGAAAAATGCATTTATGTTGATTAGTGTGTAGGCCTACATTTTCTAAACGCACTGTTATTAATTTGTCTGGCATATGTGAGAAGTGAACTAATGTTACAGAACCTGTGGAGCAGAAAGAACTTTTTGTGAGGAGCTACAGAGCTGATGTGTTAGCATGTTGGACGTAGCACAGTAACGTTGACTTTTTAAAAATATCACCTATTTAAAAGGCAAAAACGCATTTGTTATGTTCTAATAACATGGTCACACTGTGATATATGGGGTTTGCTGTATGTTGCTAAATAGTGGTTAAGGTGCCTTTAAGAGACTGTGATTATTATGGGATGCGATGTTGTTTATAAGGCGCGGGTTTTGGGAAACAAGGAAGTGTTGATTGACATGAGACTGGAGTAAAAAGGCAGTAGACGTTCTGAAGTAAAACGTGTGTGCGTGTCAGTCTTTCACACATAACATTTGGCGATAAAGATGGCTGGATTTAGCCTTCCCCCACCCGAAGTGTTTCTCGCGGTGACCGGGGAACCCACAGTGCCATGGACACGGTGGCTGACAGGTTTTAATGCCATTGTTGATGCGCTCGGATTCTCTAACGACGAGCTCCCCGACAAGCGAAAGACCGCTATCCTCGTCCACTGCCTCGGTACCGAGGGCCAGCGTGTTCTTGGAGCGCTCGGCTCAGCAACAACTTTCGAGGCTACAGTCAAGCTGCTGACGGACCATTTCTCTGGAAAACAACGTGTCCTGATACGGCGGTACAGACTCAGAAAGTGCCACCAACGACCTGGCGAGTCCATACAGACTTTTGTGGCTGATCTACGTGAGCTAGCACGAGCCTGCGAGTATGGAGCGTTGCATGACCAAATGATCAGAGACCAACTGATAGAAGGCACGTCATGTGACAAGACACGAGAAAAACTGCTTATGGAACCTGATGATCTGACACTGACTGATGCAATCAAAATAGCATTGCAAGTGGAATGTGCTCTAGAATGCTCTACTCTACTGACCAGCCCTCACCACACAGCGTTAGCACAACAGCTGCAGCGCCCAGAAACGTCACAGTTTTCCCCGCCCAATGATAGCGATGATAGCCTGCCTGTGCAACAAATGAATAGACAGCGCCCCACTGTGGGCCCCAGACGCAATTGCGGCAACTCTGGATCCAATTCTCATGCCACAAGAGCATCACAGTGCCCTGCCCGTGGACAGGTTTGCAGAAACTGTTCTAAACTAAACCATTTCGCTAAAGTCTGTCGTTCAGCTCCAACCAATGAGGCTCAGCAGCACAGACTTCCCCAGTCCACTTCCGGATACACAGAAATTAGTAATATCCGTTCTACACGAGTATCATCCAAAACTTGCACAGTGCACCTGGGGGAGGTAAGCGTGCCACTCATCCTGGATACCGCAGCTGCAGCGTCGCTCCTCAATTTGGCCACATACAGGAAATTATTTTCCCGCATGCCACTGGGACCCCCATCCACAAGCTTGCGGGGATATGCAAATACTGCCATTGAGATAGTAGGCACCATTGATCTGCCTGTCCGCTATGGTACGACGCACCTTCCCTCCTTCCCTTTCCATGTGGCGCAGCGAGGAACCAACCTTCTTGGCCTTGATCTCTTCATTGCACTGGGCTTCTCTCTGATGGACAATAGCGGAAGAGCTATAATGCAGGTCTCCCCAACAATGCACCAGCAGTGGCCAGCGCTGTTCGACGGCCTGGGCTGCTTAACAGCATTCACTCATCGGCCCCTGGTTGACCCTGCTGTGACACCAGTTATTCAGCCCCTCAGGCGCCTGCCACTTACCTTCCGGGAGGGCGTCACTGCAGAGCTCACCTCCCTGCTAGAAGAGGGCATCATCGAGCCAATAAATGCAGCACCTTGGATCTCAAACCTGGTGGTCGCACAGAAAAAGTCAGGGGGTCTCCGGGTCTGTGTGGATCTGCGACAGGTCAACAAAGCTATCATTCCAGACAAATAACCTTTACCTACAGCTGAGGAGCTCACCTCTCTTTTCCATGGATCAACAGTCTTCTCAAAGTTGGATTTACGCCAGGGCTACCTGCAAGTTCCCCTTCACACAGCCAGCCGGGACCTGACAGCATTTGTGACACACGCTGGGGTGTTCAGGTACACACGCATGCCGTTTGGTCTTAGCTCTGCCCCAAGCTGCTTCCAAAAGGTCATGTCCACAGTTCTCGCTGGGGTCCCGGGGACAGCAGTTTACCTGGACGACATTGTGGTGCATGGGCCAGACCAAGCCACCCACGATGCCCGCTTACACAGAGTGTTTGTGGCCCTCACCAAACATCACCTGACACTGAACGGGGAGAAATGTCTCTTCTCAGTACCGACTGTGGACTTTATTGGATTCCGCCTCTAAGCCGATGGCATTGCACCTCTCTCCTCCAACGTCGACGCAATACAGCGCATCCCTGAACCAACCTCCACCACACAGGTTGCATCGTTCCTGGGAATGACGGCTTATTATTTGCGTTTCCTGCACAACTACTCACAAACGACAGCACCCCTCCGCCAGCTCCTGAAGAAGGAGGAGCCGTGGGACTGGTCACCACAGTGCACTGAGTCCTTTTCCATGCTGAAAACACAATTAACTTCACCTCCTGTCCTCGCCCACTTCAGCCTCTCCAGCCCAACCTTCATCACCTGCGATGCCTCCACTGCTGCAGTTGGAGCTGTCCTGTCGCAGCTTCATGACGGCATGGAGAGGCCAATCGCCTTCGCATCTCGGGCTCTGACACCCACTGAGCAGCGGTACTCCGTGGGTGAACGTGAAGCATTGGCCTGTGTGTGGGCATGCGAGCGGTGGCACATGTATGTCTATGGCCGTCATTTCACCATCAGGACGGACCACCAGGCCCTCACAACAGTGCTCTCCACGTCAGGTTCAGGACACAAGCCCCTCCGACTCCATCGTTGGGTGGAACGCCTCCGCCAGTACCACTATGACCTCATCTTCACGCCAGGCAGGGAAAACGTGGTGGCAGACCTCCTTTCTCGCTCCATCGCAGCCCCAAACCCTTGTGTACCATCACACGATGAAGAACCGGCTCTCATCCAAGCGCTCTATACACCGTTACAGCCAGTAGTCACACTGGAGGAACTGAACACCGAATCAGGAAGAGACCCAATACTATCCAAGCTGTGCACTTACATCAGAAACGGCTGGCCGTCCCACATCCCGGAAGAGTTGAAACTGTTTGCTCGGGTGAAAGATGAGCTCTCCTGCTGGGCGGACACATGTGTCTCGAGGGGGCTCTGCACCGTCATCCCAAACACTTTGCGTGCACGTGTCCTGTCAATGGCACATGAAGGTCACCTGGGAATTGTGAAACTCAAGCAGCGGTGCCGTGAGTTGGTGTGGTGGCCTGCCATCGACCGCGATTTTGAGCATCTGGTCCAGGACTGCTCAGCGTGCCTCCTCAGTGGGAAAACCGGGCCCCCATCAACTCCCCCCCTACAACCGCTTCCCTGGCCTTCACGCCCCTGGGAACATGTACAGCTGGACATCTGTGGGGAAATCCATGGCCGTGGTGTTCCCCACCACCAGCGCTTCCTGGTGGTCGTTTATGACCTCCACTCTAAGTGGCCGGAGGTTGTGCCAGTGGGGACGGTGACGTCGCACGTCATGGTCCGGATTCTGGATGGCCTCTTTGCCCGCTGGGGCATGCTTCGGGCCATAACAACTAATAACGGCCCGCAGATGACATCTGCAGAGTTCTCTGACTTTCTTGCCAGCAGGGGTGTCAAACACATCCGAACCGCTTTTTACTACCCACAGGCCAATGGTGGAGTGGAGCGTTTTAATGCAACACTGAAGAACGGAATTCGTGCACACCTGGCCCAAGGCTGTGCATTCGAGGAGGCACTCAACCAGACCTTGCTGCACTACAGAGCAAGCAATCACTCCACCACACTGGTGTCACCAGCGTTTCTGATGCTCGGACGAGAATTAGGACTGCCATTGCATAGGCTCCGAGCACCAAATAGTGACTTCTCCACACCTTCCCTGACCCAAATCCGAGAGACTGTTGCGGCACGGCAGCGGGAGATGAGGGAAAGGGTTGACAAGAAGTGCAGGGCGAGGCCACCGTCCCTTCAGGTCTCCGACTGGGTCAGGGCTCGACGGCCGCAGCGACACAACAAGATGGCCTCGTTCTGGTCCCAACCTAGACAGATCAGTCGCCTTCTTGGCCCCGCCACATTTCTGCTCGACGACGGATCACGGTGGCATGCTAGTAGGCTGAGGAAAGTCCCTGCACCCCTCTCTGAGCACTCGGCCATGGCACGAGCACAGTCACCACTCCCCTACAACATGGCCACTGATCCGGGCCCACCCCCGGCCCCGGTTACACCCCCTGCAGCGCCACGCCAGGAGGCTGTGGTGCCGGACCCGAGGCCGGTGCAGGCCAGAGCTCGGCCTGTTGCCTTGCAGGACTATGTCACGAACTACCATACTAAGTCTAGCAGATTCTTGCTTAGTACGTTTTAACATCTTGAGTAGATGTTCAGTTTTCTTAAGAAATGTTTTGGTTGGTTGTCAATGTGGGGGGGTATGCTGCTACTCTTTTGTGGGGGGAGGAGAAATGTTATGTTCTAATAACATGGTCACACTGTGATATATGGGGTTTGCTGTATGTTGCTAAATAGTGGTTAAGGTGCCTTTAAGAGACTGTGATTATTATGGGATGCGATGTTGCGTATAAGGCGCGGGTTTTGGGAAACAAGGAAGTGTTGATTGACATGAGACTGGAGTAAAAAGGCAGTAGACGTTCTGAAGTAAAACGTGTGTGCGTGTCAGTCTTTCACACATAACAGCATTTACATCCGTTATAGTGCCACTTATAGGCCAATTTGCACCAAATTTGGCACAGAGCCTCTGGATGACTTCAGGAACAATTGACTAAAGTTTGATGTTGAAAGCATTTAGTTTGACCGAAATGTGAAAAAAAAATATTGTTTGGTTATAACTAGCAGATTTTTTGGAGTGCCAAAATTTTTTTTTTTTCTTTTTTTTTTTATTAGGTGAAAGACGAGGTGACATGAGGGACAAGTACATCACACCACGAGGGTTGAACAAATACAGATAGTGGACATACAGTACAGATAACAACCAAAACAAAAAAAACAACAAAAAAAAAACAACAACATAAAGTTATGATGATATGTATAGAGGTAATATAGGGGTGTGTGTGTGTGTGTGCGCGCGTGTGTGTGCGTGAATGCAAGTGGCCTAGAGGCAGATAGTATGGTATTATAAACATATGTAGGTATAGATAGATGATAAAATAAAAATAAGTACGTAAATAAAGTGTAAATAAGAAGAAAAAAAAATAAGAAAAGAGAAGGAGGAGGAAAGTAAAATTGAAGGAATGAAAAAAAGGATAAATAAGTTAAGTAAGTAGTGATAGTATGCAACACGATATGAGATATATTAACATAGTACAGTGTTATATAATTTAACCTTATATAATGTAATTCAATAATTTGAGATAAGATAAGACAGTATAATGGAATATGAGATATAATAGTGAGAAATGCTGTATATTATAACCCAACATAATCTGATGAGATAGTGTGAGGTATGATAATGTAATATAGGGCAAATTTATAATGTAATATATCATGTTGTAATACAGGATAATAACAAAATATATATGAACATAACGTGAACATAACCTAATGCAATATATCATGACAATGACCATCATAGGATTAATTGTTGGGATTATAATAAATAAATTATATTATGTGGATGATAATATATTGCAGTGAGGGGTGATGTTGGACCGGGTATCAGGAAGGCAAGCGAAGGGGCCCCCTAGTCGGTCCCCAGTAGCCCAGTTGGTAGCCCCAGCGAGAGACAGGCGAGGCCGTCGTGGAAAGGTTCCCTCCCCCCCCCCTTTTTTGTTTGTTTTATCTGTTGTGGTTGTTGTTGCTGTTCTTTTTATTTATTTATTTATTTATTCATTTATTTGTTTAGATTGTACTTTGGGCCGCTGCCGAACCCAAAGGTAGCTGCTGACCCGTTGCATATCTAAACTCCTTTGCCAATTCCTCGTTTGGGCAACTTCCAGACCCTTGGGAAGAAGTCTGCCTGCTGAGGAGTGGGTTGTTTGTTTGTTTTGTTTGAATATTTGTTTTGAGAGAGAGTGGATGTGAGGTAGGACCCAACCACCCAGCCCCACCTGCCCCCATCGAGGTACTGCCCTGCCCCAAGAGAACCGGACATGAAGCCCCCGCCCACCTCCACCTTCAACCAATCCTGTCCGGCCCTGCCCCTTCGCTTAATTCATTATACAAATGTCATTGTCATGATTATTGCCAAAAGAAAAAAA
>CAEMYA010000256.1:66258-212118 GCA_903131615.1 Diplodus sargus | reverse complement strand
ATATACATATATATATATATATATATATATATATATATACATACATATACACACATACATACATACATATATACATACATACACATATCCATACACATACATAATGATAATAATAATAATAATAATAAATATAATAATAATAATAGTCATATTAATAGTAATAATAAATAAGTAAATGAAATAAGCAACAACAAAGAAAAATAAATAAATAAAATAAAATAGAGAAAAGTAATATATATATATTTTTTTGAAGAGATATTATATATATGACCTGGTAATGATGGCAATGATAGTACTGTCAGTAACAACAATCAAAATCATAGTATTCAGTCATATTAGTAATATTGATAAATACAATCAACAAAGTGAGTGTAATATTAGTAATGGTTAGGGCAATCATATTCATGTTAATAATGAAAATAGACAATATAGTAATAATAGTAGTATTAATAATACAGGAAGAGCGAAAGAGATTTATGGCACACATGGAGAAACGGATAAATAGTAGTTTGTTTGTGTTTGTGTGTGTGTGTGTGTAAATGTGATGTATTTTGAGGTGTCAGGAATGTGCGCGGTACCGGTGCAGCTATAGGCCCGTCGAGGAGAGGAATGGGGACCATCTTTCTGTAAAAGCTGTTATTTTGTTGTTATTGTAAGCAGTGATTTTTTCCATCGAGATGTGTTCCAAGAGAAGATTGATCCAGTGATTGATGTTTATTGAGTTTTGGGATTTCCAATTTAGGAGAATTGTTTTCTTAGCGACAGTGAAAGAAATGAGCAAGCTGTTTTTGTATTTGTGTGGTATGGTGATTGTTGTAGTGTCTCCTAGTAGGCAGAGCTGTGGGGACGAAGGGATTCTGCAGTCCAGTATGGTGGAAAGTTTTTTTGTGACTGAGTTCCAAAAAGAGTGAACCGGTTGGCAAGCCCAGAGTGCGTGAAAGTAGTTATCTATTGTTCCTGTTGTGCATTGTGAACAGACGTCTGTGGTTGCTTGTCCCATTTTGTGCATTTTATATTGTGTGATATGTGTTCGGTGGATGGTTTTGTATTGGATTAACTGAAGGTTTGTATTTGATGTCATAGAAAATGTATTTTCATTCATATTTGTCCAAAAATCTGATGAGGGAGAGATGTTCAAGTCCGCGTTCCAGTGAGATATTGGGAGTGTTATGGAATCATCTGATGCTAATAATAGTTTGTAGAGTTTGGAGGTTAGTTTATTTAAATTCCTAAATAAAATTATGTTGTCAATTATTTCAGGGGGTTCAAGTTGGTTGTCATTTATCTTAATTTTGGATTTGAGTATGGATTTAAGTTGTGAGTAGTTTAAAAATTGATGTCTGTCAATCCCGTAGTTCTCTATGAGGTCCTTGAAATCTATAAGCCGATTGTTGTTGAAAAGGTGGTGGAGATGTGTGATACCTTTTAGTGCCCATGTGTGATAGTGAAGAGGATTGTTGAGGAGTTGAAAATCTGGGTTGTGCCATATTGGTGTGTACTTACACGGTGCTGTAGTGGATTTGAAGATCTTGATGACTTTCCACCAGGCTGTCAGAGTTGTGGAGATTACCGTGTTTTTGAAGCAGGGGTGTCGTTTGATGGTTGTATTTAGAAATGGTAGATCTGAGAGTGCTATGTTTTGGCATTAGTGCTGTTCTAGGTCTGACCATGAAGTGTTGTGGTTGGTTTGGTGGATCCATTTCGCTATATATTGTGTTTGATTTGCGAGGTAGTAAAAGTAGAAGTTTGGTGCATCGAGTCCGCCTTGGGTTAGGGTTATTTCTTTTGACAACTTTTCATCAGACACATCTGGAGATTCTATGTGCCAAGTTTCAGGCAGATGGCGCTTAAATTGTAGGAGGAGGTTTTGCATATGTGGCGATTTAGCGAACGAAATGTGCAGGAGAAGTGGGTGTGTCCTATGTCAGAAAACCCAGCTCTATTCAGGGAACATATGGATATAAGGGTTGCAAATGTGTTATTTAAAATGTGGAAGTTAAAGGCAAAAACGCGATTGCATCCATTATAGCGCCACCTAGTGGAGTACATGTGCAATTTTTGGTATGGAAGAACTGCGTCCTATTCTATATGTACCATATACATTTCAAAGCTCTCAGCATAATAGTTTGGCTGAAATTAATGTTTGTTGTTTATCTTGTAATAAGCCACGCCCACATTGACCAGTCATGACCACCTTCAGGATGGCATGGCCTCAGGATTGGCCCTACATCATACCAACCCAATTTCGTAAAAATCGGTGTAGCCGTTCAACAGATATAAACTTCCCATATTTTTAGCGCCCCCTAGTGGCCAAAATTCACCAAATTCGGCTCAATTCTTCCCAGTGTCATACCGACCAAGGATCTCAAATTTGGTGTTACTAGCATTTAGTTTGACCGAGATATCAAACAGTTTACATTTTTATAGCTCGCTACAGAAATGTGTTCGAGTAATAATTTGCGCATTTTTTGACCGAGCAAAATTCTTTTGATGACTTTCGATCTGGTCCAGCTGAAGAGTGTACGTGCCAAGTTTCACACAGATCGGACAAAATCCCAAGGAGGAGTTCGAAAAAGTAGGTTTTCAAGTTTTTGCGAAAAAACTATCGAGGCGGAAGTGGACGTGGCCAATTGCAAAGTGATTCAGCTCCATCCAGGGAATTTGGGGATACAAGGTTTTTGAATGTGCGACATACGGTGTGGGAGTTATAGGCAAAAACGCGTTGGCTTGGGTTATAGCGCCCCCTGCAGGCGGATATACGTATGTATGTCTGAGGTACGTGCAGGAGTCTGGACCAACCCTCCAAATTGCATCGCCCTCCCTTGCAGGCTTTAGCCTGCAGCACCAATTTTAGCGGGAGAAAAAAAATCTTTACAACAATTACAATTACAATAGGGTTCCCAGCACCGCTTGCTGGTCCTAGGAAACGCATCTGCTTGCATACGCCTTCCCTCGGCCCCTCGGGCTTGGACCCCTATTTATAATTACCTTGAGAGTAATAGATTATTGAAAACAATATTAATTATAGTTACCTTGAGAGTAATACAGCAATCTGGTATCTTCATCTCCAGATACACTTCAATGATCAGATCACCAGCCTGAGACAGCTGCACACAAACATCTGCATCAACCCGATCTGAAGGAGCTCACAGCTGTTGACTCCTTTAATTACCCACTTATTGACAACTGATCACTAACTAATCAACTAGTTACCAAATCATCATTATTAGTTAATCAAGTTATTACCAATGTGTGATCAACTTATCAATAACTAATTACCAACTTATCATAAATTAAAATCTATTATCAACTTATTAATTTATCAACTTATTATAAACATATTACTGATGTATAACCAACATATAATAATCAATTTATTACCAACGTATTACTAAGTAATCAAGAACTACTGACATATTAATCATTAATCAGCTTGTTACAAATGTATCACTTTCGAATTACCATCTTGGTATCAACATTTAACAAACATATTATCACTTTATCATTAACATATTATCAATACTGTTAACAACTGATTACTGACATATTCATATATGTCACTGATTTCCATCATTTTCTGTCCAGAATCAATTAAAAACTGCAGCAGAGTTTAAATATAAACACGGGTGTCTGTTGTAAATCATTCTGTGATGTTTGTATTAATAATCATGTAAAGTTATGATGTGACATCAATAGCGTATTAGAGAACCTGAGTGTCCTTCCAGGTGGTGATGAGGCTGATCTCCAGCTCGATCTGAGTCTGATGCTCCTCGTCGATCTGGAACAGGAGTACAAGTCTGATGAGTGCTAACGACTCAGAAGAAGACGAGTTGTGCTCCGCTCGGAGTTGTACTCACATCGAAGACGCACAGGTAGTTGTCTATCAGATCCTCGATGATCTTCACCTCATGCTCTCCTTTCCCGTCAGTCTGGAACAGACTGGGAGCGAACAGCAGTGACAGGTTTTTGGTGCACATCTGGTTCAGATCAGCACACTTCTGGACCCTGAGAGAAATGTTCAACTGTTTCTGCTTCTGCTCCAAAAAACATAAAGGACTTCTCGTCCTGCTGTTATCAGTCCGAGCCGACTATAAACGATGCAGCAGCGCTCTGGACTACAGACATATCAGAGCTGTAGGTGCATTTGTGCGAGCTCACCTGTACAGGTGACTGATGAGAGCAGCCAGAGTGGTCCTGTTGACTCGTGGAAGACTCCGGATGATGTCTTTGTAGCGGTCTAACCTCTGTCTCTTCTGAGGGATTTCTGAGGATGAAAACATGACAGACTTTATCCCTGGAGATGTAAAAACATACTGAGCAAAAAGCATCAGTACGGAGGAATTCGGGTGGGACGGTAGAGCAGCATGGACGCATAAGTCAGGAGGTCCCACATGCCAACATAATAAACCCGCTAAAATCTGAGACACACATGACGACTAGCTTTAAAACTGAGAATATGAGCAGAGGTTCAACAAAAACAAAGAATAAAAAGAACCCAAGGTAAAGAAATAACCCACTCGATTAAGGAGAGCAAGCTAACACCTGTAGCTAGAATGGCCAAATTTCAAAGCTATCATCACAAAGTTTACAGAACTAATATCGTTTATTGATACCAAACAAGAAGAAATGAAATTCCTGTCTTTGAATGGCTTAGGAAACCCAGTCAAAAGGGCTAAAATAATGACCAAAATTAGAAAGGAAGACACAGACAAACTTCTTACAAGAAATTCATTTATCTAATTTATTGAAAGCAGAGCATGAGAAATGTGTTTTTTTTATTGATTTGGTTTCAAAAACACCTTCTATATCTCACTTTCCAATGCTCGGAAATAAGGAGTAGCAATACTGATGTCTAATGTAATCAAATTTGAGTGCCAAAAAGAAATAAAAGACAAAGAGGGAACATTGTAAAAGGGATGGTTTTCGAAACAATGATAATATTGGTGAACATATATGCCCCACCTGGATTAATAAGGAATTCTTTAAATCTCTATTTGATACTATTGCAGTGGAAGCAGAGGGCACATGTATTTGTAGGGGAGACCTTAATGTGTTAATGGATTATGACATGGATACAACTAGTTTCAAGAGAAATAAGAAATCTATCACAAAACTGGTAAAGAATACATAGGAGGAAATGGGGTTTTTTGATGTGTGGAGAGATCTACATCCACTGCGGATGGATTTTAGTCACTACTCAACTGCGTACTCTGTTTACTCCAGAACCGGCTATTTTTTTATACAGAAAGAGAACAGAGATGCTTTTGACCCCGAATTCAAGCCTGCAAGGATTGACGGGAGGTTCAAATACTGGTATAGTAGGGGAATCAGTTCTTACTGCTCAATTTCATCGAAGGGAGAATTTGATAGTTTTCTGAAAATTTCCGATACATATGGGTTAGAAAAATTGGACTTCTTTAGGTATCTTCAAATCAGATCTTATTTTAATGATGAGATAAAACCAACAGAGGAATGTGAGACCAACTTAATTGACATATTTATTGACATGTACAAAAATAAGGGCACTTAGAAACTTGTCTCAAAACTGTACTCCTGTATTCAATCTAATAAGAAATACTCAACAGATAAGGTTAGATTAAAATGGGAGAAGGAATCTGGAACTGTCATTACAGAAGAAGAGTGGCTGAATATATGCTCTGTGCAGTCAACTTCCACTAGCCCTGGTCTTTGGAGAGACTTTTGCTGGCGGAATCTGGTTAGATATTTCATAACCCATAAGTTGAAAAGTGTGCAGACAGGGGAGACAGTCAGGGGTCTATGTTGGAGGAACTGTGGAGAACAGCTAGCAGACCATTTTCATAGATTCTGGAGCTGCCCAGCTATACAATCATATTGGCAAGAGATAATAAGAGTAATACAAAACATTTTTGGTGACGAAATACACTGCTCTTTTTCTACAATCTATTTGGGCAATATAGCATCCCATTTACTGGTACGAGACAAATATCTTTTAAAAATATTATTAGCAGCCAGCAAGAAAGCTGTAACCAGAAAGTGGTTGCAGACCACACCTCCAACAGAGACGGACTGGATTGATATTGTGATTAATATTCAAAATATGGAAAGTGCTCACCCATGGTTTCTGTGTGGATGAAGTGAATTTGGTTGATTTTGTCGTCTCAGATCACAAGGCAGTGCTTTTCCAGGTTCCGCTTCTCTCTCCTGACCCCAAACCCCCCACACTGATTCACTCCCGCCCCCTAAATTCACTGTTCCTCGTTTCAGCCAAGCCTTTTTGTCCTCAAGCACAATTCTTAATGCAGGTGAACTACACGGCCTCACAATAGATGATTTTGTAAATGGTTTTAACTAGGGCTGTCAGGCGATTAAAAAAATTAATCTAATTAATTACAGGATTGTAATTAATTCATCTAATTAATCGCATTTTAATCTCATATCTGCTAAATATACCCAAATAAAGAATTCGAAATCTAGGACATTACAAAATTGTATCGCATGACTAATCAATTGAATACACTGAGAAGAGAAGAACTTGCCGTTCAAAGGCCCTAGCAACGATGTGCTCATCTCGCTCCCCTGAGTCGCGTCCATGTCTGTTGTCACCCTGCTTTGACTAGCGACTAGGGCTGTAACGATACACCAAACTCACGATTCAGTTTGTAACACGATTTTTGACCCACGGTTCGATACAAACCTCGATTTTTTTTCTTTCTAAATTAAACATTTCATTTATGTAACATTTCAATAACTCATGGATATGATACTTGTCTGATAGTATCAGAGGTGCAGTATTGTGGAGGGCGTGTCTATCTGATGGTCTGTTAACTGCACAGATCCTTCACTCAACTTAATACAGAGACATGTCCCACAAAACAACGTTACAGAACCAAACTAAGATAACGTAGTAACTGTAACTGTCTTTGGCAACAAGTTAAAAAAATACCACAGCTGTAAGTGGAGAAGCGTCCTTCCTCCCGCCTGTCCTACAGACTCCTCATCACATTTCTGCCCGATAAACTGCATCTGTCACCGGCAAAAACACTTTACCTCACCGAGTGTTTCTGATGAAAAAAAACCTCCGCGACGGTCAGCCCTCTGGACCGAGACTTCAGTGAACTTTACCCCGGAAGACAGTCTCCGTCGGTTTTGATTGACAGGGGAGACACCGGGGAAACCCCTTGAAAACACACACACGTCATCATCATGCTGTGTACGGTCACGTCTCTTCAGGAGCCGCAGCGCCGGCTTTCTGTGTGAATTATGCAGCAGAGAATTAGCGAATGACCGCTGCGGTGTTAATGTAGTGTTACTTACACGTCCGGACAAGTTCCTTGGTGCTAGTGCTACAGTGACGTGCCACTGGCAAGTAGCCTACGGGTCATTCAATGGGCCAAATTTAAAATGCTCGCGCATTGAATTGCCACTCAGAATCTCAGAATTAATTGCGTTAATTTTTATTACGCGTTAATTTGCAGTGTAATTAATTAATCTAATTAACGAGTTAAACTGACAGCCCTAGTTTTAACAGCTCTTGCACAAATATTTTAGACTCTATAGCTCCAGTAAGACTCAAAAAGCTGAAACCAAATTCTCTGCCTTGGCTGAACGAAGGACTAAGAATTTTAAAGAGATGATGCAGGGTGGCAGAGAGAAAATGGAAAAAGGACAAACTCAGTGTCTCCCTTGCTTCTCTCAAAGAGCTAATGTTCACTTATCAGTGTACAATTAGAGAAGCAAGAAACAACTATTTTTTCTGAGTTGATTGCCAAGCAAGGTCATAATCCCAGAATTCTTTTTAAAACTGTTAATTCTGTGGTTGGTCCCCCTCTCAGCCAGCCAGTTGAATCCTCCCCAGACAAATGTGAAGAATTTGTTAATCACTTTGTTAACAAAATAGTGGAGATTCGGCAGAATTTTAACACCGACTTCAGAGAGATGGTTGTTGACTCCTGCCCACTCTCAACCTTAACCCACTTAAGTGAAATCTCTCTGTCTACCCTAGAACGTACTATTGCACTTTCAAAATCATCCACCTGCCTTTCAGACTGCATTCCTACTTGGTTTTTAAAAAGCTGTTTTCCAGACAGTTGGTCCAGACATCTTAGCCATTATCAACTGCTCTTTGTCTACTGGTACTTTCCCCTCCTATTTTAAACATGCCACTGTTTACCCTCTTTTAAAGAAACCATCTCTAGATCCTTCTCTTTTATGTAATTTTAGACCAATCTCAAAGCTGCCTTTTTTATCCAAGATTTTAGAAAAAATAGTCTCCACTCAACTGATTTCTCTTATAAATGACAATCATATTTTTGAAAAAATTCCAATCTGGTTTCCGCTCCCTTCATAGTACTGAGACTGCACTGGTCAAAGTCGCCAATGACTTATTGCTGGCTGCCGACTCAGGCCTCTATTCAATATTAATTTTCCTTGACCTCAGCTCCGCTTTTGACACAGTGGACCATAATGTCTTGATCAGCCGTCTAAAAAATTATGTTGGTATCAGTGATGTGGCTCTGGATTGGTTCATCTCCTATCTGTCCAACAGGTCATTCTCTGTAAGGCTTGGAGAAGCCTCCTCTTCTTATGCCCCTCTCTTCTGTGGGGTCCCTCAGGGGTCTATTTTGGGTCCCCTCCTATTCACTGTTTACATGCTACCCCTGGGGCAAATCATGCGCAGACACAATATTGATTTCCACTGCTATGCAGATGATACGCAGCTGTATGTCCCACTACAGCCTGGTAAAAGTGATGTTTCTCATATTTTCTCCTGCCTTGCTGAGATAAAAAATTGGATGTCCGAAAATTTTCTGCAGTTGAATGACTCCAAATCAGAAATTGTTATAATGAGTCCCTCTGGCCCCAGCACTAGTAACATTACCATCATCACATTACATCTCTCCTCTAGTCTGGGCAACTTATCTAACAATGTTCAAAAAGAGGCCCGCAATCTCGGTGTCATCTTTGACTCAGAATTATCTTTTGGTACTCAGGTGACTAAAGTGGTGCAGTCATGCTTTGCCCAACTGAGACAGCTAACAAAGATCAGGTCATTCCTGTCCTCTGCTGACTTAGAAAAGGTCATCCATGCTTTTATCTCCTCCAGACTTGACTACTGTAACGCACTTTACTCTGGTATCAGCAGGCGAAACATCCAAAGACTGCAGCTGATACAAAATGCTGCTGCTAGGTTTTTAACACGTACTAAGAGATGTGACCACATTACTCCAATTCTTGCTGCTTTTCACTGGTTACCTGTGAGTTTTAGAATTGATTTTAAGATTTTACTGCTTGTTTTTAAAGCCTTGAATGGTCAGGCTCCTGCCTATATTTGTGATCTGCTGACTCCTTATGAGCCTGATGCCTGCCTGAGATCCTCCAGCAGGGCCCTCCTAATGGTTCCAAAATCTCGACTTGTCACTAAAGGTGACCGGGCCTTTGCTGTTCGTGCCCCTCTGCTATGGAACTCCCTGCCTGGAGATCTCAGGCAGGCTAACTCAGTATCCTCTTTTAAATCCCTTCTTAAAACTCACTTTTATCTAATGGCTTTTTCTTAATTGTTGGTATTGTTGTCACTATTTAAATGATTTGTTAATTATTATATGTTTTATCTTTGTTTGGATTCTTAACTCATTATGTTATCTGTTTTATTGTAAAGCACTTTGTAACTCGTTTTTGAAAAGTGCTATATAAATAAAGTTATTATTATTATTATTATTATTATCTATCTGAAGATTCACTTGAACTGCAGACAAAAAGATACAAATTGGAGTTTTAATATGGGGATATAAAACAATAAATTAAAGCTGCAAGCAGCGTTGAACGGGCCCTCACAGTTTACGCGTGTCGGGGCATGCTGCTGTCGATGCATGCTGCCATGGGGGAATGCTCAAGCAACACCTTCCGCTGAGGAAGTCGTTAAAGCGGTTGCCTGCTACTGCCGGAATTAAGTAATGTACGCTGAAGCCAGAAAAACTGTGTGAACTGCTGCATGATTCCCCGGACAAAGACTGAGTCGATGATCCGCTTCTGGAGCTGGCTGAAGAGAATGTCCACACGAGGCATAATACAATTAAATAGTTTCAGAAAGAAGCTGAAAGTATCATCGTCCAGTAGCCTCACAAACCCTCCAGAATCCAGAGTGGTAGGCTCAAACTCCCCTGATGGTTTCAAAACACTGGATGATGTCACCTTTGTGCTCAAACACAGTGATTAAAGCACAGACATGGAAGTCCCATTTTACTGTGCTTGCTGTTGGAAGTCTGTGTGCTATCACTCTATCAAGCACACTGGTTCTCTTGGGAGATCTTGAAAAAAGTCCAGAGAATCAAGCCAGGTCAGAGAAGAACTGATGAACTAATGGAATGTGAGATGTCACCTGCTGCATGATGAAGATGAAGAAAGATGAACATTTAAAAAGCTGAAAAGTCAGAAAAGCTGAGAAGTAAGAGGGCTGACAGAGCTTAAAAAGTTGAATAGTTTCAATGCTGGTCATATGCTGGAGCAGTAGCAGAGCCAAAGTTGAACATGTCTCCATAAAAAGAATGGGAAAAATGCCTCCCAAACTCCTGCGATTTTTGAAAGAAAGCTGGTTCCTCAAGAACGCACACATCATTAGAGAAACACAAAGAAAGTCCATGCAGCTTCACACGGTCTGCTTACTGACTGGTCTGCTGCATTTCAGTGTGACTGAGCATGTCCTGACTTGTTCACTTGCACCAGTAGAGGGTGCTGTTGAACCTTTACCTGTAGAGTTTTCTTACAGTTTCTGTGGCTGCAAACATGCTGAAGCAATAACAGAGACAAAGTGGAAAATGTCCCCATAAGAATGAATGGGAAAATGCCTCCCAAACTCCTGCCATTTTTGAAAGAAAGCTAACTCAAAATCACACGACATATTTCCATGTGAAATAACACAAACTGCAATCGTGATCAATTTATCCATAACTACAAGCAGAAACCATTTACAGTTCCTCAAGAATGCACACATCATTAGAGAAACACACAGAAAGTCCATGCAGCTTCACACGGGAAAGTTACTGCAAAAGTGGCGTGGCCTACATCAAACAATTCAGCTGAATTCAGGGAACAAATATGTATGAGGTTTAATAATGTGCAATATATTAAGTGGGAGTTATGAGCGAAAAAAGGCTTTTGCATTGAAAATAGCGCCACCTGCTGGTTACTTTTGGTGAGTAAGTCACAGGGGCCATTCTATAGCACCTCTATGAATTTCATTTCCATAAGTGTTAGGGTGTGGGCACAGTGCCAAATATAAAATTAAAGTGGCACCACAGCGCCATCTAATGTCGAATTGGTAAACCCTTCATAAGCGCACCTCAGGGGGGCACTGACATTAAGCAAACAAAGTTTCGTGTCAATCCGATGAACAGATGTGGAGATATAAAATAGTTCGCTTTAAAAAAACGCCACCTTGTGGTCATCACATAAAATTTTGCACAGGGCCTCAGCGACCCATGCCGAAGTAGTAACCTCAGTTACATGTCATTAGACCATACCAATGTGGAGATATGCAACACTTCCTGTTTTGGACCAAATCTGCGGGAAGTTGATATTTAATAATTTGAGTATTGTGGGGCCAAGCCCCCCCGCGCGACTCGGACCCCGTGCACCGCAGAGCCCACGGAAGTTGGCCCCAACGGATGACGGGCTCGGGGCAAAAGTGAGGACACAGGCCAACGTCTGAGCCGTGGTATTGGCTGTAATAGGAAGCGAACTGGAAGTGCAAAAGGCTGAATGTGTGCTGATTTGGATTTGTTGTACTAAGCCACGCCCACATTGACCAGTCATGACCACCTTTAAGATATGGCATAATATAATAATAGCATTTAGTTTGACCGACATATCAAACAGTTTCCATTTTTATAGCTAGCCACAGAAATTTGTTCGTTAATAATTTAATAATTTTTTGGCCGAGCAAAATTGTTTTGATAACTTTAGATCAGGTCGAGCTGAATCGGTCCAAAAGGGTTTTTTGTGCGTCTGCTCATGATGAATCTGCGTACCTAATTTCGTTCACCTATGTGCATGCAGGAGGCGGGGCATCACAGTAGGGGGCGCTACAGAGCGTGCAGGACACGATCACGCCCAATGACAACACAGATCTATTCAGGGCGACTCCCTCTACATTCCTGTGAGATTTGGCCGAGATAGGAAATTGTATGAAGAAGTTATGAGGAATTGATGCTTTACGGCGAAGGATTTGAATTGACCGCTCCACCGCGGCCAGCAGGTATGACGTAGGATAAAGATTTCCAGAACTTTTCATCTTCAAGGTCAGAGGATGATACTGAGTGACTGTGAAGTCGGTGGTGTTACGTCTGTAGGAGGAGATCATTTAAGTACGAAGATTGCCAATATTTCAAAATGGCGGCTAAAAGCAAAATGGCCGACTTAGTATCGATGCGGAGATGTATTCGGGGAGACAGCTTCTACACTTAAGAGCTGTTTGGTGTGGATAGGAAATTGTATGTTGAAGTTATGGAGCCTTGATGCTTGACGGCGAGGGAAAAAAATGGTTTCCCCCGCCCCGCCCACTAAATTTGGCGCAGCTGAATTATTTCCGTAACTTTTGTTCTTCAAGACATGAAGAAGATAACTGAGTTAATTTGAAAACTGTGGTGTTTAAGCTCTAGGACAAGATAATTTTCAAAGTAGGCATGAATTGGACAAAAATGCCGCCACACATCAAAATGGCGGACTTCCTGTTGGAGTGACGGTATCGGTTCAAATGGGTTTTTTGTGCGTCTGGTCATGAGGAATCAGCGTACCGAATTTCCGATACGCACTTGTGGGAGGCGGGGCTGAACATTAGGGGGCTCTACAGAGCCCGCAGGTCACGACCACGCCCAGTGACGATGCAGGATCGCAATTTTCGCTTAGCCGACGTGTATTCCAAATTTGGTGAGTTTTCGATTATGTTCAGGCATCCAAAACTGCAGTCGAACTCGGATCGGAATAATAATAATAAGAAGAAGAATTTTTCCAATTACAATAGGGACCTCACAGGTCTGTGACCTGCTCGGGCCCTAATTAAAATCAAATAAGGCACCTGTGGTGATGGATTTCCCTCTGAGTGATACAAGAAGTTTGGTGAAGGTGAAGAACCGACACCATTACTCCACACTAAATTTGATTTGATTATGACTAAAGACAAGACCCCTCCCTCCTGGACGGAGGCGATAATTACAGCAGTCCCCAAACCATTAAAAGACAAGTTTAATTGTATTGCCAAAATTACAGACCGATAGCAAAATTACAGACCAATTTGATATAATTGAAGAAAACATTTTGTTCTCAACATTTAATACATATTGTTTACAAAATGTTTTCTTCAATTATATCAAACTAGTGCATTGCCCGTAGGAAGTATGTATACCTATAGAAATTTGGGAGGTTAAGTAGCTTTTTCAATGAATGGCCAAATGAGGTTGTGTTTGAAGGTGGGATGTCCGGGATATAATTAGCTGTTTTTGACTACTTTTGATTATACCATTATATTTCACCGTAAAAACTATTTACCTTGCCTTGCTTGGCGTCATTATTTTCAGCACAAACTCACGTATGACTGTACAGTTATTTTTTCATTTTGACATATTATATCAACACAGTGGACCTAATATCACAAAATAATATAAAATCAGAGTAGGAAAAAGTTAGATTTTTTACTGTGAAAACCACAAATATGTTTAATGTACCAATTGCATTAGTTATAATGCAAATATAAATTGTTGTTTGCTAAATTTGTGCATAAGTTTTTGAAATTTACCAAGTTATGTGTAGCTATTTACATTACACTACACACTAAACACACTACACCAAACACTACATTATATACTAACTATACACTCCAAACACGCTATATGTCACAAATCTCTCAACTCTCAAAAAACGCTATCTCTGCCACAGATTCCGATTCCACTTTGTTGTCCTCGTGTATCCCGATCTCCTCAGACCCGAACAGACTCGGTCCGGACTCGTTTAGTCTCATTAATCCACAACAGTCAGTTTAGATGCACAGAACAGAACGGGACCGAACCGCCGGCAAAATCCCGGTCCAGCTCCTGCCGCTGCAGGTATAAATCCGCTTGTTTCTTAAGGTATGTCGTGGGCTTGAGCTCTGCAGTGATTGGCTCTGGTGCGCATGTGGCTACGGTGTGCAGTGATCGGCTCTGGTGCGCACGTGACTGTGGTGGCTCCAGTGGACAATGCTCGCAGAATTTGTAAAGCATTTATGAAATTATTTATTAACGGTATCATTACAGTCCAAACAAATGCGACGTTGCACACCCTTGTACCTTGTAGCAGCCATGTTGAAACTCTCAGGTCAGTCTGATCCTGATCCGCAGAGATATTTGAGGAACACACACACACACAGGTTGTGCTACATTCAACAAGAAATTCCATATAGGATATTGGAAAAGGGGGATAATCAGGAATACATGGTGGTGGAAGTGTGGGAGAAAGAGGAGAAGGTGGTTATAATTAACTACTACAATCCATGCAAAAGGTTGGATTTGGATAGCTCACTAAGGATACAAGGACAAAGCAGACATAAAGTGGTAAATTTGGTCCGTATGAATGATGGCAGAGGAACGAGGGTAAATATAACAACAGGTACTGAATCAGCATTAGATATTACATTAGTGTCTAATCCCTTGGCTGGAGTTAGTAACTGGGAAATTTTGACAACTACTACAGTAGGCAGTGATCACTATCCAGTATCATGCTTGGTGGGAGAAAGAGTGGAAGTGAGAGCAGGTGGTAAAATCCCGAAGTCAGTCTTTGGAAAAGCAGATTGGGATACATTCCAGAAGTTGAGTGAGGAAAAAATGACAAGGATTGACATGTCTGGAGAAATAGATAAATTAAATAACCAGGTAACCTCAGCAATTGATATGGCAGCAGATGGATCTATACCCAGGAGTAAAATAAGATGAAAAGAAAACTGGTACCATGGTGGACAGAGGAGTGTCGTCAGACTGTAAGAAACAGAAATAGAGCATTCAGACAAGTTAAAAGAACTCATAACATGCAGCATTTGATTCAGTATGAAAAGGCACAGGCAGTGGTGAGAAGAATGGTACGTCAAGCTAAGAGGGCAAGTTGGAGAAACTTTTGCAGCAAAATAGGAAGAACAACACCGGTGGGAGAGGTATGGGGAATGATAATGTAGGAACACAAGCCCTCCAATCATTTGCATCTTAAAGAGGTCCTGTTTCAGCCGTGATTACCTTTAACCCAAATTGACTAATTTTTCCAGCATATGGGCCTGAAAGCCCCTCACCTCTTGACCTGGCAGATCTTCTCTCCACCGAGTGGGTGGATGTTGTTTTTCTTGCTATAAACAGATAACCAGAGACCTTCTTTTGTTAATTTACAATGACTAAGCACATCTGGTCTCCCCCCCCCTCCAAAGAAGATGCACCCCTTTTCCTCAGGTCAAACAAGGTAAGGAACGATAGTCTTCTCTCTCTACATCGGAAGAAAGGAGAACTGTTTTCTAACACAGATGTTGTGATTTAATGTGCCTTACCGATCTACATCTCTCTCCCTCTGAAACATTCTTCAGTGGGGGAAGGCTAGGTGGGAAACCTAATCTGTGTGTTCTTCCACCTCACAGGTCCAACTGTAAGTTACAACCGTTGTTGTTCCTGGGTCTGACATTCCAATCCCACTGCAGTCTCTATCCTCATCCAAATTCCAATACGTTCTGATTAACTAATAAACTACAATCTCATTTTCTTAATTTTAGCAGATTTACGAATAGCATAAGAAGGTCATAAAACTGATGCTTTCACATTTCTCAATGTATTGTTAAACCAGAATGAAGTTATTGCTTAATGAGTTTGAGGTCTGGGAGAAACCATCCCCTCCCTTTGGTGATGGGGACAGACTTTCAGATCATTCCTCTTTGTGTAATACTTGTGTTATTTACTAGTTAAATGTCTGATATGTTTTGTTAAGACAGAACTACAAGGAATATGTATAAGTCCTTGGTCCTACTGTGTATTGTTTACTCAAGTGTTTTATGCCTTAATCATGTTTTAATTCTTTTTGAATGATAAGTGATCATAATCATGTCGCATCTTTTCACGTAGACAAAATTCCACTTGTAAGCATGGTGAAGTTTTGGGAAGGTAAACACTATTTCAAAACATTAAATACAATAGTTTAGTTAGATAAACTTTTGTGAGCCTAAACTCAGATCACAGATGGAGTGACACTCAGCTGGCCCCCACCCCTTTTGGTCCATCTGCTGCAGGTCATAAAACAGAGAGACATGCTCTCTCCTCACCTCTGCTCACTCCTCTCCTCTCTTCTCCTTCTCACTCTCCCACTCCTCTATCTCTTTCTTTCATTCTTATTTTATTTTTTTAAAGTAATCTTTATTTTTATTTTTGCAACAAGCTCTAAGAAAAGCGAATTGAACCACTACTTTAAGTGCTTTACTTTTATTCAAGTTTTAACAGAACGAAATTCTTTTCTTTTCGATTTTTGATTTTAATATACCGTTAAAGCATCACTGCCTGATCCAAAAGAAGTTGAATTAGTTTAAGAATCAAACTTAAGAACCACCACTCAAAACAACAAAGAAAAAGTATTTTTCAAGACTATCCTCATCCGATGAAGAATGCTGCAGTAAGTGGTCTCCAACTAAAAAGAGACTCTGCCCCCAGTGCACTCAAGCGGACATCCTGCTGGGCATTTGGACCAGAGCTCCTCAACAGAGTACCAGACTTCACTCTGGCCACCGAACCGACATGGCAAGCCCGCAGTCGAACCCAGACAACTCAAGGAAACCAAACTTCACAAAACAGGCTGAACGTCTTCATACAGCTGGATCCACACACATGAGAATCAGAGTTGGTGTCTAAAGTTCTGACTTCTGTCTAGGTTCTGACTTCTACCCAAGTTCCGACTTCTATCTTATGAACTCAAGAAAATTGAGATTAGGGTCTCGTTAGTATTAAAAATATTTAATATATAAAAACCTGACCCTTTAACTTCACCATCTACCGACAGTCACCTAACTTTATTACTTTCTTAATTACAGTCTTTACATTTTCTGTTGTCTGTTGTTGTTCGTCTAAAATTGTCATTACATTTATTTTACCCCAAATTATTTAGTCAATAAACATATATAATCGTTTGTCTTTGTCTGGAATTTAATTTTAATGTGGAGAACCAATGGATATGTGCAAAGAAGTCACTGCTTCAGAACATGAGACTGAATAATTGATTTGGAATTAACTTGAACTGTTCAAGCCAAACTTGTACGGTTGGATTTTGAATAATGTCCGTTGGATTATTCAAAATAGTTAAACAACGAAGGTAGTGCCCCGTCTATGAGTGTTATTAATCACCAGTGACTAATTATCATATATAAATCAAAGTAGTGTATCCTACAATAAAGAGAATGGGAGGAGACAGAGGGGAATGGGAATATCCAGTTATGACATCTGAGGAGGTAACAGCAGTATCCGATAGGGATAAGGTAGAGATCATGGCCAAGTCATTCACAAAGATGCATAGTTCAGAAAATTTGTCAGAAGAAGGGAGAAGGAGAAGGGAAACAACAGTGAATCAACATCCAGGTGTGTTAGACAGAAGGGAAGAAACTGGTGATTTTATTGATAAACCATTTACTTTGGCAGAGATGGTGAGAGCAATAAATAGATCAAGACCAACATCTCCAGGGAAAGATCAGGTATGCTATGTTAGGCTAAAGCATCTAGGGGAAGGAGGGCTCTCGAAGTTGCTGTACCTGTATAACAGAGTGTGGGAGGAGGGACAATTACCAAATGCTTGGAAAGAAGCTGTAGTGATTCCGATAAGAAAACCCGGTAAGGATCTGTCTAAACCCACTAGTTACAGGCCAATAGCACTAACATCAAATATATGCAAGATAATGGTAATTGATAACTGAAAGATTATCATATGACATTGAGAAGAGAGGAATGCGGCAAGTAGAGTGGTTTTAGGAAAGGGAGACACACCATGGACTCAGTGATAAGACTAGAGAATGAAATAAGAAAGGCCCAGGCAAATAAAGAATCAGTAGTTGCAGTTTTTTTTACATAGAAAAAGCCTATGACATGATGTGGAAGGAAGGAGTGTTAATCAAGCTGCACAAGATGGGTGTTGGTGGGAGGTTTTTAACTGGATAAAGGATTTTCTGTTTGTAAGAAAAATTCAAGTACGGATTGGATCAGACTAGTCAAATCCGTACACGGTTGGAAATGGCACACCTCAAGGTAGTGTGATAAGCCCGCTACTTTTCATCATTATGATCAACGACGTCTTCTTTAAGGCACCAGTAGACATAGGATAGAGTTCTCAACGGGCCTGAAAATTACAACCCAACCCGACCCGACCCGACCTGGCCCGCGGGTTCTTAAGTCCGAACCCGACGCAGCCCGACACACCAGCATGAATTGTCTGCCCGAACCCGGCCCGAACCCGACCCCAGACAGACAGCAGACCGAAAAGTAACGTGAGCCAGGAGACAGGTGCTGCGTCAGCGTCAGCAGCAGCACCCGCTCCCGCTGCAAAGAAGACACCGCGCTTTCGACCAGTGGGAAAATATATTCGGAGAGACAGAAACAGACGATTTCCCCACTCCTTGAAAAGCAAAGGTGAATTCGCCTGTGGCAAGTTTACTTTTAGCCAATTCCATCTTCTCCAGCCAGGCTATAGGCGCGAGTACGTCACGCAGCGGCGTCAGTTCTGCGTCGGCCCCTCCCCATGAAGCAGGCAGCCAGACTTATTCTTCACCAAACGTGAACAGCGATGATTCTCAGCAGGCTATACAATTTACAACCTGCAAGAAATGTGTTTTATAAAAAGGGAAGCCCGAGGCCCGGCCCGACCCGGCTCATTTGCGTATTTTTTTGGCCCGAACCCGTTGACCCGTTGAGAAATCTAACATAGGACTATTTGCGGATGATGGGGCATTTTGGAAAAGAGGAAGGAACATGGAGCATGCAATCAGGAAAGTAAAAGGAGCAATTAAAGTGAAACTCTCGCCAAAATGCAACCTAGGCTTTATTTGTGAATGTATATGAGTCAAACCTTCGGGTAAATGCATAATTAGGACGAAAGAAGCACTTTAAAGATTTACCGTAGTTTTGTTTTCGGGCACGTTAACTTTGAACGGGAGTGCTAGGGGCAGAGATACGATGGCATCAAAATCGTTATTTTTAAAACACTAAGAAGGCTCAAAACAACAAGAAACTTGCTCATAACATCACCAGGGTCTCTACTCATGAACACGAGCATTGAGAACATTGTTTGTGTACACAGAGTTTATGAAAAAGAAGGTTTTTGAACTACTTACGTTAGCTGCTGCATCTGGTGGTGGAGTGGGGTCACGATTGGGGATGTAGGTTTTCAGTAGAAAAAACTTTTTTTCACCAGGAAGAGAATTAAGGAAGGGATGAAACTAAGGATGTACGGGAAAGAATTATAAAGGGTTGGGTCATTTAAGTTCTTGGGAATTATTTTTGATTCATGATTAACATGGACAGACCATATCAGGACAATAGAAGAAAAATCCAAAAAAGTAATAAATGTGGTGAAATGTTTGACTGGTAAGGAATGGAGAGCAAGTTGCTCATCGTTAAAAAGTATGTATGTGGCCTTGATAAGATCTGTGTTGGATTACGGAAGTGTACCATATGGATCAGCAGCCAGGTCTGATATAAAGAAATTGGAAGTGATTCAGGCACAGGCATTGAGAGTATGCAGTGGAGTCTTTAAAACATCACCAGTACCTGCACTACAAGTAGAAATGGGGGAAATGCTGTTGGAATTAAGAAGGATGCAACTGATAGCAAATTACTGGGCTAATTTGCAGGGACACAAAGATTTTCACCCCACAAAAGGAGTGCTGCAGGAGTGCTGGGAGAATGGGAGACATCGGAGGGATAATTTTGGCCGAGTAGGGAATGAGATTGCTAAAGAATTCTGAGTATTTGATATGAGGATAAGCCCTTCAGTAGTATATCCAGTGATGGCTCCATGGATGCTTGTGTGGCCTGCTGTAGACTGGTATTTGTTAGAGGTAAAAAGGGGAAAAAGATAAAATTGATTTGGTAAGTGCATTCAAATATCATGTTATGAAAGAATATAGTGATTTTACACAGGTTTATACTGACGGTGCTAGGAAACCTGAGAAAGGAGTGACAGGGTATGGGGTGGCAATATCATTAAAAGGAATTGGAATCAATAGAAGAACATCTAATAAATTAGGGGTTTACACAGTGGAGATGTTGGCAGTATTGGTTGCACTACGGTGGGTGGAAAAAACAAAACAAGATAAGGTGTTGATATGCACAAATTCGACCTCAACCCGAGCAAGCATAAGATCTTTCCATTCAAACAGCCGACAAGATGTACTATATGAAGTCCTTCAAGAATAACAAGTCAGGGGGGTCAGGTAAAATTTCTGTGGGTTCCAGCGCATGAAGGGATGAGGGTGAATGAGAGGGTGGATGAGTTGGCAAAAAGGGCTTTAAAGAAAGGAAATAAAGAAATGCAAATTAATATCAGTAAACCAGAGGTTAAATGTGTAATCTGGGAAAAAAAAACAACCAAATGTGGCAAGAAAGATGGGATAGAGAGGAGAAAGGGAGACATCTGTATCAGATTCAGAAGAGTGTCAAAGTAAATAGGGCAGGCAGTGGAAAAAGGAGAGAGGAAACTGTGTTAACATGGTTAAGGCTGGGGCATTGTGCACTAAACAAAACACAGAAAATGATAGGGAAACATCAAACAGGCTTGTGTGAGGGATGTCAGGAGGAGGAGTCAGTGGAGCACGTACTTATACCTTGTAGGAAGTATAGGGCACAGAGAGAGATGATGAGGAATAATCTGAGGGAAATAGGGGTGCAAGAATTCACATTAAAACGATTACTTAGTATGGGTGAGAGAGCACAGGTCCGGGTACTGTAAGCTTTTTTAAGGGATACAGGGATTTTTTATAGGATATGATGGATAAGCAGGAATAGGGTGTTAGGGTTATTGACTTGGATGTTTAGGGTGTGTGTGTGCGTGTGTGTGTATGTGTGTGTGTTTTATTTAACTATTTATTTATCTTTATTTTGTTTTGGGGTTTTGTTTCGTTTTGCTTTGTTTTGTTTTTGACGGGAATTAGATTGTAAGTCTATTGTTTGATCCACACTCCGGAGCAGAAGGTGGCGGTAATGCACTATTAAGCTGGATGCCACCCGCCATAAAAGAAGAAGAAGAAATGCAAAAAAAAATGCAATGCAAATGAAAACCAAAAAACATCGACTTTACCGTAGAAATGATGTTTAAAACGCTCTTTTCCTACAGGGAGAACTCCACTGCGCATGCGCACATATTTACGACACCGACGTCCATCGTACGGCTGAATCTGTGCTGGCTGCTGTGCTCTGGCTCTACTCTACCTGACCATTGATGTATGGACCAGATAATGTCTAATACATCTTTTCTTATCATTCACTCTATAAATTAGATAAAGATTTGAAAGCAGTAAGTGTTTTTGGTCTCTGTCGTAAAAACTACTTGTGCGCATGCGCAGGTGAAACAACATAATTGGGCTATAAGTTTCCCGGTTCGGCTGTGACAATGCAGGTGATTGGCTGTTGGTGAAAGGGGCGGGATAAGCGCCATCTTTGGCATGGCAGATTTCCCCATTCAAAATGATCAGAGTGATCTGTCTCTACAATAGTAGAACGTCTCTGGTAGTAGTAAATGGTTGAGCGAGTGATTGTGTGAACACAGGTCTGTCCCCACCTAGAGGTTGCTTGGGAGGCTGCTGAAGGTGGAGCCAGGGGAAAGGTCTTAAGAACTGGAAGCCACAGCATCTGGGCGTGGCTGAGAGAGCATGCAGTTTTTTGACTGTGTGTGATACCGTGTGGAGGCCTTTCTCAGTTTATTTTATTTCTATTTACAACAAGTTTTCTGTAAAAGAAACTAGTAACAATAAATGGTCATAGGAACCAACGTGAACCACTCCTGTCCTCATTTTTAACTTGCACGCGTCAGAAACCGGTTCAGCCACAAAGTGGTGGCTTTCAGTCAACAAACAGAGAGCAGAAAACACTACCACATTTTAGTCAAAAAACTGCTCTGGATTGATGAATTCTTGGAACAAAGGAACATTGGATGACATTGGATGCATGGAACTGGAACTGGAAACTGGAACAAAGGAGGTGTGAGTGCCACTCTGGATTGTTTGACAGCCCAAAGTGAATCCGGATCAATCGGTACGTTAATGAAGGAACTTTGAAAGGAATCTTGTTTAGTATCTTAAGAAGAATTAGTTTTGAGGAATGCTGAGTAATATTTTTGAGAGAAACAGAACTTTTAAATTTGTCAGTTTGAATAAAGAGCTTCAGTTATCAACAGGGGCACCGACAGGGATTTTGGGCCACATGAAAAGAAATGTAATTGGGCCGTTGTATAGGCCGGTGAAAAAATGTGATGCCGTTAATGTAAAACTATGCATTTTAATGATATTTTTGACTATCGTTCCCATATTTGTGGAAAGAACAACATGACAGTTACGTGCTCACTGTCTCCCTTGTAGGTGGCATTGGATTTGGGGTGAAAAAATACATACAGTATAAGAGGCTATACGGTCTTTGCGATTTAATCTTCTGATTTCCAGAAAATATAAACATTTCTCTGATTGTATTGAGTTGTTTTGAGTCACACATTCTGCATGCACCAGAAATGTTCTCCTCTTTTTTGAGCTATATTATATATACACATAAAAATGCTCTTTTTATTTCAGAACTGTTTTTAATACATGAAAATCATTCTGAAATAAATATGGATTATAGGCTATTTTTATTTTATAGGGGGCTGACAGACAGCTGCTGATGATGATGATGCACTTCATGTATCAACGTCACTATTTCTGCAGCCCAGGTCCGTGAAACTGACAAGAGTAAAGTTTGACTGTCAGATCTGTTTGAGCTGCAGGAATTCCTGATTTCCTTTTTAATCCTCCTGCTTGTGGAGGAAGAGGAGAAGCGGCTCTGGTTTATCTCTGGCTGAGAGGACCGTGGAGAGGTAAACCACAGTAATGTTATCAATATTATCATTATTAGCTAGCTAATAGTTTGGGGTAATTAACATACCGATACATTACGTTAATGCTGACATATAAACTGCTGATCACCACGTTTTAATTTTATCTTACAGGCATTATTCCTATTTAAAATGTTTGGTAGATAGTTTTGTTTGTAATTATCTATAATAATAATAATAATAATAATAATAATAATAATAATAATATCATTATTATCATTATTATATTATGAAATTATAATTCTTGTCTCTTTCTTAAAACATTCTCAGTGACATGGCAGCCGTGGACCGCGTCAGAACTGTAAACCCAGTTGATGGACGATGTGGTGGACAGAGGAGACTGGACCCCCAAACACCCCAAGTACCGACCCAGATGATGTCCCACTGACACCATTCAGCCTAGCAGCACTGCCAGGGACTCCTGCTCAGCCTGTTACTGTACATCATCTGTAACTACTTTAATATTGTTTTTAATGATAATTGTTTTTGTTAATAATGAATAATAATCAGTAAATAGTTATTTATCCTGTAATTTTGTAAATAGTTGAAAATGTTCAGACCTTAATAATAAAAGAAAAAATTCAACCCCTTGTTGTCCCTGAAAAGTAGCACTTGATGCCGTTTGCTGTTATAAATTGTACTTAAGTTGTAAATATTAAATAGAATACAAAATGTGTAACAATAGAACAATATTTTACTTCATGATTTATATAAAATGAACAATTATGAACAAATAATTTAAAAAGAACTCATACATTAAGTAAATAACAACAGATATAATGTAAGGATTGTCCTCTGGAGCAGAGAAGAGTCTCTCCATCCTCTCTGCAGTCTCATGTCCTCCTTCATCCTCCCTCCTCCTCTTCCTCCTCGGCCCTGGCTGGCTCTCCTCCTCCTTATCGTCTTCATCCTCCTTCTGGTCACTTGGCCCTGGTGTGTCCTCAGGGGTGGAGGCAGTGGAAGGCCTCTGTCCTAACACCTCCATCCATGAGGAAAAACCTAAGGCAGTGGAAATCAATCCGGTCAGCTATTTTCAGCAGAGTATTTTTATTAACTTGCATGGGTAAAACACATATAATTTAGTTTCCACATCATCATTCAAACCTGCAGCTACTTTGTACTTGTTCTTTAAATGGTCTGTTTGTTTCTGGCCTGCTGGGCTCGACCTTCCCCTGCAGGCCCATTGTTTCCAGAACTGTTCTGAACACAGAGAGAAGCAAGAGAAAAGGTCAACACAAGATCACATTAACACAGGGATGTAAAGATTTGTGACATCAGGACTGACACATGGGCTATTTATTATTTATTATATATTATTGCCTTACACCCATCCAGCCAGCGGAATGTTTCGCACTGTGAACAAATGTTGTTCTGACTTCGGACAGGGATGAAGCTCTCTGTTTGCTCCCTAAAACAAAATTAAATGTAAAAGACGTTTTGTGTTACGTCAACAGACAAAAGGGATTTAATACAGCAAAACATATATAATCATCATAAGGATAATCCTAAACTTAGCTCTTTAGTCAATTCAAACGTTTAACTAGACTTTACAGTGTTACAGTCTGAAATAAAGCAGGGATAACAGCCTGATCTGAATCTGTTCATCTTGGTCCATTTATGTACATGAAGTAAAAATAGTCTCTATCATCTCCACAGTCACAATAAGATAGGCTATAAGTAAACCTCTGAACGTCTAACGTTTAAAAGTGAAGGCTTTTAAGGCTTTACTTCCAAAGGCATCTAGCTGAGCATTACCAACGTATTTTAACTGAAATGTTGAGGTTTTAATGTCCCTTGAAGTTTAACATATCTGGCGTTGGATGTTCAAAGGAGTAAAAACCGAGTATAGACCCAATACTTACATTTAAATGCGAGATCTGCGCAACTTGAGGTCGCCATTATTCATTTATTTATTTCTTCTCTTCGGGCGCGCGATGACTCTTGGAATATGTGAGACCACGAAGTGTGGTAGCGGTGCACACTCAAAAAACAGGTAAAAGGAGTGCGCATTTGTGGGGTGCATTATGAGAACACTTTGAATTGGGACACCCTTCGCTCGGCATAGTGACGTAATTCGCACTTCAAATGCGCACTCAATGTATGCAGATTTTATGCATGTTGCTCACCTTCTTCACTGGGACAGGGAGGGGGACAGTTATGGGGAGACTGGGCTGCTGCTGACTCATCTGTTGTAAAGTCTGCTAAAATGAGCAGGGACAGTGATTTAATATGAATATCTGGCTAAACGTTTCCCTGCACTGATTAAATGTTGATGAAGTGTAAACTAACACTAGTCTGGAGAGAAATAACCCTTATTTCACTATGGACATTAAGCCAACAGGTTAATACCACTCACAGACTATAAGCTACCCACCTTTCTTGATGACTGGGTTACAGATTGACACCCTTTCCTTTGTCTTTCCTCTCTCTCTTTCCTTTTTTGAAAACCAGGTTTTAATTTAGGCACTATAGTTCTGGAGCATCTACTGACTGCAACTAAACACTATCACTGATAAGTGCACTATAATAATAATAATAATAATAGATTTTATTTGTAAAAATGCACTCTACATTTAATAAAAAATCTCAGAGTGCTACATGGTAAGAAAAACAACAAAAACAACAAAAAAAAAACATTAAGATACACCAGTAAAAGCAGAGAACCAAAAAGAAACAACAACAGACAAGTCATTACAAAGTAAAAAATTTGAATATGATTTTTTAAAAAGGTGGGTTTTGAGTTCTTTTTTAAAAGCATCCTCCGTCTGTGGAGCCCTGAGGTGGTCGGGGAGGGCATTCCACAGACGGGGAGCGGCAGCTTGGAAGGCTCTGTCCCCCATGGTCTTGAGCCGTGTCCTGGGTGCGAGCAGACGGTGCTGTTGGCCTGACCGGGTCCTGGCTGAGGTGTGTGATGTGAGGAGGTCAGAGAGGTAAGTGGGGGCATCACCGTGCAGACAGTGGTGGGTGTGCAAGAGGATCTTGTACTCGATGCGGGCAGAGATGGGGAGCCAGTGAAGGGTGTGAAGGATGGGGGTGATGTGCTCGTACTTCCGCACCCCCATCAGGACCCTGGCAGCGCTGTTCTGTACATACTGGAGCTTTTGGAGGCTCCTGCAGGGGACCCCGATGAGGAGTGTGTTACAGTAGTCCAGCCTGGAGGAGACAAAGGCATGGACGAGCTTCTCTGCAGCTGGAAGGGAGAGGAAGGGGCGGAGATTGGAAATGTTACGGAGGTGAAAAAAGGAAGTTTTGCAGGTGTGGGTGACATGTTTGTCAAAGGAGAGGTGGGGGTCAAACTTGACCCCAAGGTTGGTAACGGAGGGAGAAAGGGGAATGTTGTGGCCAAGGAGTGAGACTGAGGTTATGGGGGAAGAGCGGAGTTGTTGAGGAGTTCCGGTTTGGATGGCTTCTGTTTTTGAGCCGTTCAGCTGCAGGAAGTTTTGACTCATCCATGCGTTTATCTCCTCCAGGCAGGAGCTGAGACGAGCAACAATGACAGAGGGGGACCCAGAGGGAGAGACTTTAAGGTAGAGTTGTGTGTCGTCAGCATAGCAGTGGAAATTAATTCCGTGCCTGCTGACGACACACCCGAGGGGAAGCATGTAGATGGTGAAGAGGGTTGGACCGAGCACAGAGCCCTGGGGAACCCCACAGGTGACAGTGTGGGGGTGAGATTTAGCATCTCCCAGGACCACGCGCTCGGTCCTGTCAGTGAGGTAGGAACGGAACCAGTGAAGGGTAGTGTCAGAGAGACCAATGAAGTGCTGGAGACGATGGAGGAGGATGTTGTGGTCAATGGTGTCGAACGCAGCAGAGAGGTCGAGAAGAATGAGGACGGATGTGGAACCAGAGTCAGAGGACATCAGCAGATCGTTGGTGACTCTGATGAGAGCTGTTCCTGTGCTGTGGGAGGGGCGGAAACCGGATTGGAATTTTTCATATAGGTGATTATATTTAAGGTGGTTATGAAGCTGAATGGAGACAGCTTTCTCTAGAATTTTGGAGATGAATGGGAGATGTGAAATGGGCCTGTAATTTGACAGAGGGATTGGGTCTAAGGTTGGTTAGACCAAGGTCTAAGGCAGGACCAAACCATTTCATGCAGATACAGGGGGGTGGTCGGTCAATAACGATGTTTACTTTTTGGTCAATGGAATAACTTTTACTGCCAAAAACAAGTAAAAACAAAGAGATCATTAATGTTATTATTATATTTGAAATGTATACTCAATGACGATGGTTTAATAATTTTATATTAGTTTTGACATGTTTTTTTGGGGACCCTGTCAGTCAGGGGCCCCTGGAATTGTCCTAACTTTTCCCCCCCATCCACCCATTTCCTCAGAGGCCTAAGGGGGCTGCCATGACAGATAATTACTTCCGCCAGCAGTTTTCTGTTTCCGGGTGCCTTGCAACTGCATGACTGACCGCCGCCAAGCTAGCCCAAAACAACTAGCGTTATGTCATAAATGCTAAATTGTTTTTAAAATGCACTCAGGTACAACATGTGCTGTTGTTGGTTCCCACAACAATTCAAGAAATCAACAACTCTGACAAACATGTCCGTGTGCTTCATGCCGAGGAAGGAGGAATGGAGACGAGTGTGGCTCGCAGCTTTGAGACTAAAATAAATATTTGGGTTTATGAATGACTTCCACAGAATAGCTGCTGCATGACGCCTGTCTCTGCGACTCCACTTTCCTTCAGCATTATCCATGCTGTGTGTTTAGCTTGAATGATGCTCTGGCTGGGCTCTACTGCTGCCTTCAGAAATATAAACTCGCTGTGTTTCTTCAACAGTACTTTCCCTATTTTGTTACTGTGCAGGTAGTTGTATGCTTCTGTGCCTTTGGAATTGTGTAATTCTTCGCCTTCAACACCTTCGGAAAATACAAGATAATGAACTATGTCAATGTAGCTAACGTCGGGCCATTGTTTCATGTCATCTACCCACTCCGTGAGAACTGACAGGTGAGGCACTGTGACAAAACTGTCCTCACGACTTTTTAAAACATTCGTACTGTATATCCACCTCCTTCTCTGTGTTAAGAGCTGTTTTTTACAGCGAGCATGACAGCTAGCGTAAACACAGAGTTCAACCAGTTCTACCAGAAGAGCATAACCGACTACCGCTATGAACCATGGGTAAACTCGTGAAGTCAGGAATAAGGTGGATATCGCACCCCTGGTTATCAATATGGATACCAATGCCACAGCTTCTTCACCTGTTGAAACAGAAGAATAGGTTGAACCATCGGAGTTATTAGAGCAACTGAGATGCAATGATGCAAAAACTGCTAGAAAGAATAAAAGTGGGACATTGACTTGTAAAATGAATAAGATGAATGAACTCATGTCTGATTAAGCAAAGGAAGAGCGTTTAACAAAATAAAAAGAGGAATTAAGGAGGCAAAAGGAGACTCTGGACTTTGAAGCTGTACTAGCTGGTGCAAATGCCAAGCTTGCAGTGTTGGGTGGTGCTGAAGAGCAAGTGGCTTCTGCGCCGGTTGATGGAATGTACAAGTACCTAGAGGAGAGCAGCTTGGATCTCGCCAATATGGATACTTTGCATGCAACATAATAATAATGAATAGGATTTGTATGGCGCTTTTCAAGTCACCCAAAGCGCCTGACAGGGTTCCAGGTTCCATTCATTCACACACAGTCATACTGGTGGTGGTAAACTACGATAGATGCCACAGCTAACGGAAGCGTGGCTGCCATTCAGCGCCTACAGGCCCTCCGACCACCATCTCAAACATAAAGCAGTCATATACATTCACACGAGGCAAGGTGGGTGGGTCTTGCCCAAGGACACAGCGACCATGATGCAGTTAGGGCAGGGGTTCTCAACCTTTTGCAAGCTGGGCCCCCCCAAAGCTGGTTCATTGCAGTTGGGGCCCCCCCTCCTCCTCAACATGACGACCGGGGACATCTTACAGTTTAGGTCAGCTCATCTTTTGAGCACAACATTGAGATGAAAACAGATAATGCTCACAACAACCTACCTTGAGCAATACACAAAGGGCCAAGCTAGACAGTTAGTAAGAAGTTGCCAGCATATGGATGGAAACCAAGGCTATCTCAGAGCCAAATGCTTGTTGCATGAACATTTCGGCAATGAGTATAGGATTTCCACTGCTTACATTGAAAAAGCACTCAAAGGGATATTCCGGTGTAAGTTTAATCCATGATCTAACACACCGTGAAACTGTGTTAGACTCCCTCTCAAGAGATCAAGTTAGCAGACCACTAATTTACGGAGTTTTATCAACCTCAGAAAAAGACCGCACGATAACAATACATTGCAGTATACGCCTCCAACAAGAAACCGCCATCAAAAAGCCACAAATAAAGCTCAGAACAGCACCAAACTTAAGCAACAGTGGAAATAGAGTCTCAGCACATAGTCCGGGGCATTAAAGTGAAGTTGAAGTTGAAGTTTGGTGCTGTTCTGAGCATTATTTGTGGCTTTTTGGTGGCGGTTTATAGTTGGATCCATTTACTGCAGTATATTGCTGTCATGCGGTCGTTTCTGAGGATGCTAAAGCTATGTGAGCTAGCGCTCTGCAAACTTTATCTCTCGAGGGGGGGTCCTACTCGGTGTCACGGTGTGTTGGAACATGGATTAAACTTACACCGGAATATCCCTTTGATTGGCCTACCATAAAGTCTGAAGACTAAAAAGTCTTAAATGACTATGCCTTGTATCTCAAAGGATGCTGTAATGCCATGGCAAAGCTGGATTACATGAAAGAACTGAATGTAGCCTCCACCTTGAAAGCCATTGTCATGAAATTGCCCTACAAGCTGCTGGATAAATGGCGGACTAAAACTCAAGAAAAGCTGGAGGAGGGCAACAGCAGTATCACATTCACAGATCTTGTTCAGTTCATTGAGAAACAGGCAAAGACATGTTCCAACCCAATATTTGGAGACATACAAGAGTCAGTTGCAAGCAGGAAAAGGCCTAATATTAGTAAGTCCATCTCTAGGCCCAAGTCATCTTATGCAACACTGTGTGGCAACACTGAGCACTCCAGTGGCTCAAAGCTTGAACAGCAATGATCCGAAGCCCAAATGCATCTGCTGTGAAGGTGCTAACAGTTTGGAGCACTGCTCTGACCTCAAGAAGAAAACACACAGGGAGACGTTAAACATTTTGAAAGAAAAAGGACTCTGCTTCGATTGTTTGTGTAAAGGGCAAAGACTGCAAGGACTGTCTGTCATGCAACATCTGCCACTGAAAGCATCCCAGTGTGCTTCACGTCAACTTTCAGGTCAAATGTGAGACCTCCAAGTCAGCAGAGCCAGCATACTCCATCCCAACTGTGTCATCAAATGTCTGTATGTAAAACAGGGCCGTGAACTCTAAATGTACACTTTCAACCTTACCTGTTCAAGTTAAGTCTGTCAACCGGACTGAAGGCAGCTCAACCACACTGTGCACTGAATGGCTGGTGCAGAAGTTGAGCCTGGAAGGGAAACCAACCACTGTGTTGCTGAGAACATTGTCGTATGAAAGACCTGTCATAAGTGTGCTGCTGTTAGGACTAGAAGTGAGAGAGCTGAAAAGCAGAAAATTCATGCCTATACCTGAAATCTACACGCAAAAGTCCATGCCAGTGACAAAAGACAACATCCCAACACAGGAGGATTTAAAGGAATGGCCTTACCTAAGTGAAGTCCACTTACCTTCTGACATTGACCTACTCATTGGAATGAATGCAGCAAACGTGATGGAACCCTGGCAGGTGATCAACTCACAAGAACATGGACCCTATGCTGTAAGAACCCTGTTAGGCTGGGTGATAAATGGACCATTACAAGGATGCGGCAAAGGTGAGGAAATGGCTACAGTGACAGCAAATAGGATCTCCTTGGTTGACCTGCAAGAACTCCTGGTGAGTCAATATAACACTGATTTCAACGAGAAAGGCTATGAAGTGAAATGTCAGTGGAGGACAAGAAATTCCTGAACATTGCCAATTAATTTGTTAAAGTAAAAGAGGATCACTACTGCATCAACTTACCTTTCAAAGTAGATAACATCAAAATGCCCAACAACCGTGTTGTTGCAGAACAGTGGCTAAATGAATTTGAAAAAGGAAGTTTAAAAGAGATTCTAACTATCAAACGGAGTATACAGAGTTAGGGCTATGCTAAAATGGTTCCCCCTGCACAACTGAATAGAACTGACGGGAAGGTTTGGTATATCCCTCATCATGGGGTATTCCACCCAAAAAAGAAACTATCAAAGCCGTGTTTGATTGTGGTGCAACCTTTCAGGGGACATCCCTTAACTCTGAACTACTTCAAGGCCCAAATTTGACAAACACTGTTGGAATTATAAAAATACATGAATATTATCAGTTTTTCACATGCTACAATTTATTACCCTGCTTTGTTTAAAGTCTGTGGAATGTTACAGAAGGTCGAGGCTAACCACAAGACACATATATCTGCTCATCCGCACGACAACAATGTTGTTATCTGTATTCTGTGTTAACCAATCATATTACGATCACGCCCGCTGCTTTTGAATAAAAGGATGTGCAAGGGGAAGGTATCTTTGGAAGACTGCTGGTCAGACTCACAGGGCTGACATCCGTACTTCCCCTTTGCAAAGAAAGACAAAACATTCTGAGTCCGTGTCTGATTTTATGGTGTTTATTAGTGTTAAACCTAACACACACACTGATAGGAGTGCTGACACGTTTCTGAGAGGAGTCTGTAGCTCTGATGGCAGACATACAGGCCATTTCCACCAAATCAAGGTGACAGAAAGAGACACAGACTTCCTGCGCTTCGGTGGCCACAAGGAAATGTGGATGATGCTCCTATGGAATTCCGCATGACTGTTCATTTGTTTGGTGCAGTCTCTTCACCAAGCTTAGCCAACTTTGCACTCAGAAAGACTGCACAGTACAATGCAAACAAATTCCCTCCTGAGGTAACAAACACAATCATTGATTATTTTTTTATGTAGATGATTGTTTGAAATCAATGCCCACAGAACTAGACGCAATGGAACTAATCTCAAACCTTACTGAAGTCTGTCATAGAGGAGGCTTCTATTTGTCAAAGTGTATAAGCAACAGTAGAGCTGTCCTTGGTGCTGTTCCACGAGAGGACAGAGCTAAAGAGATAAAGAAGTTAGACTTGAGCAAAGATAAATTTCCCATGGAACAAGCCTTAGGACTTCAATGGTGTGTCCAAAGTGACTCCTTCAAGTTAAACATCACCATTAGCGAGCATGCACTTACCAGAAGGGGCATCCTATCCATGGTGAGCTCTATATATGATCCACTAGACTTTCTGTCCCCACTTACGTTGCCAGCTAAACTGTTGTTGCAGGAACTGTGCCGACAGGACCTTGGATGGGACATGACCATTCCCAACACACACTGAGCAGTGGACAAAGCAGACCAACAGTCTCTCACAGCTTGCAGATTTTGAAATTCCACGCTAAGCCGAAAGATTTTGGTGAGTCAGTGCATAGTCACATTCACCACTTCTCTGAGGCAAGAGTAGCTCCATTAAACAGCAAACCATCCCAAGGCCAGAGTTAGCTGCTGCTGCTTTGGCAGTCAAAGTGGATAAAATGTTAAAAGAAGAACTACCGCCACCTACAGATAGGTCAGCGTTTTGGTCTGACAGCACGTCTGTCTGCAAGTACATCTCAAATGATCGCACTCGTTTTCACCCTATGTGGCGAATAGGACATCTAGAATTAGGGATAGGGCCACACAAGTCTCTCAGTGGAGATATACTGACACAAGGAAAAACCCTGCTGATGACTGCTCTAGAGGGGTGAGCACAGAGAGAATTGGCCGAATGAGTCCATGGACAGGGTGAAGTTTGTGAAGATGATCCAGAGATGAGGAAATCTGTAACAGTGAATGTAATCATGCAGGCACGTGAGGAAAGGCCCACAGACAAGTTGCTCAATCACTTTTCAGACTGGCTGAAGTTAAGAGTAGCTGTTGCATGGATACTGAAAGTTAAAGGTACATTCACGACGCTTCCTGTGAAACATATCGGGACTTCTGTAAGATCGAAAGCTGTTGTTTACTGTGTCTCTCCTTCTCCGTCTATCTTAGCTGTTTATTCCTCTTCGATTTCTTAGTCTTCATAGTCACACTAGTTTTGTATCGTAGCTAACGCTAGACTTTATAACCTGTGCATATTTTGTTGAATTGAGCTTCTTTTACTGGGTTGTCTGTTGCTGCCCGGTTAGCTTCCTCAAACTAGCTTAGCTCATTGCTTCTTTGCCTTTCACCACAGTCAACACAGCCTTGATAATCAGGTGGCCTGATGGCCTGTGCTGACTGTTCTGCTGTTACTGATAGGGTGTCTCTATTAGAGAGACGTGCCCGTGAGTTAGAGCAGCTTCTTTCAGCTAGAAACACGTGCACTGCAGATAGTCTAAGCCCCGGGCCTGATAGCAGGCCTGTTTGCCTTAGCACTAGCTCAGTCACATCGGCAGCTGCTGTGGAGTTTGTGGTGGCGGTGGCGTGGGAGAGGGCGCAGGAGCAGGTCACCAGTTGTGTGGGCTGGTCAGCAGTCATCCCTCCCGACTGCTAACCAGTTTTCTGTCCTTACTAGCCCAGTTGTTAGCCCGGCTGGCTCGCATGCCTCCCCAGCCCCGGCCGACAGGGCTAAACTCCACGCGCTAGTGATAGGGGACTCCATTCGCTGCAACAATAAGTTGGCGTTGTCAGCCACTGTTTACTGTTTACCTGGGGCCAGAGCTTTCGACATAGAGGCTATACACAAAGGTTTGACTCATATTCATTCACAAATAAAGCCTTGGTTGCTTTTTGGCGACAGTTTCGCTTTAAATAAGCCCTCTGACCATCTAGGGAAAGCTTTTTTGAGACTTTGTGATATTTCCAACTTTATTCAGCTTGTCCATGAACCTACTCATTCCAGTAGATTTGATCATTTCCCATAGACTAGATGTGTCAGCCCTGAACGTTGTTTTCGTTTCCTCTGCTGTGTCGGACCACTCTCTCATTACATTTGTAGCATCATTAGCCTGTCCCTATGTCAGTGACACAAATGTTTTTACTTCTCGACATATCAGCCCGGCAATAGTGACGCTGAGGCCCCGTCCAGACGACAACACTCTTTTTCGAAAACGCACATATTGCATCATTTTGGCCGACCATCCATACGGATCCTGAAAACGCAGCGCCTGAAAACGCACTTTTTTGAAAACGGGTCTCAGGGTGGAGAAATCCGAAAACGCAGCCCTCCCGTTTTCATGTAGACGGCGAATCCGCACACTTTCCAAAACGATGACGCCATCGCCCCACCCTGCCACGTCTCATAACAACAACAACAACAACAACAGCAACAATGGCGGACTTCATGCTTGTGTTCGTGCCGCAGAAGATATTGAGCCTTTCTTGCAACTTACTCGCCTTGTAGTTGAGTGTGAGTCGCAGCAGCAGTTCGCCCTCATTAAAGGTCCACACAAAAGATTCTGGTTTCCTTGCACTAGCCATTTTCATCTTCTTCTTGTTGTGTTCGGTTTCTCCGTCTACTGTCTGTTTGTTTACAGCGCGCAATCTTAATGCGCATGCTCCGTGTCTTCTCCGGTCCTTTTCAGTGGATCCGTGTGGATGCAAATATTCTTGAAATGATGCAGAGGAAGACGGGGAAAAAAAAGATTGTTTTTGCCTGTCTGGACGGCCCCTCAGTGATAAATTGCCTGTGGAAAGTTTCAGAAATGAAGTTAACTCAGTACTCTCCTCGATCCTGTGGCACCTGTCTTTACCAAGAAAGAACCAAAGAAATCTAATCCCTGGTTTACTAATGAAACCCGAGATCTCAAGCTGGCAGGAAAATAGAATGAGCATGGCGCAAATCTAAATTGGACGTTTTTTTATCTTGCTTGGCGTGATAGTGTACTAAATTATAAGCATGCTCTAAATACTGCTAGAACAGCATATTTCTCCGGCCTAGTAAACAGTAATAAACACAATCCTAGATTTCTCTTCAACACATGGCTATACTTACTCAAAAACCACAGTCGGTGAGCTGTGCACCCTTTAATGCAATTATTTCTTAGATTTCTTTTGCAATAAAATAGATGAGATCAGAATCAAAATTAACTCATCAAAGTTTAATATCCCTCTGCCGATTCTCAGTTAGTCTCAGCTCTAAACACTTTTGAAAATATCTCCCTTGAGATATTGTCTAAAATTGTCTCATCCTCAAAACCAAATGCCTGCGTCCTGGACCCCTTTCCGGCAAAACTGTTTAAAGAATTATGGCCAGCACTGGGACCTACAGTGTTAAATGTTGTTAACTCATGACCGGTGTTGTCCCTTCTAGTTTTAAGTCTGCTGTGGTTAAGCCTCTACTTAAGAAACCACACCTCGACCCAGGATCTCTAAATAATCATGAACCAGTATCCAACCTTCCCTTCTTCTCTAAAGTCTTAGAAAGAGTCACATCCCAACAACTTTCAGGCTACTTACTTAATAATAATCTCCTGGAACCTTTTCAGTCAACTTTCAGAGCCTGTCAATCCACTGTGTTTCTTACAATAGTACTTCATCAATTTTTACTGATGTGAAGTATAGAGTTCCCCAGGGCTCTGTTCTGGGCCCTTTGCTCTTCTCTTTATGTATTTCACCTCTCGGCCAAATTATTCAAAGTTATGGAATACATTTCCACTGCTATGCGGACGACACTCAGCTGTATGTGCCCATAAAAGCTGATGATAAATCTCAAATCACGAAATCAGAGACCTGCTTATACGCGGTGAAAAAATGGATGTCAGAAAACTTCCTGCTCCTAAATTCAGATAAAACTGAGATGCTGGTCATCGCCCCCGCCAGACAGAGACACCATGTTGATCAGGTGACCGTAACTCTCGACAACTGTGTTATTTCTCCCAACCATCTTTCAACCATCAAGAATTTAGGTGTTACTTTTGATTCTACACTCTCTTTTGATCAGCACATAAAAGAAATGACCAAGATCGCCTTCTACCACCTGCACAACATAGCTAAAATTAGGTCCTTCCTTTACACCGTGGACACAGAGATCCTGATTCACGCCTTTGTTTCGACTAGGCTGGATTATTGCAATGCCTTATTTTTGGGTCTTCCATGTGAGAGCACTGAAAGTCTTCAGATGGTTCAGAATGCTGCAGCCAGAGTCTTAACACGTACAAGAACATTTGATCATATTACACCAATCCTAGCATTTCTGCACTGGCTCCCAGTACATATAAGATCAGACTTTTAGGTGCTGCTGATGACACACAAAACTGTACACGGCCTTGCCCCATATGTCAGATCTCATTACACCATATATTCCAACTCGGGCATTACGCTCTAAAAATTCAGGGCTCCTGATGGTTCGCAGGATTAAGAAGAAGTCAGCTGGCTGCAGGGCTTTTTCCTATCAGGCTTCTTTCCTCTGGAATAACCTTCCAGCTGACATCAGACAACCTGGCTCTGTTGATGCCTTTAAATCTAAACTCAAACTCACATCTTCGATTTAGCCTTTAATTAGCCTTAGCTTGATATCAATTGTAAGCTTCTTCAGTGGGTAGGTGTCAGTCTCAATGAGTTCATATAGTATTAGATTTTACATTGTGCTGCAGACGAGAAACAATCTGTTTATTCTGATGAATATCGCATTTCTCTAACCTCTGTTTTTGTTTTCTGTTCCCACAAGCTGCAAGCTGTGTCACTCTCTACACTCTCTATAGCTTCCTCCTCCTCCTCCTCCTTCTCCTCCTCCTCTCTTTCATTCAGGCTCCCTTCTGATGGACCACAGGCCCCTGGAACCATCTACCATTTCAGGGCTCCTGCTGACCGATCTAGATTGTCACACCCTGGGCTCTGCTGGATCATTGCTCTCCTCTGTTTCACTATCTCCTCATATCTATATTTCTGTAAATCTTGATGCCTCTCTCTGTCTATTACTAATTATCTTGTGTGGCCTGCCATCTTCCAAGCCACCGGGGTGGACAGGAGTTTGTGTGGCTCGGGCACCACTTGGTGATGCCTCGTCCTGCGCAGTCATCTCCTGGATCCACTCACTTTACATATAATTTGTATCACACTTTCTGTTAATGTAACTTGTAAACTATCAAGATTTGTGTGGGGAGGTAAACGACCTAGAATACGTTATACCACACTACAACTATCTAAAGACAAAGAGGGATGGCACTTTCAAATCTAAAGGAAAGTATATCTAAAGAATAGTTTCATGCTGTGCAACTGCGCCACTTAATTTTCTGGTGTAATGAAGGTTATGTAGCTCAATGGAAAGATATTTAAGTTTCTACATTAAAATACCCAATTCAAACAAGTACTGGATTAACAGAGACTTGCGTAAAAGAGGAGTATGATCTTAACCCAGTGATATCCTATACTTTAGATTCATGGTATTCCACAGTGAAACAACTACAATTAGGAAAGGAAACAGGACTACTAACATGGATTGCTTTTGATGACAAATTCATACCAAGCAAATTCGATAATAGATTTAAACATTGGGCAGAAAAATGAATTACAGCCATATGCACAACTATTAAAAAGTGTGAAATGAAAAGCTGTCAAGAACTGAAAAAAACACATGATCTAACTCAGTGGTTCCCAAAGTAGGGGGGGCGCAGATCCATTGCAGGGGAGGCATGGTACGGCTACAGGGCTAAATGAATTAGGCATGCTTGGACACTGCGAGCAAAACATGGACAAGTTTTTGACTGGGCTCCCACCTAAACGTAAAGCAGAGGATGAACCATCACCAAGGCGCCACTTGGAGACAATACACCCAGATCACAAAGACAAGTCAGTTGACTTTTTAAGATAAAAACTCATAAACTGCCATGCTCAACAGTGTTGCTTTACTAGAGCTGCATCCGCGTCCGCAAATACCCAACTCGCTTTGTATTAAGTTGCCTACAGAGTGGCACAATGTAAAAAGCCGCACACAATAGCTGAAGAATTAATACTTGCCTGTGCTATGGACATGGTTTCAACTATGCTTGATGACACAGCAGCTAGCAAGCTAAGGGCTATTCCTCTGCCTGACAATACCATCGCCAGGCGCATTTATATGTCAAAGGACATAGAGGGGCAGCTTAATGATAAGGTACGCGACATCCGCTTTATTCTGCAGATGGATGAAGCAACTGACAGTAACAAAGACTGCTTACTGATATCGTATGTCAGATTCATTGATGAAGATGATTTGAGGGAGGAATTGCTTTTCTGCAAAAAAGTTCTTGGCAGAGCCACTGCAGAAGAACTGTTTAGATACACCACGAGACGTTGGCGTCTACAGAGCTGTGTCCTGAGCTGAACGATGTAATGGCCGACGTCATTGCCACAGTCAACTACATCAAAACATGACCTGTCAAATCGGATTTTTTCAGCACTATGCAAAGAAATGGGCCCCAACCATACAGCTGTTCTGTTTCACAGCGAGTCCCGATGGTTGTCACGTGGGAAGGTGCTGTCCAGGGTCTTTGAACTGCAAGATGAGATCTGCATCTTTTTGGAGGAAGAGGGCAGTGATTTTGCCCACAAGTTTAACTGTAACAACTTCCTCATGAAACTTGCATACCTCAGTGACATGTTTCTGAAACTCAATGAAGTGAATTTGCAGATGCAGGGCAAAAACACACACCTTCCACATCTGGCAGATAAAATCAAATCATTCATCAGAAAACTTGAGATGTGGCAGCTGTGAGTGAAAGATGGAAATATTGACTCCTTTGAGAACTTGCAAATCATTCATTGAAGTCAACAAGCTGCAGAAAACAGTGATCCCATGCATGTTAGCACACTTCTCTGCCCTTCAGAAACATTTCCAGAGATATTTTCCAGTGCAGGATCCCAAAGAATATGACTGGACCCATGACCCCTTCAGTGCAACACCACCTGCCGACTTCAGCACAGTCGAGGAGGAACAGTTCATTGATGTCACCACGCTGCAGTTTAAGTCAAAGACACTGGCTGCATTTTGGATTGGAGCGGAGAAAGATTACCCACTGCTAGGTAAAAGAGCCCTGACCATTCTTCTTCCTTTTGCCACATCCTACCTATGTGAGTTTTTCTGCAGTGGCCTTAATCAAGACAAAATACAGATCAAAGCTCGACATTGAAAAGAACTCAGAGTGGCAGTCTCACAACTGCAACCCAGGTTTGAGAAGATGTGCAGCATGAAGGAAGCCCACGCCAGTCACTGAAAAGATGTGAGGGTTAAAGGTGTACGTTTTGCACAACAAATGCAAAAAAAGTTGCAGTTTGTTTTAATTACAATGTATGAAATAAACTGCAATGGAGTTTGAAAACAAAATATTTGTTTGCGTATCACAGTGGGGGTGGGGGGGACGAAAATTTTCTCAGCATCCAAAGGGGGGCCCAGCAGAGAAAGTTTGGGAACCACTGATCTAACTAATCAGGACTTATTTAGATATCTACAAATGAGGGACTATAGCATCAAAAATATTAAAATGAATGAGGATAAAATACATCCAATCATAAAGGTACAAACCTATAGCAGTGCTATCCCAAAAGCTGTGTCAGTTTTATATGGTTGTTTAATGGACTTGATTCGATGGAGAATAGAATCAACATTATATGTTAAAACCAAATGGGAAAGGGAGCTGGGTGAGGAGATCCCAGAGGAGATGTGGTATGATATGTGGAAAACACACCAAATTAAAACACAATCACTGAGATGGAGAGAATTTAATTGGAAGAATCTAATTGGTTATTTCATCACACCTAAAATGAAAAGTAAACAGATGAAAGCGCAACAGCGATGCTGGAGACTATGTAACCACATGGATCCAGATCACACACATATTGTTTGGAAATGCACAAATATACAGCCCATCTGGAGGGATGTTCATTCAGCTCTCTGTGGTGTATTGGGATATGTAATTCCTAAATCTTGTCTTGCTCTATACCTGAGACATTTGGAAGGAACTGAACTGTAATGTAGGAGAAGATCATCTTGGCAGCTGGAAAGAAAGCCATTTCTAAGAACTGGCTTAAGACTGTCGCTCCAAGTTACAAACAATGGTTGTTAATTATTGATGAGATACTGGAGCATCTTACACACAAGCTGAAAATGAAAGATCTCTTTTTGAAAGGCTAGGGGAAATGGTTGACATATAGAGAAAGACATGGTCAATAATGTGGCCTGAACACATACTGACACAACTACACACAGGCTCTGTTCTTTTTGTTTGTTTGCTGTTACTGTTGTTATTGTTTTACTTTTACACTCCTTATCTCTGAGGAAATTCTTTTGTATTGTATTGTTATTATTATCATCAGAAAATAATCAACTAAATCAGGTGATCTGACACCTGAGCACCTGCGCTGAGTAACTCTGCTCATTCTATGGACAGAAGCAGTATAACAAGAGACATGTCCAGCCCTCAGAACTGACGACTGAACTCTCACGACCTCGACTCTGGTCTAAGGTGACATGGACTCACTGGCTGCCGCCTGCCACAGCGGGTGGAGGTCGGCCATGAAGATGGGGTCGTCCACCTCTCTGAAGAACCTCTTCAGGACGTCCGTCACGTCCTCAATGAAGTGGTCTCCGATCCGCAGTTTGACATTTCGAGCGTCTTTGCGAAACTCTTCCATCAGGAGTTTGATCCTGGATTTGGCGCCGTTCTTCCTGTAGATCCCCTCGTGGCCCAGACCTATGGAGCATGCCCAGAATATCACTCAAGCACACAAAGAGAGAGGAGGAATATCTGTTGAATGCAGCTTCACCATCCACATTAAATCTACTGTGTTCCTCCTCATCCTCACCATACTGAGTAATGAAGGCAATGCAGCTGTCCACGATGATGGGGATGTCGTTTCTGCTCAGCTGCTGCTCTCTCAGAGTGTTTCCTTTCCCACCTGCTGCTCGCTGGATGTCCGAGTACCACAGAGAGAAATCTGTGCGTCCGATGCCCTGCAGGTGGAGAGTCCTGACGGAGAGACGAAAGCAACAATAAAGAACAGATGTCAAAACCAAGACCGCATAAACTGGTCCTCATCTCACCTTCCTTTTTCCACTAAAACCAGGATGTCTTTCTTCTCATGGTTCTCTGTCTCAGAGGCAACACCTTCAACACAAACAGAGTCGGCTTCAGCTCATCAATCAAACAGAATGGCTCAGCTATGAATGGACCAGGATCAGGACTGACTCAGCTCCTGCAGACGGTTCAGGTTGATGATGTCCTCTGCCGCTCCATCGTTTCGGGGACAGATGAAGAGGTTGGACTTCTGCAGAACAAAGTACGCCTCTTTCCACTGCTGAGGGTCCAACATGGCCCTGTATCGCAGCAGACCAACCCGCTCAAACTCCCGAGTCAGCAGGCAGTGACAGCTGAGGGGGGTGGCAGCCTGATGGTGAATGACATGACTGTCAATGAACATTCAAAGGTGAAAGTTATGATAATAATGTCAACATGGTTTTAATAAAGTAAAAAAGAACCTCACAGACTCTTCCTCTGTACTTTAAACTGATAAAATATGGAATTCACTCATGGTGTAAAGGAAACAACTGAGACTGAAGAGGAGGAAAGTCTATGATCTGAGGTTTTTAGGATTTAAGACTGAAATCCTTCCAGTCTGAAAAGAATCTGAACACCTTTACAATCAACACAAAATGATTCACTGTGTTACATTTGAGGTCAGGACAGAGAATCAGAGTTTTGCACCTTCCCAATGGATTTGGTCCAGCTGTGCAGAGTGTCGGCCGTCTCCAGACCAAACTGATACATTTTCTCTGAAGTCAGATACAACTCGAAGGTGTAACGAAACCTAACAGACAAATGAAAAAACAGTCACCTCCAAACATCAGACGATCAGATGAACCGACCTGCAGGAAGTCAAGTGTACCTGTCGATGAAGCCGTTGTTGTTGGACGAGTCGGGTCGAGTGATGCCCAAACACACGATGTCTTTAACACTGATCTGCATGCAGGGATCAGCCGATCTGTCCGACTCATAGAAGAGCAGAGACTGATCCACTGTACACCAGAACTTCTGGAAGTCTGACAACAAGAAGACCAGAAGACATTCAGTCACATCTGCGTTCCTAACAAAATCTGTTTGATAAATCTGCATCAGAACAAGTGAAACGTTCTGTCCTGCTCAGTGTTCTGAACACTTTACTTCTCCTCCTCTCACCTTCTCGTGTTTTCCTGGACAGTGTTCCTCTGTGCACCGAGCCGGACTTGTAGAGGTAACCAGAGTGAAGGACCGGTTGCATGATCTCATCGTACACACTGGGGTCTGAGGACACATGCACACGCGCACACACACACACACACACACACACACACACTCAGACTCTGCCGTCTCTAACAGGTCTACAGAGTTTGATAGAAAAGTTCTGTGATGTTACAGTCATGAGTTCAGACCTGATGCCAGGCAGCAGTCTAGCAGCTGATGATGTCGCTGGCAGCCATTGGCATCGTTGGCGAGGCGTGCTGACTCCGCCTCTGAGAAAATCTGAGTGACAGTTTTCAAAAGAGTCTGTTCAGAGACGGCCGAGCACAAGACCTGTGGATGAGAGAGAGACATTAACACACATTGAAAGACAGAGAGAGAGAAAGCGAGAGAGACATTAATACACACTGAGATTTTTCATTTTTTATTTTATTATCCTTTATCCTTTATCTTCCAATAAATGAGGACAATCTCAACATGACATGATTACCAGATTAGACAGAGATAAATATATATGTTAAAAAGTCCCCCTCAACAACAGAACACAGAGCTTTGATGAAACACCACACTGACACATTCTCTATTTGATTTTTCCTGCTTTTACAAATAGACAGTTTAGTCTGTCCTACTACAAAATTCAACAGCACCCACTTCTTTGCATTTTTTTTGTACTCCGCACCAAAAATAAAAGCAGTTTCAGACCAACTCCCACTACAGTTTAAAAACACAGTTTTCAGGGCTTCAAACAGAACTTCTAGTCTAGTCTTCTACAGTCCAGTAAACAGTGAAAATAGTTTCTGGTTCCTTACAGAAAGGACAATTAATGGAAACAGTAGGATTTATCTTAGAAACAAAACTATTAACAGCCAGCGCCCCCTGCAGAATGCTCCACTGCAGGTCACCTGACCTCTTGTTTAGCGGCAGTTTATAAAACACCCTCCACACTGGCTTCCAGTCATCCTGCACCTTTAGTCTCTCTCTCCACATGGTATCCTTCCTCCAACTCAGCTTTTTATTGTTCAAAGCTCTGACACAGGATTTACACAAAGCTTTCCCATTCAACTTGGACAAATATACAGACGTAGCTGTTTTTCTGACCAGTAATGGTTTCGTCAGTCCAGTTTGTTCTATTTTAAGACCCAGTTTAGGGAATGGATCTCCTCCATCAGGAGTCTCTGTTCCAATAAAATAGTCTTGGAGCATATCCATTTCCTCGCTGGTCAGTCTTTTAATCCATGCGTTTAAAATGTCCCTAGTGTGAGGACTTGACCTGAGACCCAGCAGAGATGCCACTGCCTCTTTGTCGTGAAGTCCTGGACCTGCAGTATCCACTATTCGTTTCAGCTTCACTGACCCGGCTGAACATAACCGCTGTGTGAGAGCAGGTCTGCTGGCATCTTGAACATCCAGCCGGGCCCTGTGGATCAGAGGCTCTTCCAGGAGCCAAAACAGTGAAGTTGCAGATTCTAGTCTTTTCCATTTAGAAAGAGTCCAGGCTCTAAACAGTCCCTCATAAAATGGAAGCAAGTCACACAAACAAATAAAACCACAGCCCATTAAAAACAAAGACGCATCAAAACCCAAACCTGCTACTCCCCTCCTCTAAAATGGTTCTCATCACTGGTTTCCAGACCACGTCGTTATTTCCTGTGAGGTAATGTTGAATAAACTGTAATCTGAAAGCTGCTGCTCTGCTCCCCAGGTGCACTATCCTCTGCCCCCCTCTTCCTTTGGCAGTGCAAGTTATCCCCCAAAAAATTAACCATGATAGACAGCACTTTTTGTAACAGACTGTAGTGTCTGGCAACTCACTTTGTGTATGCGTAATGACATCAGAGTACGTGACTTGTATCGGGGCGGGAGAGAAATAAATAAAGAGCATGGTGATGACTGCCCGAGTGGGGTATTAATGTTAATAAGAAGTTGAGAAACATTACAAATGGCGACGAGTATCTAAAATGGTACGCAGAGAAAGCAGAACCAGTTGAAGCTAAAGTTGAATCTGACGAGGAGGAAGAAGAAAAGTGACTGGACTGTGAGCATGGCGCTACCGACGGTAACTCCCTTTGTTGTGTTGAGTGACTCAGCTAATGTTGGCGTCCGCTGGCAAAAATGGCTAAATAGTTTTAAAATATATTTAGTTGTGTCGGGAATCCGCGACGATGCACGGAAAAGGGCTTTACATTTAGCAGGAGTTGAAGTCCAAGACATCTTCTTCACTATGGATAAAACGACAGCGGCTATGACTGTGCAGTAAACAAGCTGAATGCCTATTTTACACCGCAGAAAAATATCCCCTATGAAAGACACGTGTTAAGACAAGCAGAACAAACACAAGGAGAGTACATAGACAGTTTTGTGTGTAGATTAAAGAAGCTTGCAGCTACATGTGAGTTTGGGGACAACAGAGATGATTTCATACGTGATCAAGTGATTGATAAATGCTCGTCAAACACACTGCGCAGACGCTTGCTGCGAGAAAAAGATTTGAAACTCCCAGAGCTCCAAGAAATTGCAAGAATGACGGAGACAGCAGATTATCAGGCTGAAAGGATGGAAAAATCAACAGTTAATGCTGTGGAAAAGAAATGTGACAAAAGTAGAGATAAATCTGTAAGATCCAGATTCTCCAAAACCTAAAGTCAGTCGCCATGTGATAAGCACAACATCAAGTGTTACAGGTGTGGGCGTACAGGACACATGAGCCGTGAGTGCACAGTGATAAAGAACAAAAACTGTATAACTCTGGGAAAGAGGGACATTTCGCAAAGATGTGTAAGACAAAGAAAACACATAAAGTAAACAGAGTCACAACCACAGTAACATGCCAAGGACCCAACGAAGGTGAAGATGACACGCTGCTGTGAAATTGGGACTTCTACAGCCCTATTGAACATGTGAACACAGTCCAGCCACAAGACATAACAGCTTTCGCAGCTGAGATAGAGGACAAATACAAAAGACTGTTTTCAGGGCTTAGGAAAGCTGAAAGACTTTCAGCTGAAGCTGCATGTGGATGACAGTGTATGGCCAGTTGCACAGCCTGTTCGCAGGATACCTTTCACTGTGAGAAAACAAGTGGAGGAGAAATTGAAACAATTGAGGAAGCTGATGTCATTGAAAGACTGAACTGACCAAAACCATGGGTATCACCTCTGGTTGTGGTACATGGTAAGAAAGAGCCTAGACTGTGTGTGGACATGCGAAGAGCGAATGAGATACTGGACGACATGACAGGAGCCACAATATTTTAAAAAATCGATCTGAAGTGGGGATACCATCAAATAGAGCTGGAGCCAGAGTCCAGGTCGCTCACCACTTTTGTAACACACACAGGGTTATGGCGTTATAAGAGACTGATGTTTGGTATCTCATCTGCACCTGAGATATATCAACACATCATTGTACTACAAGCCATTCCTGGAGTGAACAACATATCAGATGACATCATTGTATCAGGAGAAACCATACAGCAACATGATGAGAGGCTGCACCAAGTCATGCAATGGGGGTTAAAGTGCCAATTCCGAATGTCACAGCTGGAATTCATGGGACACGTGTTATCCAAAAATGGAATAGGAGCAGCTCAGTCTAAGATCGAGGCGGTGGAGAATTCACGTTGGCCAACGAATGCTGCTGAGGTGAGGAGCTTTTTGGGACTTTTGTGGCAGGTTCATCCCTTATTTAGCCACAACATCTGAACCACTTAGGAGGCTCACAAGGCAGTCCTGTAAATGGACATGGGGATCAGAGCAGGAAACGGCATTTGTGGAGTTAAAGAGACAGCTGGCCAGTTCTCATGTAATGGCATATTTCAAACAAGAAGCAGAGACACGTGGTTGTGGATGCTAGTCCAGTGGGATTAGGAGCGATACTAAGCCAGAAACAAAGTGATGGAACACACAAGCCTGTCTACTATGCTAGCTGAGCCTTGTCTGATGTAGAGCGTCGCTATTCCCAAACCGAAAGACAAGCCCTCAATATAGTGTGGGCATGTGAGAAATTTCATGTATTTCTCTATGGAAAAGACTTGGTGTTGGTCACTGACCATAAACCTCTATCTATTCACCGAAGTCCAAACTGCCAGCCAGGATTGAAAGATGGGCTTTGCGGCTGCAGCCCTATTGCTTTAAGGTTGTGTATAAGCCAGGCCCACAGAATGCAGCTGATTCGCCTGTCACGCCTAACAGTCAACCAGCCAGTAAAGAAAGGAACAATGGAGGACCACGTTTACTGGGTGCAGTGCCGCATGCTTTCACACCATAACAAATGGAGGAATTGTCAGCAGGCAGACCCCACTCTAGATGCTTTTAGGGCTGTCAAAATTGCTCCAAAAGGACGTTTGAATATTCCCTCTAAAAAAAAACACATAGGTTCGAACTATTCGAATATCTATATTTGCGCATTATGTCAATAAAATATGGTACCTCGTGTTGTAAGAGTGGCGTAGCCCCTTTCAGGAATAGGGCAGTGCGTGAGGTGTGAGTGGGCGAGCGACAGTGAGGGAGCTTCCGTCACGTTACGTGCAGACAGTGAAAGAATGAGAGAGAAAAGGTGAAGCGAAAAGGAGTAGCAGGAGTAGCGACAGGAGTAAATTGTACAGTATATGCTGCAGTTGGTTGTGAATAAATGTGATGGCTCCCCAAAAGACAGCAAAGCTCCCTGGTATTATTTACCAACTAGCTTAACACGTGAAAGGGGTTCACCCCAAATTAAATCATAAACTTCGGCCCTGGAGGAAATCATCTCCCCTGTGCTCCCCATGGTCTGGGAGCCGAACAGGAATGGTGTAACACTCTGTTCCAATTCTTGACAAAACTCTCTGAAGCCCGTGCCATCAATGATACTGATCAGCCTCATGTCCTTGCATATGAAAGAAGTTTCTCCGTGCACGCCTCTTGTTGTGCTGCAGAATGAGAGCTTGTGGCGGCTGGTGAAAAATATGAGTTGAGACGTGGCTGTTTAGTTGGAGTTCCAGACATGCATGCTCATTTGGGTGCACATTTTCGAGATGTGCACTCATGTTGCTAGTGGTGGAATGGTAAGCTAACTGTCGCTTCCACAGCTTGCATACAACTTGATCTCCAGGCTCCACATTTTTGCCGTCTACCGACCAAAATCTGAAGTATTTCCAAACAGGGCTTTTTAGGTTGCTTGGAGTCCAAACCACTCTCTCTGCTGCCGAGTTAGGCTCTGAACTTCATGTCATATTGTTTTTCTCTCTACAGTCTGCATCTGCCATGGTTTTTTCGCGTCTCACTTTCAGCAGTGAGTGACGCTGTGCACGTCTGACTCCTGTGACCCGTCTTGAAGTGCGCCCACTTGCAAAGCAGCCGCTGATGTGTTTTTTCCACAGTCGAATATTAATTTTCACAATCGAATCTCCGTTTTTTTTAAATATTCGAATATATATTCGAATTCAGAATATTTGTTGACAGCCCTAGTTGCTTTACGGAGCTGTATCAAAACTGGTGACTGGAGCAAATGTGAACCTGTTTATCAGACAGTTAAATCTGAGCTCTCCACTGTAGGGAAAATGGTGTTGAGAGGTTCCAGAATTGTAATTTTTCAGGCTGCACGACGACAGACACTGATGTTAGCACATGAAGGTCATCAAGGAATAGTAAAAACGAAAGTGTGGTGGCCTGGAATTGATCGAGAAGCAGAGGAGCTAGTCAGGTCATGTCATGCATGCCAAATCAACAGTCCAACTTCACAGGAGGTTCCTACCACTAGGACGGAGCTCCCAGCAAAACCATGGCAGATGCTCGCTATGGACTTGTGCGGACCATTTCCATCAGGACACCATCTGCTGGTACTGACTGACTATTACTCCAGGTGGGTGAGTGTTGATATCCTTAAGAACCCCACCTCTGTGAACATAATAAACCTTTTGAGACACTCATTTGCAACACACGGGCTCCCAGAATGCATAGTGATGGATAATTTCTGTCAAAGGAATTCAAAACATATCTGCAGGAAAATGGGATAACACATCGCCGTGTCACGCCATACTGGCCTCAGGCAAATGGTGGAGTTGAAAGGCAGAACAGAACACTTTGTAAGGCCATACGTGCAGCTCACGCTGAAGGGAAGGACTGGCGCACTGAGCTGGATGTTTTTCTTCTGGCTTATCGCAGCACCCCGCACTGTGTCACAGGTCGCAGTCCGGCCGAGCTACTATTCAACCGCCAGATCAGAACCAAACTTCCTGAACTGTCAGAATCTCAGCTGCAACCTGCACGACAGGATGCTGCTGTTCGTACAGCTGATGCTGTGAGGAAGGAGAAGGGACGTGTACATGCAAACAGAGTCAGAAGAGCAAAAGAAAGCAACAGGGTGACAAAGTACTGTTACGGCAGCAGAAGCAAAACAAATTGTCAACACCATATGAACGTGACCCCTATGCAGTGATAAATTGAAAAGGTCAATCAGTCATTATTGAAAAGGATGGCAAGAAGATGATGCTTCATGTATCATTTGTGAAGTGATGGGTTGAGCCTGAACAAGATACTGCTGAGCCGAATCGTGTAACTTGACCTGCTGAAATAGTTCCTGATGATGCTCCCCAGCAGGACAGTAGACCTCAAAGAACCAGGAGGCTGCCAACTCATCTCACACACTTTGTCACTTAGACAGACAGTGCCATAAAGGGGCAGAATAATCCCCGGAACATGTCATAATGGCAAGGTAGTCCACCCCTCGCCATTCAGGCTGTTATAACACGAAAAAGGGAAAAAAAAACAAAAAAAAAAACAAAAATGCATCTGAAGTAATGTTGGAAAAGTAAGAGCTGTGAGATAAAGATTACTGCTTTGATACATTTTGTGAAAAGGGAAGAAGTTTAAGTTTTATAAATTGAAGATTTTTGGATATATTTGGTAGCTATATTTGAGTAAACTGAAGAAGTTTTCGTGAAATTGAGTTTATGGTTGTAATAAGGTTTTTGGTTAAATCGATTAGTTTGAATACATCCCTAGCCTTTAACAAAATTATTTTGGTGACATAATGAAGTGGTTTTTATGTTTTCTATGCAAGTTTATTGAACACAAGACGTGTCACAGTAAAGTTATAATTGAGTCTGTTACAGGTGTAACATGTTAAGAAAACAGTATTACAAGGTTATAGATGTTATTATAGGTTGGTGCATTGTCAACAATTTAAGTATTGTTAATGGTTGTATAATGAGTTATTGTAATGTAAGGGGAGGGATGTAGTGTCTGGCAACTCACGTTGTGTATGCGTAATGACATCAGAGTACATGACTTGTATCGGAGCGGGAGAGAAGTAAATAAAGAGCATGGCGATGACTGCTCGAGCGGAGTATGAGTATTAATATATTAAACATTACACAGACCAGAAGGGGGTTCCATACATTTTAACTTATGCCAGAGAGCTGATGCTACGAAGTTATTAATGATCAAGACTCTTCCTCTGTAAGACATGTGAGGTAACAGCCACTTCCACTTGGCCAACCTCCCCTCAACCTTCTCCACTACTCCATCCCAGTTCTTCCTTACGTTCTGTTCATCTTCTAGATGGAATCCCAGAAACTTCCGGACTCTCCTCCTCCAGCTTAACCCTCCTGGCAGCTGAGGGAGCCCCGCAGACCAACTTCCAACTGCTAAGGCCTCACTCTTTGCCCAGTTTACTTTGGCAGCTGATATTTTACCAAAGTTTTTAACAATGTTTCCTAAAACCTTCACATCTTCCTGGTTCCTTATAATAAAGATAATATCATCTGCATATACAGATAAATCAAAATGTGTATTAGAATCAGATAAAAACAGATTACCAATAAAAGAACGAACATTGTGCAACATGGGTTCAATAGATAGTGCGTAGAGCATACCGGACATCGAGCAGCCCTGTCTGATACCCCTGGTCACTTTAAAAGGTTTATACAAACCACCATTAATTTTCAGTACACTCTCACGCGTTTTTGGTACTGGCAAGTCAAGGGTAGCTTGAGCAATAAAGCTGCATGTTGAAATTGACCGAAGTTCTCCTTTAATCTTGGCAATAAGTCCAGGGCTGAGGCCGAACCTTTGTAACACTTTCCAAAGGTAACGGTGCTCAACCTGATCAAATGACTTTTCCTGTTCCAAAGAAACCAGACCAGCATCAAAACCCAAAGATCCATGGAGTGCGCAGGCGGTCGAGTGGTTAGAGCGCATGCCATAAACGCGGCCGAACCTGGTTCGATTCCGGCTGGAGGTCCTTTGCTGCATGTCACATCCCCCTCTCTGTCTACTGCTAATAAAGTGTCTATGCCACAAAAAAATCTTTAAAAAAACCCCCCAAAGAACCAGAGACTTCCAAAAAATCTCTAATCAGTGACACATTGTCACCGATGGACCTGCCGGGCACACAGTAGGTTTGGGTCCGGTGGATGACTTGGTCCATCACCTTCTTCAGTCTATTGGACAGGACTTTCGATAACAGTTTATAATCTGTGCAGAGCAGAGAGACTGGCCACCAGTTCTTTATATCCTGAAGGTCTGGCTCTGGTAACAGAGTCAGCACTGCTCTCCTATAGCTCTGTGGCAAAGACGATTCTTTAAAGCTCTCAGTGAAGACTTCCAAAACATCTTCTCTCAGCTCATTCCAAAAAGCTTTGAAAAACTCTGGTGGAAGCCCATCAATCCCAGGTGCCTTCCCCCCTGCATGCTCTGCAGTGCCGTGTACACTTCCTCTGCAGTCAGAGGGCCCTCCAGCTCCTTGCTGGTCTCCTCCGGGACTCTGGGCAGCCCACTGCAGAAGGAGTTAAAGACCCCCTCATCCTCTGTGTACTCACTGTCGTACAGATGGGAGTAAAAGTCCACAGCTCTCTGCCGGATCCCACCGGCTTCAGTCAGCATCTGTCCTGATTAAGATGAGCGCAGAACATTGGATGAAGCTGCTCTGCCCGTTCTTCTTCTCCAGGCTGAAAAAAAACTTAAATGGCGAGTCCATAGCAGCGCTCTGAAAGCGAGACCGGACCAGCGCCCCCTGTGCTTTAGAGCCCAGCAGGTCTGCCAGTACGGATTTTTTGGATTTGAGGTCTTTAAAGCAGCCTCTATTTTCTGTGGACTCTGCAGAACTCTGCAGTTCCACTATTTCAATCTCCAGATCCCTCATAGATTTGCTGTTGAGAAAGCTGCTTGATCTCCACCTTCCCACAATCTCACCACTGCTTCAACGATGTAAAATCTTCTTTTTCTAGTTTTAAAAACTTTCCAAAAAAATATAAAGGTTTCTAAAATGTACATCTAGTAACAAAGCAGTGTTAAAGTGCCAATGCACAGACTTGTATTTTACATTTGCATTATAAACATTACAAGACACCATGGAATGATCTGTAAACCCTACAGGCAGTATTCTGCAGCCTTTAAAAATACTAAAATGATGCTTAAAACAATACAACCTGTCTAATCTGGCCATAGAGAAAGAATTCTCTCTCCACCAGCTGTTTCATGGCACCTTTTGAAGCAGCATGAGGTTCAATATGATTTCTGTCCATCTGATCGTTCTCTGTGCAAATCCCCTCCTAAAAGTAAAAACTCTTCAGGCACACTGACTTAAAACCACATTGAGTTCGTTTAAAAACTGAACTCTATCAGGTCCTTTGTTGGTAAATGGTAAATGGTTTGCATTTTTATAGCGCTTTTCCAGTCTAACGACAGCTCAAAGCGCTGTACAATACATGCCACATTCACCCATTCACACACACATTCACACACTGATGACGGAGGCTAGCAATTTGGGGTTCAGTATCTTGCTCAAGGACACTTCGACATGCAACTAGGGGGAGCCGGGATTCGAACTGGCGACCTTCCGATCACTAGACGACCTGCTCTACCCACTGAGCCACAGCCGCCCCAGGTTGGGAGCGTAAACATTTATAAACACAATAGCAAGCAAGACTTTGGCAGGAAGTTTTTGGAGAAGAGGAGCGCCACTCCTCCACTGGTTCTGCTTAAATGACTTAAGACAACCTCCCCATCCCATTCCCTCCTCTAGTCAGTCTCATTTAAACTCTCACTGTGCATCTCTTGAAGCAACATCACATATATGCTCTTCAGTTTAACAATTTCAAACAGACTCGCTCTTTTTCTTACATCTCTAACTCCATTCAAGTTGAGTGTGGAGACTGTGAAATCACTCATGATCTCTGATGTGAGAAGTAACACACAAGATAACAAAGACAGCAGACAGACTGTCTTACATGGCTTCTGAGATAGGGGAAACAATCTTCCCGTATCTCAACAGTTCTCTCAACAACACATCATCACTGATAAACGGCGGGATGTTAGATGTGAAGACTTGTTTAGCAGGTGTATTGGGAGGAGACACTGATACAAACGTATCATTAACAACAATGCCGGTCTTGATCACTTTATTTACTTTTTCAATACCATCCACAAAGATGACCACCGTGCTGTTCATCTGAGCAGCAGATTTAATGCGGCTGTGACCCACAACTTCTCCCACTGCCAGACTGCAGTCCTCCACTGAACACGGGAAACCAGGAGAGATTTTAAAACCACGTTTCCTGCTGAGTTTGGTACACTCATACCAGTGTTAAACACGCCGACCAGCGAAACCTGGCCGACTGCAAAAAACGCACAAATCCCCTACAACCACGTTATATACACACCAACACAATAACACCAAATACACCTACAACTACACTATGTACAACATTTAGAGATAATGATAAATATAGAAAAAATCGCTCATAAATGCTCTCTCACACACACACCGCTCAACACACTCACTCCTTCCACTCAGAGAGAGAGAGAGAGAGAGAGAGAGAGAGAGAGAGAGAGATTTAAGAGAGTTAAATAGTAACTTTGTTGAATCTATTTAAAAATCTGGTTACATCATTTGATTAAAACTAAATAAATGATAAAGCACAAACACATCAGATCAGCTGATCTGAAAATATGAGTTGATGTTCCTGAACACCACACAGGATGAGTCCATGAGTCCGTATCAATCTGAAATGATCCATGTCCTGCATCTCTTTATAATATTTAAAATCAATCATGACTCTGGCTTTCACCATCCTGCTGAACAATAAAACAACATCAGTGTCCACACCGTCCTATACCTTCCTCTTCCTGCTTACATACACAGCCATCTTTGACTGTCCCAGAATGAAGTTCAACAGCTGACACTTATGTTTAGCAGCCTTTCTGTATCTGAAGCCCAGGATGAACGTTTGCAGAGAGAAGACCTCTCCTTCCTTCCTGAAAAATCTGCCCAGCAGAGAGAAAAGAGGGTCGAGATGAGGACACTAAGAGAAACAGTGGAACACTGTCTCTATGGCACCACAGAAGGGACATTTGTCTGAGACAGCAGAGACTGTGAACTATGGCCAAACATTCATGTTGTCCACTACCCCTCTCTCACTATACAAGATCTTTATGACCATGTACACCTCTTCAAGGAAGCAGTTCCATGATTCACTAAGACACTGACAGATGTAACACTGAACCGAAGAGGAACACTCATTTTAGCATATCTGTTTGGAATATTCAGGGTTTAAACTCTTATTTATTTGATTTAAAAAGTAGAAACCCTGACTTCTTAGACAGTGGAAAACAAGTCTTACAGCTTTGCAGAGAGCTGGGTCTGTACATTGTCAATGGAAGGCTGCGAGGGGACTCCTTTGGACGGTATATGTATTGTTCAAACCTTGGCAGCAGCACTGTTGATTATGCTATAACAGATTTAGCGAAATCTTTTTGAGATCCTTCACAGTGAAAGAACAAACACCTCTATCAGATCACTCTCAGATCACTTTGTGTCTGAAAAGAGCAGACACAGTTAACACATGTTCTTAGCCATGTAAACTGTACAAAATGAAGAAGCGATACAGATGGGCACAAAACAGCCTGGCACAGTACCAGGATGCAATGGTCAATGGTCAGTCTCTTCTAGACTCCTTCCTGGTCCAGAGCTACCCTCATAATACAGAAGGTGTAGAGCTGTGTCTGGTAAACATTAACCACATATTCCATCATTTGGCCTTATTATCAAACTTAAAATGCAAAACAAAACAACCAAAAAAACATAGGAATCCAGACAGCCAGGAGCTCCGCCTTAGTTACTGTGAGACTCTAAAACAATATAAAAACACACTGAAAACAAAAAAAGAACAATATCTACAAAACCAATTACAACTAATTGAAGAGTCTCTAGGGTCAAATTAATTCTTGGAAAATTGGAACTCATTTACCATGAAACGGTACAACGAACAGCCCATTCAAAACGGAGATACATGGAAAAATCATTTTGAAGATCTCTATAGAAAGACTCTTTAAAAATTATCAAACCCCACTGGATTACCCGATCACAGAATTAGAACTGGAGGACAAACTCAAGATTCTGCAGCCCAAAAAAGCGTGCGGGCCCGATGGCATCTTAAATGAGATGTTGAAATATTCTACCAGAAAATGCAAATTGGCTATACTAAAGATATTCAACTTTGTACTAAGTGTTGGTCATTTCCCTGAAAGCTGGAGTGAAGGGCTGATCACACTCATCTTTAAGAATGGAGACAAATTCGATCCCAGCAACTACAGAGGCATCTGTGTGAGCAGTAACCTGGGGAAGTTATTCGGCAGTATTCTAAATTCAAGAATTATAGACTTCCTCACCAAGCACAGTGTCTTAAGCAAAAGTCAGATTGGATTCCTTCCAAACTATAGAACAGCTGACCACATTTTCACCTAGGGCTGGGTATTGTTAAGAACCTCACGATTCGATTCGATTTCGATTCTTTAGGTCGCAATTCGATTCAATATCGATTCGATTCAATATTGACTTAAATGCTTCGATATCGATTCAGTAATCAGTAGTTATAAACAAATAATTCATTAAATGAATTTAAAAAAGTAATCTTCAATTATAGATCTTTCCTCTAGGAAGCTCGAGTTCGAATTGAAATGTAAACAAAGGTACTCGATGTGTTTAGTTATAAAATAGTGCAACCATAGTTAAGCTGAGAAAGTGCCATTGCTTCCAGGACTGCATGGTGAATTTTTGTCTGACATAAGACATGACCGCGGTCCCTCCGCCCTCCGGCTAGACGCGAGGGGGTAACACCGTTACCGTTTTTAGACAGAGCACCAAGCCGCCAATTTGTCCGTCCTTTTGGCGGCTCGGTCCACGGTTTTAGACAGAGGCTGGCAAATTGGGGGTCTGTTTTGGTCCGCCGATTTTCCGCAGGGTACACTTATTTCAGCCTCGACTGCTATCTAAAACCGAGGCGGAAATGTGCCAGCCCGTGGGTGAGGTGGGCAGAGGTGTCAATGACCTGCACTGTTGTGCAACCCACAACCGAGGAGTTTTAAAAACAGGAATCAGCTGATCACAGCAGTCAGTCCATCACTTCATCCGCGGACATTAAGATGAGCAACTGGACAGCTGCTGAGATCCAGGAGATGCAGCGCCTCCTCGGTCTCTGCAGCTGTTTGGTTGTGTTAGCTTGTTGTTGTAGCGCAAGCGAGTAGGAACAGTTGCTACTTTCAAATTAAAAGCCCCCGGCTAACAACCCAGTTCTAAACTCCAATGGGGTGCAATGTGAAGCTCTTATTTTGAAGACAAATTCTATGTCACTGTTGCAGCTCAACTTCGAGGTTCACGTCACGTCACATGTTTACGCCTACCTCAGAGGCGGCTTTTGGAAAAGGAGGAATATTACGCCTTGGTTTTAGAAAGACAGGCCAGCACATTGCCGCCCTTACATTGGAGCAAATGTGCCGCCTTTTCTATCTAAAAAGAGACCCCCCTCTCTCCCTGGAGGAGAGTGCAACCCGCGGGCGCAAGGTGTAGTGGCCAGGGAGAGACCTGCTGTGCCGGTAGTTTACAGTCTCCCAAAGAGCCTTGCGTCAGACATCGGCTACCCGCCTCCGCAGCTCCGACGGTGTTTCCGCGGCGCATCACCCTCCGAGGCGCTTATGAAAAAAAAATAAATTGGCTGTCAAAATTGGAGATAAACACACAGACTTCTTCCCACAGGGTAGAGGAGGGAAGCAAGGCTGCAACCTCAGCCCCACCCTCTTCAATATTTATATTTATGAACTGGCATTGTTATTAGAACAATCACCAGCACCCGGTCTCACTCTGCAAGACACAGAAATCAAGTGTCTGTTTTATGCAGATGACCTGGTCATACTGTCTCATAGTAAAGAAGGTCTTCAACAGAACCTGGACCTTCTCCATCAGTACTGTCAGAACTGGGCCCTGACAGTTAACATGAAGAAGACCAAAATTATCACCTTCCAAAACAGATCAAGGTTGCAGAGAAATTAATCAACATTTAAAATAGGTGGGACCCACATAGAAAAAACAAATACATATACTTACTGGGTTCACAAATAAGTTCCACAGGAAACCTCTGCTCTGCCGTGAAGGAACTCAAAGAGAAGGCAAAAAGGGCTTTCTATGCCATCAAGCCTTCAGTTCAAATCCAAATCCCAGTTAGGACATGGCTTTAAATATTTAAATCAGCTATAGAACTGATTGCTTTGTAGAGATGCACAGATCGATCGGCAACCGATCGCAATCAGCCGATAATGCCCCTATCGGTTTTGATCGGAGTTCTCAAAATAGATCAAATCAGGCTGATCAGATGACGTTTCAATATAGAGACAGTGCATTGACTGCATGCAGGGTGGGAATTTCACGACGGCCATGGCCGCCGTTGCCCCGCACTTTGGCCTTGATACAGCGTGAAAAACAAACTCATCGTACGGGCACAGTGGCCTCTGTGCCCCTGGCCCGGTCAGCATAGCGGGCTTGCCTTTAATTACAGCCACCCGAGTGCACAGTAGTCACTCACAGTAACTTCAGTGAGTCCGCGGTTCGTGCAGGTGGAATCTCATCATCACGAAGATCTCACGTGACAGCCTCTCAAACAGCAGCAGCGTCTCAAAACAGAAGAACGAAACTTACAGCACAGCAAGCGAGCTAAGCCGTTTTGAAATGATACGTAACTGAACGACGGAACTTTCCTACTGTAGTAAGGAAGACAACGAGCTACAACCGTATGTTAATCAAAACAAACGTCTGGACATTAACTCTGGTCTGTATGGTCGGCCGGCTGTGAGACGAGGGCGCAGGGACCGTCTACAAAGTGCAACACCGAAAAGAGAAACTACAAAAAATTCAATAACTTCACTATTATTCAGAGTGTAGTGTCACCAAAATCACTCCCCACATCCATGGTCTCCTGCTGTTTATTCTACAATTTTTTGTTTGGAAAAAAGGTGCTTTGCCATAATTTTGGGGAATTTCTATTGGGAGAAATATTCAATAACACTAATATTCAGTGTGGTGTCACAAAAATCACCTCACCCTAACCCTACTTAACAAAAACTACTTTCTAATGTAACTATAACTTGATTTTGGTATTAAAAAATGTTTTAATAGGCTACATAATCCATGTCTTATTATAAATTAGGATGTTATGGTATCAGTCTGAAAGGTTAATCAACAAATTTTACTCAGTGGCCTTTGTGCCCTGTCATGTGGCCTGTCATTGGTGCCCCTGAAAAAAAAAGTGAAGGCCAAATGGACTTGCCCCTAAAATGACGAAATTCCCACCCTGACTGCATACATTCCCACTAGTAAGCTACAGTTACTCTATGTAAGCTGAGTCCAAGTTGTCTCTAAGAGAGTAGATGAGTTAAGTCAGTATAATGAAATGTGTTTATGTGTGCATTAATCAACTCAGTTAAGTAAAGCAAACCCAACACCATTTTGTTGAATGTATGTCTGTGAATTTAGTTAGCTGTACACTCACATGTTAATTAAATCTAAGTTGACCAGGTAATGTAGGAATTGCTCAATACAGGCATGTTGGTTGCACATAAACCAGTTATTGCAATCCTAATAATATATTTAAATTATATCTAACACAACTCAGTTTGGTTGAAATTGTGGACATAACTGGATTAAGTAAATCTAACGAATTTTTTTTTTGTTTTTGTTTTTTGAGTGTATATAATACAGTTCAAATTCAGCTATCACTAAAGTAGAATGCTTGGTCAGTAGTTTGGGACTCTCAACCCTCTGCTCTGCAGTAGGAACAGAGGAGAAGATTTCTGGTGCATGCAGACTGTGTGACTCAATACAACTCTCAGTACAATCAGAGAAGTGTTTATATTTTCTGGAAATCAGAAGATTAAATCGCAACGACCATACAGCCTCATATATGTATTTTTTCACCCCAAATCCAATGCCACCACCTGTGAGTCTACAGTTGTGGCATAAATTAGACCTGCATGCGGGACTAGAAGGGAGACAGTGAGCAGTAACCAAGTAACTGTCATGTTGTTCTTTCACAAATATGGCAAATGATAGTCAAAAATATCATCAAAATGTATAATTTTATATAAAACGGCATCAAATTTGTTCTCCGTCCTGTACAAGGGCCCAATTAGATTTCTTTTTATGGGGCCCAAAATCCCTGGCAGCGCCCCTGGGTACGGACCTTGAGCAGCTCCTCCTGGCTGCTGAATGCAGGATGAGGGAGACGCCATCGACCCTCTCTGTACTTCTGAGTGATGAAGTCTCTCCTCTGCTCCGGTGACGAGTCACAGTCCAGCTCCTCTGAGACAGAGAGACGAGACGCCCAGAAATCATTGGACCGGTCGTTCCCCAGCATGATGAACAGCTGATGCACACAAACAAACACAAATCAATCAACACAAAATCACAGGATTCAGGTCAAAAGATTAGAACATGGATAAAAAACTGAATGGGACCCAACAGGTCCCAACAGGCAGAGCCGTCGCATAGACTGTGCGAACTGTGCAACCGCACAGGGCCTCGCGCCACTAGGGGGCCTGCAATCCTGCTGTTTTTTGTTGTTGTTGTTTTTTTTTTATATAAATACATTAGTTATGTATGATTTTGTATCAATGACATGTCTCTGTCAAGGTCATATAAAAAACAAATAATTAAAAAAAATTCCAACAAATTAAGCAGGTTTTACATTGTTGCTATGTTATTACGTAATGCGTCCTCACTGAAGACGAGGGAGGGGGGAAGATAAAGCGAGGGAAAGCCAACATGTCATCTCCAAGAGAACACGACCGATTTCGCAAGCACGAATCAGGTTCTGAGAAAAGGAACATAATTAAAAAGAAGGAAGAGCCTAGTCGGCTTCATCAACAGCAGGACGGGAACGTGGGCACTGAGGATGACGGTGAAGTCCACATGCTGGAGGCATTCACACTAACGCCTTGTCTTGTTCTTGTTCTTTGTCTTCTTCTTCTGGAATTTATTAATATTATTCCAGCTTCCGTACGTTTTCAGCACTCTTCTCCTCCTTCAAATCTTAAGCTATTTAAACCATTCAAATATCAAAATGTTCAGCTTTTTCTGGAAATACCTGATTTGTCTCTCGCTCTCCCGCCCTCATTTTGCACTCTCCAGAAATAAAAATGACATGACCGCGTTCAGCACCTCCTCCTGTAACTCACCATACAAATAGTTTGAGGATAACCATCACAGTTTTTTCAGAAATCGCAGGAGTTTGGGAGGCGTTTTCCCATTCATTTCTTATGGGGGACATTTTCGTCTCTGTCCCTTGTCCTGCTGCAGCATGTCTGCAACCATTTTAAGCTCTTTCTGCCTTTAACTTTTCACCTTTAAGCCTTTTTTCACCTCTTTAAGCTCTTTCTGCCTTTAACTTTCCACCTTTTCAGTCTTTTTTCACCTTTTTAATCTCTTTCTGCCCACATACTCTGCAACTTTTTGGCCTTTTCAGTCGTTTTTCACCTTTTTAAGCTCTTTCTGCCTTTAACTTTCCACCTTTTCAGTCTTTTTCACCTTTCAAAGCTCTTTCTGCCTTTAACTTTCCACCTTTTCAGTCTTTTTCACCTTTTTAAGCTCTTTCTGCCTTTAACTTTCCACCTCTTTAGTCTTTTTTCACATTTCTAAGCTCTTTCTGTCCTCTTATTCTACAAGTTTTCTGCCTTTTCAGTCTTTTTTCATCTTTTTAAGCTCTTTCAACCTTGTTACTCTACAACTTTTCTGCCTTTTCAGTCTTTTTTCACCTTTTTTAGTGTGAATGCTGAGTCAGCATTCACACTATTGTTCTTCTGGAATTTATTAGTGTGAATGCTGAGTCAGCATTCACACTATTGTTCTTCTGGAATTTATTAGTGTGAATGCTGACTCAGCATTCACACTGTTGTCCTTCTGGAATTTATTTATTTATTTATTTATTATTCCGTACGTTTTTTGGCACCTTTCTCCTCCTACAAATCTTGACCGATTCAAACCATTCAAATATCAAAATGTTCAGCTTGTTTAGGACATGATGGCGTCTATTTTTCTCATTTCTACCTTTTATACTTTTGGAAATATTCAGCTTTTTCTGCCAAATTTTTCCCATTCATCCTTATGGGGATTTTTTCAAATTTCATTCTGCTATAACTTCAGCATATGTTCAGCTATTCAAATCATTCGAACATTAAAATGTTCAGCTTTTTTAGCTCTTTCAACCTTCCACTTTTCAACTTTTCAACTTTTTCAATAATTCAGCTTTTTCAAAAAAATTTTTAACATTGACGCAAATGGGAAAACATTAAAATCCTCTGCAAAACTCATCGCCTTTCAACCTCATCTTCTACCTCATACGTTGAGCTGGAGACGCCATTCCAACTTTAAACAAGTCAGCGAAACTTGAAGTATTGACACTGTATTCAGTTTTTAAAAATATTGTACGGTTTTGAAAATGTCGCAGTTTTAGTTTTAGGAACTTTTAGCTCCTCTTCTGATTTTATAATGGGTGTGTATTGCGTCGGCTAGAGTGGGTGACATCATCGCTTGAGTGGGGAGCCGTTCGAAGAATGGGAGCCAAAACTGTCTTCGGCTTGATTTTGATCCCACACCTTTTGCTTGACATAGACAATATATGCATAGAAATGTAGGAAATCTTGTTGGCTTTCAGCTGATGGTCTCATTTCAGATGTACGACTTACAGTTTTTGATGTGGAAGCCCTGGAGCGACATAAAGTTCAAGTATCGTCCCAGAAGCCGCAATGTTAATTTTGAGGCTAAATTCTTGGCCGAGAGCAGACGGCACCTGATTTGTCTCTCACTCCTGTGCCCTTATTTCTCACTCGACAGAAATAAAAACGACATGAGCGAGTTCAGCCATGTCTCCTCTCACTCATCATGTAAATATTTTTGCCATAACCATTACAGTTTTTTCAAAAATCGCAGGGGTTTGGGAGGTGTTTTCCCATTCATCCTAATGGGAACCTCTTAATCTCTGGCTCTCCTACTTCTCCCGCGTGTGTATCTCAAGAGTGCTTGTGTTTTTGTTTTTTTTTTGTTTTTTTTATTTAACTAGAAAAATTGCATTTCCTGCGAAAATACAGTGTGAATGCTGAAGCGAAATCTGCTGAATGTACTGCCGAAAAGCTAAAAAAGCTGAAAGCTGAAATGCCAGAAAAGTTGAAAGGGCTGAAAAGCTGAAAAGCTGAAAGGGCTGAAAAGCTGAAAAAGTTGCAAAGTTAAAGGCTGAAAGAGCTTAAAAAGTTGAACATGTTGCCAGCTAAACAGTTTCTGGAGCTGAACATGAAGCTGAAAAGGCTGAAAAGTTAAAGGCTAAAGGAGTTGAAAAAGTTGAACATTTTAGTTGCTGAACATGAAGTTGAATGTTTGAAAGAGCTGAAAATGCAGAAAGGTGAATATCTGAAAAGGCTAAAAAGCTTTTTAAAAAGCTGAAAAGGTGAAAAGCTGTAGAGTAAGAGGGCTAGAAGGGGTAAAATGGTGAAAAAGGCTAAAAACTTGAAAAGGTGAAGGCTGAAAGAGCTTAAAAGTGTGAAAAAAGGATGAAAAGGATGGAAAGCTATAGAGTGAGAGGGCAGAAAAAGCTAAAACAGGTGAAAAAAGGATGAACATGTAAAAAAGATGGTTGAAAGAGCTCAATAAGGTGAAATAAAGCTGTAAAGAAAGAGGGCTGGAATGGTAAAAAAGGGCTAAAAAATGGAAAGGTTAAAGGCTGAAAGAGTTTAAAAGGGTGAAAAAAGCATGAAAAGGATGTAAAAGGATGAAAAGCTGTAGAGTGAGAGGGCTGAAGAAGCTAAAACAGGTGAAAAAAGGATGAAAATGTACAAAACTGGGTGAAGGAGCTTAAAATGGCTGCACATATGCTGGAGCAGGAGGAACCCCAAGCAAGAGCACATCTGATCTAAATCATGTGTGCTCTTGCTTGTTTGAATAAAAACCTGCAGCCACAGTGGCCCTTTCCTACAGACACCACTGGTCTGTGTAAAGTAAAAGATGTGGGATCCAAATCCAGCTAAAGAGAATTCTTTCTCCAGTGTTCCAGCTGCTCTCAATCAAGTGATGATGTCACACACTCTAGCTCACGCAATACATACGCATTGTTGAGATACACACGCAGGAGAAATAACAGAGACAGAGATCAAATTGGCCCTCATAAGGATGAATGGGGAAACACCTCCCAAACTCCTGCGATTTTTGAAAAAACTGTAATGGTTATGGCCAAAATATAAATAAAAATGAGGGCACAGGAGCGAGAGACAAATCAGGTACCGTCTGCTCTCGGACAGAAATTTAGGCTCAAAATTAACATTGAGGCTTATGGGGCTATGTTTTGACCTCTTGTCGTTCTTGGGCTGCTAAATCCAAAACCGGAAGTCCTACATCTGAAATGAGACCATCAGCTGAAAGCCGACAAGATTTCCTACATTTCTATGCATATATTGTCTGTGTCAAGTAAAAGCTGAAGAGAGTTTTAGCTCCTATCTTCGAAAGCCGCCCTCCACTCTGGCGATGATGTCACCCACTCTAGCCGACGCAATACACACCCATTATAAAATCAGGAGAGGAGCTAAAAGTTCCTAAAACTAAAACTGCGACATTTTCAAAACCGTACAATATTTTTAAAAACTGAATACAGTGTCAATAGTTCAAGTTTCGCTGACTTGTTTAAAGTTGGAATGGCGTCTCCAGCTCAAGGCATGAGGGATAAGTAGAGGTTGAAAGGCGATGAGTTTTGCAGAGGATTTTAAGATTTTCCCATTTGCGTCAATGTTAATTTTTTTTCTCGAAAAAGCTGAATTTACGTAAAAGCTGAAAGGTTGAAAAGCTGAACATTTTGATAGCAGAACGGTTCCAATAGCTGAAGGCATGCTGAAGTTATAGCAGAATGAATTTTGAAAAATTCCCCATAAGGATGAATGGGAAAAAATTTGCATAAAAAGCTTAATATTTCCATAAGTATAAAAGGTAGAAATAAGAAAAATAGACCCCATCATGTCCTAAACAAGCTGAACATTTTGATACTTGAATTGTTTCTAGAGCTCAATATTTGTAGGAGGAGATAGGTGCCAAAAAACGTACGGAAGCAGGAATAATAACTTTAATAAATTGCCTTCAGCATTCACACTAATGAACAATTTAAGTGTACAAATTCAAGGTATACAGTAACAATCAGCACACTGAAGATATAAATGATAATTAAATCAAAGATAAAATGCAAATCAAATACTACAAAAAATAAATAAATAATAAATACACAAGTGAAATAAAATGATAAATGTAATAAATAAACAGTTCATACAGAGGTTTCAGGGAAGAACTTTTCATAATGACTCAATAAGGCATTGCTTTTTTGGTTATTTATCAAATTCAGAGATTTAAGTAGAGATTTCATTTCCAGGAGAAAGGGGGCAAATTTGGGGAATGACTTTGCGAATTTCTGTTTGTGAATAAAAAATTTGGCATACAGGATAACAAAGTTCATTAGATGTTCAAGAGCCTTATCATCTGGGTTGGCATAGTAGCAAATAACATCTTTAACGGTAAGAGAGTAGACAACGTTAGCAGCATCAAAAAAATGAGATTCAACATCACTCCAAAACTTTTCAGATATATCACAATAGAAAAACAAATGTGAAGTTGTTTCTGTATTATGATTACAAAAAGTACAAGAAACATCAACATCTACAAACTTAGCAATAATACTATTAACTGGGCATATCTTATGCAGTATTTTAAAATGTACTTCTTTAGCCTTGTTAGAAATGCAATATTTGTGGGGTAGAAGCCAAGCTCTTCTCCAGTTTATGTCCTCTATTTGGGACCTCCAGTAAAACTTTCCTCTAGGTACAACTCTATTCATTCTTTGAAAACACTGGCGAATATGCTTGTTATTACACTTTCTATCTGTTAGTTCAATTCCATTCAACATCAGTACAGGTTGACTTGTTTTATATTCATTGTAACTCAAGTGGCTTTTTATTAGTTGAATTAATTCCATTTGGATAGCCCGAGTTACATTTATAAATTCTCTAGAGGGAACAGGAAAACTGTGTACCGACATAAAATGGTCATAAGACAACATATTACCAGCATTATCGAAAAGATCGAGGATATGGATGATACCTCTTTCAAACCATTTTGGCAAGAATAAGGATTTATTTCTTATAAGAATATTACTATTATTCCAGAGGAATGCCTTGTGGGGTGAGAAATTGTGGACAAAAGCCAGCTTCCATGCTAGGAGGGTTTGTTGATGAAATTTTGATAGTTTGATTGGTAATCTATTAGGTAACAAAATTACATTTCAAAAGAAAGGAAAGACCTCCAATTTTATTAAAGATGTGGTTTGGGATGAAATACCAGATAGAGTCAGGGTTTCTGAGACACTTTCTCAACCAGTTAACCTTAAAGGTATTGACAGTGTCGATAAAATCTAGGACTTCCAGACCTCCTTCTGCCTTACTGTTGGAGAGTACACATTTCTTGAGTTTATGCGATTTATTTTTCCAGATAAAGTCTAAAAAAAATGTATTGACTTCTGTGGTTGTTGGGTCACTTACAAATAGGGACAAAGCAGGATATACGAAGCGAGACAAGCCTTCTGCTTTAGAGAGAAGAACTCTACCTAGGACAGACAAATCTCTTTGAAGCCAGGTGTTAAAAATAGATTTGGTCTTTTTAAGTCTGTTTGCGAAATTTAAATGTTGCCTAGCTGTGAGATCTTTAGTTACAAATATTCCTAAATATTTAACAGAAGTCTTTACTGGAATATTTTCAATTGTAGAATCATTGGAATTATGCAAAGACAAGATTTCACATTTGGACATATTTAGTCTCAGACCTGAGGCGTGAGAAAATTGGTTAATTAGCGTAATAATATTCGAGAGTTGATACTTGTCTTTTAAGTGTAGTGTCATCTGCCAGTTGGGAGATTTTTAATTCTCTACCAAAAATAGAGATACCTTCAAAATTCTCATTGTTTACGATATTGATTGCCAATAACTCAGATACCAAAAGAAATAAAAAAGGGGATATAGGGCAGCCTTGTCGGACACCTCTGTTAATTTGAAATCTTTTGGATGTGTTCAAATTGATAATCACAGAGCTGTTAATGTCTTTATAAAACATACATACGATATCAACAAAGTTATTCCCAAAACCGAATGCTTTGAGGGATTGAAAAAGAAAGTTGTGTTCGATTGTATCAAAGGCCTTATAAAAGTCTAAGAACAAAATAAGAGCCTCGGTGTTCAAGAGTGCGTGTGGGTAGTGCCTGAGCTCGAGTGGATGACATCATCTTTCGAGTGGGGAGCAGCTGGAAAATCTGGAGAAAGACTTTTCTTCAGCTAGATTTGGATCCCAAATCTTTTACTTTACATAGACGATGCAGCCATTTTAAGCTCTTTCTCCCTTTAACTTTCCACCTTTTCAGTCTTTTTTCACCTTTTTAAGCTCTGTCTGCCTTTAACGTTCCACCTCTTCAGTCTTTTTTCACCTTTTTAAGCTCTGTCTGCCTTTAACTTTCCACCTCTTCAGTCTTTTTTCACCTTTTCCAGCTCTTTCTGCCCTCTAACTCTACAAGTTTTCGGCCTTTTCAGTCTTTTTTCACCTTTTTAAGCTCTTTCTGCCTATAACTTTTCAATTTCAGCTTTCAGCTTTTTCAGCTTGTCGGCAGTACATTCAGCAGACTTCGCTTCAGCATTCACCCTGTATTTTTGCAGGAAATGCAATTTTTCTAGTTAAAAACTATTAGAGCACCTCCATATCACAGGAGAGACTGTGCGGGCTCGCCCTGCTATCCATTGAAAAGGACATTGCATCAAAACTGGATTATAAAGATTTTATTGCTGAGTTTGTGGCCATGAAGGCAAGGAAAGTGACTCTGACGTGATCAGTTTCTGCGTAATTTACGCATGGTGAGTCCATCTCATTTATTAGGGTTACAGTGTTTTAAATAATTAGTTGTGTATAGTTGTAATGAATTAATGTATATTATGAAAGAAAAGTGTCCTAATCTATTTGTTTAAACTGTCATGATGACAAAAATAAAGTGACTGAGCTGACTTGATGTAAAGCCACTTGTTGCACAGTTGATTTTTATCCCTCGATTTTTTGCTCTCATTGAACTTATTTTATTGATTCACCTGCTCATTTTTCACAAATGTCAAAATTGTCCTTGCTTGGGCTTTTTACACAATTGCGGTGTCTCAATAATAACCATCAACATAACAGAGAAGAGCATGGTAATTGCAAGCATTGCACATCAGCAAATAGTTCCAATGACAAATAAAAGCTGGATAAGATCGCACCTGCACACACGCTAGCTGGAAGGGCCGGAACTTCAACACTACTATATCGGCTGTAAGCGGTCATTTTGACCGCCGGATTTTAAACGCTATAATCTCTCATGTAAATATCCAATTGATTGATGAATGCATTCATTGTGTCATGATATTTTTTAAAAAACGAAATGACACCAAAATGTACATTTTAACAAGTTTAATTATACATTTATATCATTGCACATAGTAAAACGTAATTATTGCATATTTACACAAGATTTCAATAGAGAAAGCTCAGAACAAGAAAATTAACAATTAAAAGTAACTTATTTGATTATGAAACATTTTATTTTAAAACTTAATAATATATAATGAAAATAATAATTATCGAAAAAGCTGGAAACGAGCTGATCTAAAACAAACAAAGAGCCGTTACGATCACTGGTCACAGTCTATAGATTACCTCCGCTCTCCTCGCACAGTTACCACACACGGGCTTGTGGTTTTGTTTTGTTCCGTTTGAAGCTCTTTCGGACCGGCACTGCCTCCGTGTCCGTGTCTGCTGCTGCTGCTGCTGCTGCTTCGGTTGCTTCCGCTGCTGCCCACCTTGTGCCGACTGCCACGGCCCCTTTCCCCTCCATGTATTCTGCCCTCAGCTCCTCTGCCAGCAGCTGCAGGACTTTCCTCTGGGCTGTCCTGCTGCTGGTGCTCCTTGAATGAGATGCGGGCATTGATCTCAGCCAGGTCGTGGATGTTATAGAAGAACGCCACTGGCCATCTTCCGTACTAGCTTTGACGGAGTACGCCCTCGCATCTGGTCCGGGACGTCCACGCTGTACTTTGTGCTGTTGTACATCGCAGTACTTTGCCTTCGTCCCACTTAAGGTGCCCACACCTGTGTGCAGGTGCTCAGGATGCAGATATTCTTCCTCAGCTTTCCCTGGTACACAGAGTTGCATCACTTCAGCACCTTGTTGAACAGCTCCGCTTGCTGTTTCACAGAGGGGGCAACTGCTGTTTTGTTTGCCCATGGTGCCAACTAGGCTATATAATACAACTATATAATAATCAATTTACAAGTAAATTTGCATAGTTAGAGACAAGAGAGACAATGAAAGCAGCAAACCCCGCGAAATGATGTGTGGTCAATATGACTATTTATGGTCGAAATGGGTCAAACTTATCACATTTTCTTTGGGTTTTTTGTGTCATTTATATAAAAACTATTCTAAATTAAAATACAGACACTTTTAGGAAAAGTCAGGTAACAGCAATATTGCATTGCAACGGCAAAACACTGCAAAAACGGGAATGTGCAAAACCAAAAACTTAAAAACCCACAAAACAAATGCAACAGAAAAATACTGCAACTACCCAAAACACACAAAACCCCAAAACAACTGCAAGAGAGAAATACTGCAAATTCACTCCTCAAGAAGAAGAAGAAGAAGAAGAAGAAGAAGAAAGTTGGCTAAGTTTTAGAGAGGAGAGTAAAAAGATACCATTTCCTTTATGTGTTTTTTAAACACTTGGCCATAAGCTTTTATAATATTATAGAAGATAATAATATTAAATAATATTATAAAATTGTATGGGTTTGTTAACACTGACAGAGGCTAAATATTTTATGAGCATCTGGCCCGTGTGTGCAGAGAAAAATTCCGGCTCTTGGACAAATATAGTTGATGACCCCTGATGTACTATGTACAGGTGTGTGTGTGTGTGTCTAACAGGACAAAGAAACAACAGTGGTGGTCACTGATATCACATGTGGGTGTGATATGCTCCAGGCTCAAGGAATGTGTGTGTGCTTGTGTGCTTGTGTGTGTGTGTGTGTGTGTGCTTGTGTGTGTGTGTGTGTGTGTGTGTGTGATGCCAGGTTATAGAAGATGGCTAGTTGCATGCAGAGACCCTGAGTCTGTGTGAACTCAGTACGTTTACATGCACAGCTTAGTTGGATTACAGCCATAGTTCGACTGTGGTACTCAATCAGACAACTGCAATTGTCAGAGTATACATGCCGGTGAGAAAATCTAATTATTGGCTGAAGCTTGTCATACCCCGGTACGATAGGTGGCGCTGCACCCATTTTAACTAGTGGTAAGAGAGCCACCTCCGGCTGACCTCTTTATGTCACCAGCAACAACAGACTGCCTCGGCATTCCAGAAAGATGGCGTACGAAGAGTGAGACGAAGCTACATCTTTGTACATTTTATATATGGGTAGGGCTGGGCGATATGGCCTCAGATCAATATCACGATATATTTAGCAACTCACCTCGATAACGATAAATGAACGATAAGTAAACCCCCCCACCTAAAAAAAGGAACAAAAATCCTGCGTATTCACAAAAATGCCACTTTAAAGGACTATTTATTTAGTGGTTAAGAACATCTGATAAGCACACGATTGAACATCTGAAAAGCACAGATTACTTGAAATGACAACAACTGAACAAGTTTAAAAGTACAAAATATACAGTCCCTTATAAACAAATTCTAAGCATCTCGCTTTTTTATTTCTTGAATCACGTGGTTGTACAGCAGGTGGTGGAAGAGGTTGGATGTAAATAAATAAACATTTTGAGGAATTCAGAATCAGAATCTAAGACATGAGACAAAATAGTGGAGAAGTTGACATTGCTGCTTAATAATATGTTAACCTCTTCAGCATTAGAGAACTTTTTTTTAACCATTATTTTCTTAATTATTATATAGTTTTTATAGACTAGAGAATCTGTTTCAGAAGTCAGTGGGTCAGATGACATGGAAGCTATTGAGAAAAATCGAGATTTCTGCATATTAATATTCATATAAAATAGAGGAAGCACTAAAGTACAATAAACAGAGCTGTGTCTCATTCGTCCAGTTTACTAATACAATCTGCTGCTGGAGTCACTGGGCCCAATGACATGGAAGATATTGAAAGAACTGCAATTATTTTGTATCAATATATTTATGCTAAGTAATTCGATGACAGTCAGTCCATAAATCAGTCAGCGATTCAGTGCCATGTTCTGGGAGGTGAGCTAACCCTCCTCCTGCTGCTCACACTGGGTGAACCTCAGTAAAGTCGCGGCTGGACCCGAGTAGAGCTTAGAATCAAGCCCGACCCGACCCGAGCCCGTGCACGTTGTGTCCGAGCCCGTGCACGTTGTGTCCGGCCCGACACACTGAATGTAATTATGAGCCCGAGACCGATTTAAACCCGACAACTGTTTAATACGTGGGCTGTTTTAACTGACGTTCTCGACTACAATTGTGAGTTGTTTGAACCACAGAAATCTTAATGAATAATGCAAACAAGTGCCGCACCTAATGCACTCGACAAAGCCGGCACATGTTATTAAGTACGTTTCCTCCAAGTTGCTCAAAGTTAATTCTTCAGTTTTTCTTTTTTTCTTTACATTTTCATGCTCAATGTTGCACTTAAGCTACACAATCAGTGATGCAGGTAATGCGTTACTATGTCATTTTCCTTATATATTATATTTTTTTGCTTTCTTCTTGCGTCTCGGGGAGTGACGTCACGTACGCGAGAAGTCACGTTTCTCAGCATGAGCTCACTCACGTGTCAGACCACGCAGAGACACAAATGCAAACAACAATGGAGGGAGGAGAGAGATGCGCGTTTTCTAGCTGGAAATACAGTCATTACGCAGCATCATTACCCAAACTGTCCGCGACTCACAGCGAGAGTGGGTTCACTTGATTACTAACCTGGCATAGCTCTGGTGTTGGATCGGGGGGCGGAGTTTGCCATCAAATGAATGTAAAATAAGCACATACGCCGGGTAGATTAATCAAGTGGACCTAACGTGTCCCCCTGTTCCTAGTGGATGTTACGTCTATGACACCGAATATACCGACATGGCCAAAATGACGTCGGTTATCGTCGTAAATTTCGGTATCGGTAAATTTTCGGTTTATCGCCCAGGCCTATATATGGGTTTATGATAATTATCTAGAGCCTGCGCAGAACGCAAAATCCGAATCCAATCTGTTGGAACGTATACATGCAGGAGTAGTGTAACTATCAATCTAATAATCTAGGTGTTTTAATCCGACTTTGAGAAATCCAATACGGTTTTCTGATTTTAGTCAGACTAAGGTGTATACATGCATCTAAATAATCCAAGGACTAACCAAGTATTCGGTTTTCTTTCATGAGTGTCATGTAAATGCACTGACTAACACTCAAACAGTGGACAAACACACAAATTGAACACATGTGCATTACATCAACCAGAGTTTAAAGTCCTGTGTTTAGCCGTGCTATGCTGTGCTATCTAAGCTCAGTTCAACGTTACCAGTCATTGAAGAAAAGGTGCTGGTGGTTGCAGGAGAAGGTTGGGATTCCAATGTTGAATGCTGTTCTTGCTGTGCAAGGTCTGATGAAAGTCGGCAGAGGAGGAAACTGGTCGCTCCTTTCCTTTGCAAGGACAGCAGCTTGGTGCTAACTTGCTTGGTGTTCCTCAGATTGTGAAGTTAGCTGGCAAGCTTTGCGTCGCAGCTGCTGGTGCTAACTGATCTGGAATACTGAGGACCTTGTGTCCCTGCAGTGAGAAGAAGTTCTATGGGCCTGCTGCAAATGCAGCTTGCAGCTCTCCGTAGCTGTTAGGCCCAGAATAAGAGATCTTAAGGGCAGGCAGCCGCGTGGGGGGAGATGGAGAGGAGCCCTTGGGGATAAGATGTCGAAGTAGTAGAGGGCGTAGAGTAAGAGGGAAATAACAAGGAAGGCACTGGAGTTTTGACTATCTGGTCAGAGGGGGTCTGTCACGCTGACAGTCGTAGATCAAAGCTGAATTTTGCACCTAGGTGTGAAGAATGGGGAATTCTGGGACACACTGAGTTCAGTTCAGAGTCCATTTTGAAATTCACACTGAATTAAAGCTGCAAGCAGCGACGAACGGGCCCTTGCAGTCCACGCGCCTCGGGACTTCACGCAACACCTTCCGATGAGGAAGCTGTTCCTTTATTATTTGGTGGCCTGCTTCCGCTGGTTTTAAATAATGTACGCTGAAGTCAGAAGAACTCCCTGCAATCTAAATGAAGAACAAATAATGAGAGGACTACCACGGTGTTACTGAAGGTATTTCAGCTGTTCTTTCATCTTTCCTCTTTTAGCCATAAAAGCGCCATCTATTGGACGATTTGCACCAAATTTTACACAAACACTCATCGGGCGATGGAACACAGTCAACAAAAGTGTTGTATTTGGTGAAGAGACTGTGTGTTTTGAACACAATGTACAGGAATTTGTTGTTTTATATTTTGGGCCGTGTTTCGGTCTATCAAAATTCTTTTGATAACTTTTGTCTGGAGGGTCCATAGATGCTTCATGCAAAGTTTGATGCGAATCGGTCAAATTGCCTAGGAGGAGTTCGAAAAAGTAAGTTTTTGATTTGTCACGATTTTGCGAATGGAAAGTTACCACAAAAATGGGAGTGGCCTACACCACACAATTCAGGTCAACTCAGGGAACACATGGATATAAGGTTTAACAATGTGCTACATATTATGTGGGAGTTATGGGCCAAAATGGTTTTGCATTGAAAATAGCGCCACTCGCGGTTCATTTTTGGTGTGTGAGTTACAGGGCCCATTCTATAGCACCCTTAAGAATTTCATTTCCATAAGTATTATGGTGTGGGCACAGTGCCAAATATCAAATTAGACTGCCACCAGAGCGCCACCTAGTGGCGGATTGGTAAGTCCTTCGTGAGATATCCTCAGGACGGCATTAGCAATGATTATACCAAGTTTCGTGTCAATCTGATGAACTGATGTGGAGATATAAAATACTTTAATTTAAAGAGTGCCACCTAGTGATCACCGCCTAAAATTTTGCACAGACCCTCAGGGGCTCATGGAGAAGAAGTAGTGTGAGTTTCATGTCTTTCGGACACATCAATGTGGAGATATGCAACACTTCCTGTTTTGAGTCAAATCTGCAGGAAGTTGTTATTTAATAACTTGAGTATTCTTTGGAATATAAAAATTATTTTAATAACTTTTTGTCAGGAGGGTCCACATATGCTGTGTGCAAAGTTTCATGTAAATTGGTGAAGTCGCCTGGGAGCAGTTCGAAAAAGTAGGTTTGCGACATTTTGCAAAAAAAACCCTACGAGATTCAGCACAATCCCCTGAACGCGTGGATACAAGGTTTTTGAATGTGCGACAAAGTATTTGGGAGTAATAATCCATAATGCACTTTTCTTGGCTATGGCGCCACCTAGTGGTGGAAATTCAGGATGACAATACATTGTAACATTTTTCGCCAGGTGTGACTTACATTCCAAGTTTGGTGAGTTTTGGGGTATGTTCAGGCAGTGAAAAATGCGATCATTTTGGGACAAAAGAAAAAAAAAATTAAGCTGCAAGCAGCGATGAATGGGCCCTCGCAGTCAGCGCGCGTTGGCACATGCTGCTGTCGGGTTGTGCCGCGTACTCAGCCCCATTGGCCGATTATTGTGAACGCATTTCTTCACTGTCCGTGTTTCAGACAGTGCAGGAAGAAGTGAAATGTCATGTCCTGTGTCCAGTATGTGACGCTTTGACTATGACTGTATATTGGCCTAGGTATTCAGGGCTGTGCTGCTATGAAACATGAGAGGACTACACTGTGTGACCCTACAGAATGTTAAACAGAGGATTGGATCCATTAGCAAGGCAGCACTGCCCTCTGGTGGAGAAAGCCTGGAATCACAATGAAAAGGGAAGCTGATCTTACAACATTTGGCAATAAAAGCGCCACCTATTGGCCGTTTTGCACCGAATTTTCCACAAACCCTCATCGGGCCATGTAATTCAATGAACATTACTGTTGTGTGAATTGGACTTTATTTTGTCAAGATATGAAGGACTGTCTGTTTTGAACATAATGTGCAGGAATTTGTTGTTTTATATTTTGGCCGTTTTTTGGGCTATCGAAATTCATTTGATAACTTTTTGTCATGAGGGTCAACAGATTCTTCATGCAAAGGTTGGTACAAATCGGTCATATCACCTAGGAGGAGGTCGAAAAAGTACGTTTTTCATTTGTCGCGATTTTGCGAAATTATTGCAAAAGTGGGTGTGGCCTACACCACACATTTCAGCTGAATTCAGGGAAGACTGAGATATAAGGTTTACCAATGTGCGACATATTATGTGGAATTTATGGGCCAAAAACGGTTTTGTATTGAAAGTAGCGCCATTTTTGGTGTGTGAGTAACAGGGGGCAGTCTATATCACCTCTATGAATTTCATTGCCATAAGCAAATGGTGTGGGCACAGTGCCAAATCTAAAATTAAACTGGCACCAGAGCGCCATCTAGTGGTGGATCGGTAAGTCCTTCGTCAGATATCCCCAAGAGGGCATTGGCAATGACTATACCAAGTTTCGTGTCAATCCGCCCAACCTATGTGGTGATATAAAATATTTAAATTTAAAGAGCGCCACCTTGTGATCATTGCCTTAAATTTTGCACAGGGCCTCAGGGGTTCATGGGGAAGAAGTAACCTCAGTTTCATGTCATTAGATGACACCAATGTTGAGATATGCAACACTTCCTGTTTGTAACCAAATCTGCAGGAAGTTGTTATATGATAACTTGAGTACTGTGTCTCCTATCAAAATTCTTTTAATACATTTTTGTCAGGAGGGTCCACAGATGCTGTGTGCCAAGTTTCGTGCAAATCGGTGAAATTGCCTGGGAGGAGTTTGAAAATGTAGGTTTTTGACATTCGGCGGAAATGGCCGTGGCCTATACCACTAGACTCAGCACAATTCACTGAATGTGTGGGTATGAGGTTTTTGAATGTGCGACAAAGTACATGGGAGAAATTAGGCAAAACGCACTTTCCTTGATTATACCGCCACCAAGAGGTGGAAATTCAGGACGACAATAGATTATAAAATGTTTTAATTTGTTTTGGTGAGTTTTGGGGTATGTTCAGGCAGTGAAAAATGCGGGACTCGGACCCTGCGCACTGCAGAGCCCACAGAAGTTGGCCCCAAAGGGGGCTAAAGTGAGGACACAGGCCAACATCTGAGCCATGGTATTCGCTGTAATGGGAAGTGCTCCGGAAGTGCAAAAGGCTGAATGTGTGTCGATTTGGATTTGTTGTACTAAATCACACCCACTTTGACCAATCGTTACTTAAATATATGGCTGGCCTCAGGATAGACCCCACATCAGTACTGTTTCATTGCGTTTCTATTATTGCAACAAAAAATGAGAGTGACAAGGAAAAATGCATTTATGTTGATTAGTGTGTAGGCCTACATTTTTTAAACGCACTGTTATCCATTTGTCTTGCATATGTGAGAAGTGAACTAATGTTACAGAACCTGTGGAGAAGAAAGAACTTTTTGTGAGGTCCTACAGAGGTGATGTTTTAGCATGTTGGACATAGCACAGTAACGTTGAGTTTTTTTTAAATATCACCTGTTTAAAAGGCAAAAACGCATTTACATCCATTATAGTGCCACCTATAGGCCAATTTGCACCAAATTTGGCAGAGAGCCTCTGGATGACTTCAGGAACAATTTACTTAAATTTGATGTTGAATGCATTTAGTTTGACCGAAATATGAAACAATGTGTTTTTTAGCTAGCAAAAAAGATTGGTTATTACTAGCAGATTTTTTAGAGTGCCAAAATTCTTTTGACAATTTTTCATCACACACATCTGGAGCTATGTGCAAAGTTTCAGGCAGATGGCGCTTAAATTGTAGGAGGAGTTCGAAAAAGTAGGTTTTACGTATGTGGCGATTTAGCGAACAAATGTGCAGCAGAAGTGGGCGTGTCCTATGTCAGAAAACCCAGCTCTATTCAGGGAACATATGGATATAAGGTTTGAGAATGTGTTATTTAAAATGTAGAAGTTACAGGCAAAAACGCGATTTCATCCATTATAGCGCCACCTAGTAGAGTAAATGTGCAATATTTGGTACGGAAGAACTGTGTCCTATTCTATATGTGCAACAGGGCTGTCAAAATCGTTCCAAAATGACATTCGAATATTTCCCCCCAAAAAAACTCATAGGTTTGAACTAATCGAATATCTATATTTGCGCATTATGTCAATAAAATACGGTACCTTGTGTTGTAAGAGTGGCGTAGCCCCTTTCAGGAATAGAGCAGTGCGTGAGGTGTGCGTGAGGTGTGAGTGGGCGAGCGACAGTAAGGGAGCGTGCGTACGTGCAGACAGTGAATGAATGAGAGAGAAAAGGTGAAGTGAACGGAGTAGCAGGAGTAGCGACAGGAGTAAATTGTACAGTATATGCTGCAGTTGGTTGTGAATAAACGTGACGGCTCCCCAAAAGACAGCAAAGCTCCCTGGTATTATTTACTGACCAGTTTAACACGTGAAAGGGGTTCACCCCAAATTAAATCATAAACTTCGGCCCTGGAGGAAATCATCTCCCCTGTGCTTCCCATGGTCGGGGAGCCGAACAGGAATGGTAACACTCTGTTCCAATTCTTGACAAGACTCTCTGAAGCCCTTGCCATCAATGATACTGATCAGCCTCATGTCCTTGCATATCAACGAAGCAAGTTTCTCCGTGCACGCCTCTTGTCGTGCTTCAGACTGAGAGCTTGTGGCGGCTGGTGAAAAGTATGAGTTGAGACGTGGCTGTTTAGTTGGAGTTCCAGACATCACGGCATGCTCATCGTTGCTAGTGGTGGAATGGTAAGCTAACTGTAGCTTACACAGCTTGCATACAACTTTATCTCCAGGCTCCACATATTTGCCGTCTACCAACTAAAATCTGAAGTATTTCCAAACAGGGCTTTTTAGGTTGCTGGGAGTCCAAACCACTCTCTCTCCTGCCGAGTTGGGCTGTGAACTTTATGTCATATTGTTTTTCTCTCTACAGTCTGCATCTGCCATGGTTTTTCGCGTCTCACTTTCAGCAGTGAGTGACGCTGTGCACGTGCGACTCCTGTGACCCGTCATGCAGTGCACCCACTCGCAAAGCAGCCGCTAATGTGTTTTTTCCACAGTTGAATATTAATTTTCACAATCGAATCTCCGTTTTTTTTAAATATTCGAATATATATTCGAATTTAGAATATTCGTTGACAGCCCTAATGTACCATATACATTTCAAAGCTCTCAGCATAATAGTTTGGCTGAAATTAATGCTTGTTGTTTATGTTGTAAAAATAATAATAATACATTTTATTTGTAAAGCACTTTTCATAAGGTAATCTCAAAGTGCTACAGAAACCAGAAACACACACACAAAAAAAACACACGTCAAAATCAGCAGTAGATAAAACAGCTAAAAGAGGAAATTTAAGTGCAGAGAGAGAATAAGAAAAAGAAAAACATCTAGGAACGACCTAGGAAAGCCTGTCTGAACAAAAACGTTTTAAGCCCTTTTTTAAAGGTGACCACAGACTGGGGTTGTCGTAGGTGTTCAGGGAGGGAGTTCCAGATGTGGGGGGCAGTGGAGCAGAAGGCTCGGTCTCCCATGGTGTGGAGTCGTGAGCGGGGCTGATGGAGGAGGTTGGTACTTTGGGACCGGAGGTTACGGGTGGATGAGTGAGGGTTAAGGAGGTCTTTGAGGTATTGCGGGGCGTTGCTGTAGATGCAGAGGTGGGTGATGAGGGCGATTTTGTATTGGATTCTTGAGGTTATGGGAAGCCAGTGTAGGTTCTGAAGAATGGGGGTGATGTGGTCGTATTTGCGGGTTTTCATCAGAGTTCGGGCAGCTGAGTTCTGAATGAATTGAAGTTTCTGAAGGTGTTTGTTGGGTATACCGATAAGCAGGCTGTTACAGTAATCAAGCCTGGAGGGGATTAGGGCGTGAACGAGTTTTTCTGCATCAACTGCAAGAGAGGAATGGGCAGAGTTTAGAAAAGTTCTTGATATGGAAAAAACAAGTTTTGTACAGATGTTTGATGTGATTTACAAAGGTAAGTTGTGGGTCCAGCTTCACACCGAGATTGGTAACTGAGGTAGAGAGGGGGATGTCTTGACCAGAAAAGGAGATGGTGGTTATGGGTGATGACTGGACCTGATGAGGGGTGCCAATTAGTATGGCTTCGGTTTTGGAACTGTTCAGCTAGAGGAAATTGTGACTCATCCACGCCCTAATCTCCTCCAGGCAGTTGGAGAGGACTAGAATAGGTGATGATGAGCGGACCAGGGTTGAACGTGGGTTGGGGTCAGTTCGGTTATAGTGTCATCGGCATAACAGTGAAAAGAGATGCCGTGCCGGCTGATGACACAACCCAGTGGCAGCATGTACAAGATAAAGAGGAGGGGTCCTAGGACAGATCCTTGGGGGACACCGCAAATAACAGGGGCTGTTTGGGACTTGGCAGATCCCAGGCTGACGTACTCTGTCCTGTCAGCGAGGTAAGAAGTGAACCAGTCCAGTGTGGAATGATGGAGACCAATGTCGGTGTGGAGGCGGCTTAGGAGAATATGGTGGTCGACAGTGTCAAAAGCCGCTGAAAGGTCGAGAAGGATGAGCAGGGAAGGGGATCCAGAATCGGCAGAGATGAGAAGGTTGTTGGTTACCCTCAACAATGCTGTCTCTGTACTATGAGCAGTGCGGAAACCAGATTGGAATATTTCAAACAGTGAATGAAGTTGTAGATGTTCCTGTAGCTGTGCGGCAACAGCTTTTTCAAGCACTTTGGACAGGAATGGAAGATGGGAAATGGGCCGGTAATTTGAGAGACATTCTGGGTCGAGGTTGGGTTTCTTCAGGGGAGGCTTGATAACGGCAGTTTTGAGTGAGGGCGGGACATGGCCGGAGTTTAACGAGTGGTTTATTATTTGTGTGATAAGAGGGCTTATGACAGACAGGTTTGATTTGATGAGTGTTGTAGGGATGGGGTCTAGGGGGGAGGTGGAAGCAGTTCTTTCGTGAACCAGGGGGCATTGCGGGAGAAAGACACAGTTCTTGTTTTGAGAGGGGCATGTATATCTAAGAGGCAGCGAAGAGAATGGTTGTAGTGTTCGACCGATTTGTTGACTGATGGAAGGTTGACTGAGGCCAACAGTTGGAGGTCAAAGTGCAAGATGGCAGGGTTGATGTTTTTTATGTTGCGAAAATGACTATCGCGTTTAAGCGGGGGGAGGTGGTATGGGCAGGAAATGTCCATGGAAATGATGCTGTGATCAGAGACGCCCAGGTCATATACTGACAGATTTTTGATGGAGGGAGAGCCCGAGATGACCAGGTCTAGAGTGCGCCCCCTGGTGTGTGTAGGTGCATCAACATGCTGTGTGAGGTTGAGACAGTCCAGTACATGAAGGAAATCAGCTGCCAGAGGGGAGGAGGGATTATCAATGTGAATGTTCATATCGCCAAGTATGATGTTATTGGAGGACAGAGACCAGAGCGAGGTGAGAAAGTCGTGAATCTCTGCGATGAAGGATGGATGTGGTTTGGGCGGCCGGTAAATCAGTACAGCATTGATCTTGGAAGGGGGTTTTGATTTGAAGGCCAGATATTCAAAAGAGGACACATCAGGTAGAGACAGAGGAGACAACTTGAGAGTGTTGCGTAAATTACCGCCAGGCCACCACCTCAGCCAGTGCAGCGAGCCCTCTGCAGGTAACTGTATCCGGGGGGACAGGCTTCATTTAATGATGAAAAAACCTCAGGTTGGTGCCAGGTCTCAGTGAGGCACATCAGGTTGTAATAAGCCTCGCCCCCATTGACCAGTCATGGCCTCAGGATTGGCCCTACATCATACCGTCCAAATTCTGTAAAAATCCATGTAGCCGTTCAAGAGATATAAACTTCCCATATTTTTTGTGCCCCCTTGTGGCCAAAATTTGCCAAATACGGCTCATCCCTTCCCAGTCTCATGGCAACCAATAATTTGCGCATTTTTTGACCGAGCAAAACTCTTTTGATAACTTTAGATCAGGTCCAGCTGAAGAGTGTACGTGCCAAGTTTCACGCAGATCGGACAAAATCCCAAGAGTAAGAGTTAGAAAAAGGGTTTTCCAGTTTTTGCAATTTTGCAAAAAAACTTTTTCGGCGGAAGTGGGCGTGGCCAATTGCAAAGTGATTCAGCTCCATTCAGGGACTTCCTAACACTTCCTGTTAGGAAATGTCATGACTGTAGATCTGTTCGTCATGTTCTTGTCTGGTTTTGTCCTGTTGTTTCTTGTATTTGATTTCCATGTCTTTGTATCTTGTCTAGTGTCTTGTTTTTCCATGCCCCGTGTCCATGTGTCCTTTAAGTTTTCCTGTGTTATTCCCTCTGGCTCCCTCTGTCTATTGTATTGTTCCCTTCATGTTCTCTTGTGCTCCTCCCCTTCGTTATCTCACCTGTTGGTCCACCTCACCTGTTCCTCGTCTTGTCATCAATGTCTGTGTATTTAGTCTCTGTGTTCCTTTCACTCCTTGTCTGGTCATTGTAGTTTTTGTCAGCCTCTGTCTCCTCCATGCTCCAGTTCATGCGTCTGTTCCTCGTTCCCCATGGTATGTGTTCCTTGGATTCTTGATTTTTGCCTCTTGCCCCGTTTTGTCTGCTTTTTTTTTGTTTATCAGCTTTAAAAATAAGGCTCGCTCTTGTTTTTCCCTGATCTCGCCTCCCGTGTGTAACTGCATTTGGGTCCACCCTCCTATCCATAGTCTTCCCCTAACCCCCGCCTGACAGAAGGATATCTGCAGGAAGTTGTTATTTAATAACTTGAGTATTGTTTGGCATATCAAAATTCTTTTAATAACTTTTTGTCAGGAGGGTCCACAGATGCTGTGTGCCAAGTTTCATGTAAATCGGTGAAATCGTCTGGGAGGAGTAGGTTTTCGACATTTCGCAAATTAGCGGGCAAAAAAAAAAGTAGGCGGATACCATTTATGGTATGGACGGTATGGACATGTCCATACCACTTTTGGAATGACACAGAATTGCCCCCACCACTTTTTCACAAATCGCGTTTACATAAAATAGCCTACTGTACCCTAGGCTATAGCCTTTCCCCACCGCTTCACAAAAGGTCTCCCAAAGAGTATTTTGATAGCCTATCCCCTCGCAGGGGAAAGAGCACTTCTAGTAGTGATTGGTGCTTTTCCTCTTTGGTTCCGCCTATGTGTCGTGGATGTTTGTTTGTTTGCCAAAGCGCAATAATTTGAAAGGAAATACGGAACGGAACGCATGAGTTGGAGAGTGGAGACAGCTCTACTGTGACCGTTGTTCAGGAGAGGAGAGGTATATGTGAACGTTTCCAATGTTTCCTGCAAAGATCTAAGGATTTTCTCGACCTAGAACTAATCTATTTTAGCGCAAAAACAACTGTAACGTAGGCTAGATGGAGATGCTATATGCCACACTGAAATGTGTTCGTTATTTCTGGTCACTTGCTCAACTTGCAATATTACGTTAGTTCAGCAGGCAGAAGCAGATGGATTAGCTACTAGCATCATGGACACTGGGACAAATATGGAAGTAGAATCATGTCATTAATCAAGAGCATAGATTTTCAGTTTGAGAGCATGATTTCATTCCTTTTCAGTGACACAGCTCCTTCACGTGCTCAGATTTTTCTCCTCATGCTCACATTTTGTGCTTGCATTTAAATGTCTTCTGCTTTCTTTCAAAATGTCTGCTTGAACTAAAAAATCACAGGCCTGTGCTCACATTTCTCCTTCTTGCACACAAAAATTTCGCTCGCATTCAAATGTGCCCTCTGCGCGCTCAGATCTAATTGTCTGCGCGCTCAGATCTAAGTGCACACACTCAGAACACACACCTGCTCACAGGTCAAGTTCTGCTCTCGGATCTCTCCTCTGCTCACGGATTTTTATTGCATCAACACTGTCAACCAATAGAAGGCCGGCTTCTGTTGACCAATCAGATTGTCCCCGCTTCTTTGCGGGTGCGTTCGCTGTACTTCAAAGAGCATCGCATACGGGCGGGCACTCTTTCTACCGGGTTTATGGCAATTCCTGCAGTAGTAGAATCCGTGTACCCAGCGGATTCTCTCACTGAAACGCTTAACAAGAGATGATGGGTAAACATACGTGATTAAAAAGGTATAATGAGAAATACGCTATGATGATAGCGTATTTTTCACTGATTACACGAGCGAGGGTGCCGCCCGGGCCGGGATGCGAACCAGCGTCCCTTGATGCAAAAAGCAGCATGAAACGCAGGTACTTACCGCTGTACTATCGTCACAACCATGTTTTCCCTCAGTATTTATACTATGTAACATATATCCCGCTGCCTGGGTAGTTGGCTAATATGGCAAAAGTAGAGCAGCTATTGATCTACTTTATGTTGATGTAGCTATTGTAATGAAAAGCACGGGCGCTCCTGTATTGATTAACTGATATTTCATTCCAAAAGTCGTCATAAAATAAAGGGAACCATCACATTTAACAGCCTGGAGGACGGAAGTAGATAAACCCAGTAGAAAGAGTGCCCGCCCGTACAGCGAACGCACCCGCAAAGAAGGGATAATCTGATTAGTCAACAGTAGCCGGCCTTCTATTGGTTGACAGTGTTGATACACAAGAAAAATCCGTGAGCAGAGGAGAGATCCGAGAGCAGAACTTGACCTGTGAGCAGGTGTGTGTTCTGAGTGCGTGCACTTAGATCTGAGCGTGCAGACACTTAGATCTGAGCGCGCAGACAATTAGATCTGAGCGCGCAGAGGGCACATTTGAATGCGAGCGAAATTTTTGTGTGCAAGAAGGAGAAATGTGAGCACAGGCATGTGATTTTTTAGTTCAAGCAGACATTTTGAAAGAAAGCAGAAGACATTTAAATGCAAGCACAAAATGTGAGCATGAGGAGAAAAATCTGAGCACGCGAAGGAGCTGTATCACTGAAAAGGAATGAAATCATGCTCTCAAACTGAAAATCTATGCTCTTGATTAATGACATGATTCTACTTCCATAGACAAAAGATAATAGGTCTTATTTCTTGAATGTAAGTAGGCAGTCTAGACAGTTGGCAGTAATGGAGAAAATGTGAGCTTGTTGTTTTCGAAATTTGCATTGCATTAGCCTTTGAATTCCAGATGATTTCAGTTTGTTTTGCTGTACACAGACTAAAAATGTAAAAATGTTACCTACAAATTGCATAGGCCTGTATTATGATATTAAGTGCTTTTCATACTACAGGCATCAGATAGCGATGAGAGAGCGAAACATAATGAGAGAGAGGGAGAAAAAGGTGACCAGGTAAGGACTTCAACTGTGAGTTGTAATGTTATAGGCTAATTTGGCAATGATTACATAGTGACTGTCCATACTACAGGCTGCATCAGACAGAGTTGTTGAACCACCTGAGATTGAGCACCTTAGCATAGGACAGGAGAGAGGAGAAAGAGATGACGAGGTAAGGATTTCAACTACAGTGGCAAGAATAAGTAAGTTAACCCCATGCTCAAGTTGACTAAAAGAGGAATTTAAAAAATCACGTTTTGGAAATTGATATTAATGTTTTAATTAAACAAATGGGGAAAACGCCAACCTTTTAGGCCACACATTTTCTTTGTGAATGAATAATGTATCGTAAATAAATATGTTCTTTATTGAATACAGGAAGATATGTGAACCCTTATGTCAATGAATGGGTTAAATTCCCATAGAGGAAGTCAGATTTATATTTTAAAAGGCCATTTATTTCATGTATCCAAGATAATATGCATCCTGATAAAGTCACCTAAGCCTTGGTAATGAAATAGCCACATATCATGACATACCCTTCACTATACCCATAGAGATTGGCATGGTGTTATTCCAGCTTGTCAAATTGCTAGTTAGCTCGCTAGTTAGCCTAATGATTTCTCAATGGAAATCAAACCAGCTAATGGAATAACTGAAATAACAGCATGCCAATCTCTGGGTATGGTGAAGGGTATGTCATGATGTGGGGCTATTTTAATCTCAAAGGCCTAGGTGACCTTATCAGGATGCATAGTATCCTGGATCCATGAAATAAATGGCCTTTGAAAATAAAAATCTGCCTTCCTCTATGGGAATTTAACTCATTCATTAACATAGAGGTTCACATACCTATTCCTTCTGTATTTCAATGAAGAACATTTATCTATTAACGACGCATTATTCATTCACAATTTTCTGGCGACGGATCTTACTATATTGTAAAAAAATTGGATCCACTGACCACATGGCAAATTTATGTCCCCACCACTTTACAGACCAAAACTACACCCTTGAATATGAGATCATTTTTTGCCAAGCAGGTTCCCTGCTCGGGCCCTAAAAATAATAATCATTTGAAAAACAATAGGGACCTGGCAGGTTCCCTGCTCGGGCCCTAATTATAATAAATAATAATTCGAAAAACAATAGGGACCTTGCAGGTTCCCTGCTCGGGCCCTAATAATAATTTAATCTCTGGGTCCCAACACTCATCATTGCAGATAATAATGAAGTAGTTGGTTTTTATTTACATCATCAAACAAACAAAACAAACAAACAAAAAATAATAACCACTAGAAAAACAATGGGGACCTTGCAGGTTCCCTGATCAAGCCCTAATAATCCTTCGAAAAACAATAGGGACCTTGCAGGTTCCCTGCTCGGGCCCTAATAATAATCATTCGAAAAACAATAGGGACCTTGCAGGTCGAGACCTGCTCGGGCTCTAATAATAAGAATCAATAATAAGCTCTAATAATAATTTAATCTCTGGGTCCCAACACTCATCAGTGCAGATAATAATGAAGTAGTTGGTTTTTATTTACATCATCCTAGGCAGTCGAGCATGTGGTCCCTAACACTTTTAGCTACAGAGCTACAGTGAAGACTTCAGTTTGATAAAAGGTGTAAATAACTATAAAACTTCACCTGACTTTCATCGGCATGGACAGAGAAGTTCATCCTTCAGTACAGGTGGACTGACATAGATTTGTGTGGACTGTTGTGGACTGAAGTGGACTGGTGTGGACTGGTGTGGACTGGTGTCTGATATGGACTGATGTGGACTGGTGTGGACAAGTGTAGACTTGTGTGGACTGATGTGGACTGGTGTTATCTGATGTCGACTGGTGTTAAATGGTGTTGACTGATGTGGAGAGGTGGTTTGGGTCACATTTAAAGAAATGCCCTCTCAGCGTGCTTGAGATATCGTGTTCATGCAAAAGGAACGGACAGAACAACAACCCTGAATCCTGATCCTCGTGGTGGGGCCATCATCAGCACAGAGCACTACTACAGGTCCACACACAGGATATGTAACACCAGTGAAAAGGTGTTTAGGTGATAGATTGGTCCCAGTCCCTGTCTAGGTGCAAGTCTTGGTTGTGGTTCTGGACTCACCTGGACGATCTCATTGCTCCACACGCTGGTGTCCAGTTTCAGACTCTGAACCTTCGAGACCATAGTCCCCAGACCTCTGTGCTGCCCTGCAGGTGAGAAACACACACACACACTCTCTCTACAATGTGGTTGAACCAGCACAGTGACAGTTTCACCTGCAGTGAATAATGTCTACACAGGTGTTCTCAGGTGTTACACAAACACACACACTGACACACACACACTGGTGTTTAACTACAGAATACAGATGACTTAATCTGATGGATCAGAACTGATCAGAACTGTATTAATCTGTATGACAAGTTGCACATAATCTAATCTAATCCACACTGTGATCTGAGCGTCAAGTACCTGCGCAGTTCTTGCAGATGACCACACACAGGTTGATGGAGGCCCAGTCAGGGTTCAGGGCTTTGCAGTCGGCACACATCCGATTGGATCGGTTGGACCAGATCTTCTCAGCCACCTCGTAATCCGACAGAGTCTCTGCAATGGCCTCCTGCAGCGCCTCCATCCAGTCCCGTTTGTCCCGGTCTGACTCAGCAGTGAAGCTGAGGAGGCGGAGCGGAGGTGAGGTCAGACTTCAGCAGGCTGAAGTGAGGCTGCTTCAGTTTGAACTGCAGGGACTCAAGTGTAAGGAGCTTTTCCCCCCTCAGTGGATTTCAGCAGCAGAAATATGTTGATGCCAGTTTCATCGACGCCACACGACTACACATGTCCAGTTTTTAGCAGGAAAGCGGGAAGTTCAAATATGGTTGTTTTGATTGTTAAAGGTGCAATATTTAGAGAAAAATATTCACTTATTGCTTTTCATGGATAAATAAACAAACTAACCCTAACCCAGAGCTGAAAGGACACAGATTCATCTGTTCTGTGTTTATGGCAGCAGGACCATTGTATGATGCCACTGTTCAGCATCAAACTGTTCTGGGACCTTTTTCCTGTGTTCTTATCATAATGTTATACAAATTGTTGATATTAACTCTGAGTTAAAGTTTGATTTGAAAAAAATCTACATAGTGCACCTTTAAACTTCAAGAACCCAACAGTCCTTCCTGGACAGCTGTATGCTGCAGTGTTACCTGAAGGTTTTGTATGGCGTGATTAGGTCAAAGCTCTTGTGCTTTCCGTCTCTGATTGTTGCTCCTCGAGCTTCAATCAGTGTGATGCCAATCCCATTACGGAAACACTGCACACACACACACACACACACACACGTTAGAGACACACATGAAGAAGTCTTTAATGTCTCTGCTACATGACCAGATAAGACTGTGAACATAAATTGTGATTGTGTTGAAGGAGAAGTGTCACAAGATCTCAGAAAACTCCTGAAACGACTGAATTTTCACTAAAAACAGTTTCAACTCAACAGATTTATTTTGCTCAAGGTGTGAGGAGCAGAGCAGAAAACAAACATCTCACCTGTTCACTCTTGTAGAGCCAGATCTGCTCAGTGTTGATGGCGGCGTACACTTTGGATTTGGTTCCTTTGAGCTCGAAGACACCGTGTTTCTGACAGTGTGACCCGGGACCAAAGCACCGCCGACCGAACACCAGCTGATCTCTGACGTGTTCCTGCAGCGTGCCGACCCAACGCCGCCTCAGCACTGAGGTACAGCAGACACATCAACACCATCACCATCATCATCATCATCATCATCATCATCAACACCATCATCACATCATCAACACCATCATCAACACCATCATCATCATATCATCATCATCATCATCATATCATCATCATCATCATCATCACCATCACCATCACATCATCATCATCACCATCACCATCATCATCACACCATCATCATCACCACCATCACCATCATCATCACATCACCATCATCACATTATCATCATCATCATCATCATTACCATCACCATCATCACCATCATCGTCACATCATCACCACCATCATCATCATCATCATCACCATTACCATTATCATCACTATGATCATCACCATCATCACATTGTCATTATCATCATCATCATTGTCATCACCATCATAACACTAACCCTAACCCTTTTCATGATTCTCTCTGTGCTCTCATCATCTTCCTTCAGTTTTCATATCTCCTCTAATTCTAAGTTCTGTATCATAGTCAACTGGACTTGTTTGTTGAAGATGTTTCACCTCTCATCCAAGAGGCTTCTACAGTTCTTACTAACTGGAGGGGAGTTGCAGGCATTTCAACTCTGTGTAGGAGTGTCCTTACAGAGTCGTTAAGGACACATGTGAGTTCTAAGTTTCAGAGTTGTTAGGGCCACTTGTGGGTCGTTGACCCACCAGGCCTTCATGTGGGTTGATAGGGCTAGGTGAGTCCAGGTGTGAATGGTTGGTAGAGAACTCAGAACTGCATCGTAAGTGGGTAATAAATAATGTCTTAGTCCACCTCCTCTTTTCAAAGATGGTCGTTCCAGTTTGACATAAATGGATTCTTTTACTCCTCTTCTAAACCATCTGTCTTCTCTAGATAAAATGTTTAAAATGTTGCCCTCACAGGAATGATTTGTCACCTTCAGATGTCAGTGGACAGCAGAGTCTTGACCTGAGGAGTTGGCCCTCCTGTGTTGTGCCATTCATTGATGGAGATGTTGTTTTGTCTCTCCATGTACAAATCTTAGCAGTCCGGCTGCATTGAACATCATAATCTACATTACTCTGTTTATGCCTAGGTGTTTTGTCCTTAGGATGGACACGTTTATGTGTTGGTTGGTTTAAAGTGAACTGGGATATGATGTGTATCGAAATAAACACCCACACACAGTTAAACTTAAGATAAAAAACGTAAAGTTTAATCATAGCCGTGCTTTCTAACATTGATTCTGATGATTGTGTGTGCTCTCTGTTTCCTCCTCTCTTCTTGTTCTTACTTCCTGTTTCACCCCGCAGAAATAAAACTCTCCTCTATTAACCGTTATGTGTGCAGAGCTAGTTGAGAGCTGCAGCAGCGGAGTCAAGTCACATGACCTTCTGAGCTTCATACATTGTTGTACATCACTATGTCTGATATCATTCTTGTCTCTGTATGTAACAGGTGGATTAAATAAAAAATATTTAGCGCAACTTTTGGTATGTTTTAACTGTAACTATGTTATGTTATTTATTTATATAATTAATGTTTCTCCATCAAATTAAAATGTCATCAGAGGATCTTCTTTGGACCTAAAAAAGCTGTTTGTGTTTTTTTTTTACCTTCATTATCAGCCCTGAACACAAAGATCCTCTGACTCGTCACGATTTCAAATTTATTGTCTTTGGCTGGGCGGGCCATCTGGATGGCAGCCAATGGGATCACTCCTTTAGGATAGACGTCCTGGAGCAGAGCAGGTGAGAGGAAACAATTCAAATGGCTTTAATAATCAAAAACATAGAAACAAGACATGCCTCATTCAGGATGAGAAGGACTTTATTATCGACAGTATTCACTGATAGTTCTATTCCAGCAAACAAACAGTTTTGTAGAGACATTAGATACATTAAAAACACTTTGAATGTTATGTGTACCTTGTCGCTGCCGAAGTACATCAAGTTTTTGCCGTCAAACTTGACGTAGCGCTTCTGGAAAACATAGTTCCTGAAAAGTAAAACACACGTCAGTTCCAGAGACATCTTCACAGACACAAAGACACACCAAACTGTGTTAAAGACTAGTCCTCTGTGTCACACTCGTACAGTTTGTTTGTTTCTGCTCTGAAAATTAAAGTTTTGGATGATTGAAATATTCTAGATCTATGCATATAAAACATCAGCAGAAATCTAAATACCTGGATCTGGATCAAGTTTGATTTAGTCATATTGCTGAATCACCTAAGAGAAGCAGCAGGCAGAAAAGAAGGAAGACAAGACAAACACACCGAGTGGAGCATGAAGAACAGGAGGAGGAGGAAGAAAGGAAGGTGACAAGGCAGTTCCTCAGGAGAGAGGAGACACATGGAGGAGCAGGGAGGAGGAGGCGCAGCACGACAGCCAGCGCTGACCTGTGACCCCTGACAAAACACACACACACTGCACATGAATAACATCAGATAGAACTGGAAGGTGTGTGTCGCTGATGTTATAATCTTGAAGATTTGACCACTGTGATTGGCCAGTCTCCTTAAAAATATCTGCAAATTCCCCCCAAATGTATGGAAAATGTTCTATATCCTAAGGAACTGATTCAAGAACCACATAAAACTGCTAAAGGAACCTAAGAAACCCAAAAACAAAGCCCCTACAGTCTCTTTAAAATTTCTGGAACTTCTTTATGGTACTCAGGAACTGGTTCAAGAACCACTGGTAACTCCTCAAGGCCTCTACGACCTCCTTAAAATCTCAGGCAACCCTTAAAAACATCTGTAAAGTCTTTAATTACCGAAGGAACTTGCTTGATGACTACCTGAAACTCCTCAAGGACGTCTACAACCTACTCAAAAACCTCTAGAACTTTCTCAAGAACACCTGGCAGATCTTCCAGGACCTCCAAGAACTTTAGTTTTTTCAACACCATCCATGTAGAACCCTCTAACCAGCTGTGCAAATCAAACACACCCCTGTGGAGACAGCTTGTCGAGCCATCCACTGATGATGGGCGGGGCTCTCTCGGTCAGGGAGGTGTAGCTGGCGTAGGGGGAGATGGTCAGATCATCATCAGCCTCTGAGGGGAAGGTGTGGGGGGGCAGGGAGAGGCAGCGCAGGGGGGGTGGAGGTTCTCCGACAGTGCTGTAACCCTGAGAGTCTCCAGAGTGAAGCGCATGAGACAAACGCCTCGTCCAGGAGAACTTCTGCTTCCTGAGGGTACAAACACAACTTCATTTATACAGCTCAGAGAAGATTACTATTTGTCATCAAACTTGTTCATTGCTCTGAGTTCATTCTTGAACTGAGTTACAGCAGTTCAGTAAACAATATCAGCACACTGTTCTGTAGCTTCGTATCTTTCTCAACGACTGTTTTCAGGGTTGAGAACAAACTCTGAACTGAAACATTAACTTAGCTTTGTCTGCATTCAATACATAATAAGTCCAATACACTGGGCCACTCCAGAGTGTCGTCAATACTCAGATGATAGTGTTTTAAGTATCTGTCTATTATCTGTCAGACTCCCTGTGATATTTCAGGTAATTTAACCTCCACTTGTGATGACCATTGTATCATCTGCACATTGACTGAACTCTGGAGTCTCCCTGTGATTGTGTGAATTTCTTTTTTTTATAAATGCATGTTTTGGGTCTTTTAAAACTTTTTTTCCTCTCATGCTGTCTGATTGTATTTCCTATTTATAATTCCTGGATTCATGCAATGTCAAGATATTATGTTTTTATACAGTATTCAATATTTGATCACAATAAGCTAAAAAACAGAGTTGTGGTGTCTTACCCATGTTCCTCTGCATGTTTCTCCTCCAGTCTGCTTCTTTCACTCTGCAGGACATAATATCAAATTAGCACATTTGTATTATCAATGCTAACAAACGCTGGAAATCTGAGACTTTTTAGATCATTTAGGAGCTGATGTCTCACCATGCTGATTTCACCAACCAGGGAGAGGCAAAAGAAAAGAAGGAAGTGTAATGCCCCCCAATGTAATAATGTCTGCAAACGTAATAAACCATAAACGTAAAAAAAATCTGCAGCATTTAATGTAATAATATGTATAAATGTAATATGTATGTATATATTCTCATCATTTTTTATCACCGTTATGTGGTGGTACAGAGTCAGACAGTCCGACATCACTTTGGTGCAGTTACACTATTGGTTGAATTTTGAACGTGGACCCAAGCCCGATTTTATTTTATTTTTTACGTCCCAGCGTTACCTTACTCCGGTAAACCTGTGGATAAAATGTCTGCAGTGTGGAAATAACTTAAATTGAAAAGCGAAAGTAGTCCAACGGCGACATGCAACACCTGCAATACGACCGTTTCGCGGGGGGTAACAAAAGAGCTGCATTTAACACTACACGGCAAATTAAAAACAAACACTCAAAGAATACAACGAGTTACCTGTACCTGTAGGCAAAGACACCGAAGCAACAAACACTCACGGATACTTTCAAAAGTTAATAGAAATATCCCCGAGACAGCGACATGACCAAAAAATATTACAGAGAAGGTAATTAAATGAATCACTCTGGATAACTAGCTCATCTCCGTGGTAGGGGATCAGGGTTTTCTTCGTCACCTGGAGTTGTTGAATCCCCTGTATGCCCTACCATCTTGGCATTACATTACATTTCTTCCACTTTCGAGTTACAACATGCCAGTATGCGCACCAGTTTCATGGGTTTCATACAGCAGAGCATGTAAAACAGGCAACCGAGGAGATGCTGAACGCGTGTGATATAGACAAGCAACACGTCCACATCATCGGGGCGACCGTGGCTCAGTTCGTAGAGCGGGTCGGCCTATGTTCGGACCGTCGGCGGTTCGATCCCCGCTTGGCCAACTGCATCATGGACGTTAGTCAGTCTGCCCCAGGGCAGCTGTGGCCACTATCGTAGTTTACCACCACAACTATGACTGTGTGTGAATGAGCGACTTTGGGTCATTGAAAAGCGCTATTTAAATGAATAAAATTTTACATGACAACATAAGGAATATGAAGAAAGCAGTGGATGATATGGAGGTACCAAGCATGGGCTGCGTCCCACACACACTTCAGCTGGCTCTACACGAGGGTCTGCTGTCACAGTGCGGCATCACAGACTCACCGGCGAACACAAAGAAGGTGGTCGGCCAATGTTGGAATAGCATATGCAGAATAAGAAAGAGCCATATGAAAGTATATACTTTGTTTCAACAAAATTAAAAAACTATTAAAGAATGCAGGTACTTTTTTTCTTAATGCAGCTGCATTATACAGGAAAATATTAGTTAAGGCTGAGTATCAGATCGGGACTCGGTATCGGCAAATACTAAATATTAAAGGACTCGGATCGATCAGGGTAAAAAAAAAAAAACCTTATAGGGACATCCCTAGTAATAACTATTACGTTTGCAGGGATTTATTACGTTTGTGGGGACGTGAGAATCTTTATTGTAATAACTTCCCACAAATGTAATAATACAATGAATTAAAGCTGCAAGCAGCGGTGAACGGGCCCTCGTAGTCCACGCACATCGTGGCATGCTGCCGTCAGGGTGTGCCACGTAGGTATATTCAGTGTAGATGGCAAATTGTATGTGGAAGTTATAATTAGAGATGCACAGATCGATCGGCAACCGATCACAATCGGCCGATAATGCCCCTATCGGTTTTGATCGGAGCTCTCAAAATAGATCAAATCAGGCCGATCTGATGACGTTTCAATATAGAGACAGTACATTGACTTGCCCCGCACTTTGGCCTTGATGCAGCGTGAAAAACAAACTCATCGTGTGCCCCTGGCCCAGTCAGCGTAGTGGGCTTGCCTTTAATTACAGCCACCTGAGTGCGCAGTAGTCACTCACAGTAACTTCAGTGAGTCCGCGGTTCGTGCAGGTGGAGTCTCATCATCACGATAATCTCACATGAAAGCCTCTCAAACAGCAGCAGCGTCTCAAAACAGAAGAACGAAACTTCAAAGCACAGCGAGCGAGCTCAGCCGGTTTTGACATGATACGTAACTGACTTATGTGGTAGGATTTAGTTTAGTAAATTTGGAAATATATTCTCAGATTCGAACTTCCTGGATCAATAACTTATAATTGAAACCTCGTTAAAACACAAACGACGGAACTTTCCTACCGTAGTAAGGAAAAACAACGAGCTACAACTAGGGATGTAACGGTAACCAGTGTCATGGTAAACCATGGTAAAATTCCCAATGGTGAAGGTTACCGTTTAAGTTTCAATTACCACGGTAACCGCCGCGGTCGGTAACCACGGTGTGGAAAACTCGCGGCGCATGCGCAGCGTGCGACGTGCGCTTGTTATGTAGTGAAGAAGACATGGCGGAGGGAGGACGTGATATAGCGGCCCTCAAGGGCGGGAACACATGCAATTTACTCACTTTACGACCATCACCCGCAACTAGAGTTCTCAACGGGCCTGAAAATTACAACCCCACCCGACCCGGCATGGTTTTAAGCCCGAACCCGACGCAGCCCGACACACCAGCATTAATTGTCTGCCCGAACCCGGCCCGAACCCGACCCCCCGCGCGCCTGAATTGTTTTCCTCATACACTTGTTATCATGATCAGACAGACAGCAGACGGAAAGGTGACGCGAGCCAGGAGACAGGTGCTGCGTCACCGTCAGCAGCAGCTCCCGCTGCAAAGAAGACACCGCGCTTCGACCATGGGAAAATTTATCTGGAGGGACAGAAACAGACGATTTCCCTACTCCTCGAAAAGCAAGAGTGAATTCGCCTGTGGCAAGTTTACTTTTAGCCAATTCCATCTTCTCCAGCCAGGCTATAGGCGCGAGTACGTCACGCAGCGGCGTCAGTTCTGCATCTGCTCCTCCTCATGAAGCAGCAGCCAGACTTACTCTTCACCACACGTGAACAGCGATGATTCACAGCAAACAATATATAATTTACAACCTGCAAGAAATGTGTTTTATAAAAAAGGAAGCCCGAGGCCCGGCCCGACCCGGCTCATTTGCGCATCTTTTCGGCCCGAACCCGACCCGAACCTGCGGGTCCGGTCGGGTTTGTCGGGCCGGCCTGACCCTTTGAGAACTCTACCCGCAACTGTTCAGCGAATGCAATGTGTTGTTGTCACTAATGTAAACTGAGCAGATAGCGGTATAACGGAACGAAGTTGATCCGTGATTTGGCACGTTATCTGAACCACTTATTACCTGTAGATTTCACTTTTTAAAGTCGACCTAATAACTCCCCAAATATTGATGCAGAGCTGCAGTGAGGAGGATCTGAGACAAACACGTACTGGGTGGACTGAGTTAGTGAATGCAAACTGACTGAGATGACTGACTTTCATCTCGGCTTCGTTCACCGGAGCAGCGTCCACCTGTGGCTCAGCAGACATCTGACCAATCAGATTGATCGAGTCCACTGACAACAGACGAGAAGGCAGACGGAGAGACAGACAGCCAATATATATATAAGTAATATCAGAAATATATAACACTTTTGGATTAGTTGTAGAATAGACTATATATAAAGAATACTATAAAATGGTGAATATAACAAGTGTCTAGATAGAGATAAGAGCCAAAATGGAGTATTCATAATTAATTTAACAATAATCCTTTTTGTTTTGATCTAAAATGGATCCAACCTGTTTTTCACAAAAGTGAAATGATCTAAATTGTGAGTTTTGTGAGCTGTTGTTGCACCCTTAGTAATAAGTAACAATGACAGTAATAATTAATAATGACATGTTCTATTCATTTTTTTCACAGAGAGGATCTGCTGGCCAACCGAGTCCTGCTGCCACTACAACTCATTCTACCTCTGTGACGCAGACATTAAAGGACACGTTTCAAGAACAGGCTGCCTCATCACAAAAAGCCAATGACCTATTTTGCACAGTTTTGATACATTCTTTTATGATTATTTAATGTTGATTTTGCAGTGTTTTGTTAAGGTTTTGGATTTGGACTATTTTAATATATGATAAATATATTTAAATATAAATCTTGATGAAATTATTTCAATTTATCAGTGTTTTTCAACATTTTTAAGACATTTTAAAAATACCGCGGTATACCGATAACCGTGATAATTTTGGTCACTATTACTGCGGTGTGAAATTTTCATACCGTTACATCCCTAGCTACAACCGTATGTTAATCAAAACGAGCGTCTGGACATTAACTCTGGTCTCTATGGTCAGCCGGCTGTGAGACGAGGGCGCAGGAACCGTCTACAAAGTGCAACACAGAAAAGAGAAACTACAAAAAATTCAATAACTTCACTATTATTCAGAGTGTAGTGTCACCAAAATCACTCCACACATCCATGGTCTCCTGCTGGTTATTCTACAATTTTTTGTGCTTTGCCATAATTTTGGGGAATTTCTATTGGGAGAAATATTCAATAACACTAATATTCAGTGTGGTGTCACAAAAATCACCTCACCCTAACCCTACTTAACAAAAACTACTTTCTAATGTAACTATAACTTGATTTTGCTATTAAAAAATGTTTTAATACATAATCCATGTCTTATTATAAATTAGGATGTTATGGTATCAGTCCGAAAGGTAAATCAACAAATTTTACTCAGTGGCCTTTGTGCCCTGTCATGTGGCCTTGTTGCTCCTGAAAAAAAAGTGAAGGCCAAATGGACTTGCCCCTAAAATGACGAAATTCCCACCCTGACTGCATGCATTCCCACTAGTAAGCTACAGTTACTGCTGAGTCCAAGTTGTCTCTAAGAGAGTCTCTAGAGTGTGAAATATTGCACATTGCCTCAGCCTGCAATAAAACGGTGGTCAATTCATGACACTTTCTCATCTCCTAATTTTTATACTTAATAATACAATGTCAGTGTTGTGTAAGAAGAATCATTAATTAAATATATGAAAGTTAGACAAGACAACAATATAGAAGAATTTATGGATTTGACGCTGTGATCGGTGATCGGCAGTATCGGGATTGGCAGATACTGCTTTCGGTGATCGGCCCCAAAAATCCTGATCGGTGCATCTCTAGTTATAATGAGTTGATGGTTTTATGGCGAAGCATCAAAATGTACCGTGCCACCAGTTGTGACGTAGGTGAAAGCTTTTGATAAGTATTGTCCACAGATGCTACTTGCAAATGTTGTTGCAAACCGGTCAAATGGCCTAGGAGGAGTTCGAAAAAGTAAGTTTATCATTTTTTCACAGAGCCTTTTGAGCAAAATGTACAGGAAGTTGTTATTCAATACCTTGAGTACTGTTAGGAATATAAAAATTATTTTAATACGTTTTTGTGAGGAGAGTCCACAGATGCTGTATGCAAAGTTTCGTGGAAATCGGTAAAATGGCTTGGGAGGAGTTTGAAAAAGCAGGTTTGTGACATTTCGCGAATTTGAGAAAAAAAAAAAAACATTTGGCGGAAATGGGCGTGGCCTATATCATGAGATTCAGCACAATTCAGTGAATGCGTGGATATAACACGTGGCTTTTGAATTTGCGCCAAAGTATATGTGAGGTATACGCCAAAACGCACTTTCCTTGACTGTTTTTTTTAGAATGTTATTTATAAAATTACACAAAAGACAAAGAAATTATGATATGTTTTGCCTATTTCAGCCATTAGCGGTCATATTGACCGCACATCATTTCACGCTGTTTGCTGCTTTCATTGTCTCTCTTGTCTCTAACTATGCTAGCGGTCTCCAGCTGTGCTTCTTTGCAAATTTACTTATGAAGCTAATATAGTTAGTATTATATTGCCTGGTTGGCACCATGGGCAAACAAAAACGGGTGCTCCCCCTTCTGTGAAACAGCAAGCAAGGAAGAATGTCTACATCCTGAGCACCATGTACACAGGTGTGGGCATCTTCAGTGGGGCGAAGGCAAAACTAGAGTCTGTGATGTACTACAACAACACCAAGGACGGCGAGGACGTACTCCGTCAAAGGTGGTACGCGAAGATGGCCAGTGGTGGTCTTCTATAACATCCTCAACCTGGCTGGGATCAATGCCCGCATCTTGTTCAAGGAGTGCACCCGCAGCAGGAGAGGCCGGAGGCAAGATAGGTATCACTGTTCATTTCAGGCGACACGGTGAAGCCTAGCGCTTGGATGCTGTCCACTGAAGGACAGGTGGTGATGGAACCACATGAGCATTCTCTAATTTGTCCTCTGTATTTTGCCAATCTGAATCAAATTCAGCAGCCCAGCAATCCTAAACTTTCTCCTTTTGATAGCATGGCAAAGAGAGCACACAACCTGTGAGCTGTGGACATGTATGGTAACAAACTTCATCAACTTTAGTGCATTATTGTCTCAGGAATTTTCCATTACTATTTTCATTGCAAGTGTTTGTTTTTCAATGTTTGCATGTGTATCTCAATTTCTACACACCTGATTTGCTTGCTTGTATAAATCTTGCTTGGCTTTCAATACTAATTTCTTTGGTACGTAGTTGATCTAAGTATGTTCATATTGTACATGTTCATAAGTTGTAAATTGTTTATACTGTATTGTTTATACTGTATATGTTTAAAAGTTGTAAATTGACGTGTGGGTTGGATATGGTAACCAATTTCCTGCTATCAATTAATCACAATTTGATATTCCATCCATCCATTCATCCATCCATCCATCCATTGTCAACCGCTTATCCAAAATCGGGTCGCGGGGGCAGCAGCTTCAGTAGCGAGCCCCAGACTTCCCTTTCCCCGGCCACATCGGCTAACCCTGACTGGGGAATCCCCAGGCACTCCCAGGCCAGAGAAGAGATATAATCCCTCCACCTGGTCCTGGGTCTACCCCTAGGTCTCCTCCCAGTTGGACGTGGCAGGAACACCTCCCTGATGCTGATCCTCATCCCTGCCGCTTCACACTCAGCTGCCAACTGATCCAGTGAGTGTTGTAGATCTACAGCTGATGATGCCATCAAGACCACATCATCTGCAAAAAGCAGTGATGAGATCTTAAGGTCACCGAACTGTAACCCCTCCATACTACGACTGAGCCTCGAAATCCTGTCCATGTATATCACAAACAGGATTGGGGACAAGGCACAGCCCTGGCGGAGGCCAACACCCACTTGGAACAAGTCCGACTTACTCCCGAGTATACGCACGCAGCTCTCGCTTTGAGAATATAGGGATTGGATGGCCCTGAGAAGGGACCCCCTCACCCCATACTCCCGCAGCACCTCTCACAGAACATCCCGGGGGACCCGGTCGTACACCTTCTCCAGATCCACAAAACACATGTGGACTGGGAGATTGTACTCCCAGGCCCCCTCCAAGACCCCTACCAGAGTAAAGAGCTGGTCCGTTGTTCCATGACCAGGACGGAATCCGCATTGTTCCTCTTCAATCTGAGGTTCGACAATCGGCCGGATCCTCCTTTCCAGCACCTTGGAGTAGACTTTCCCAGGCAGGCTGAGTAGTGTGATACCTCTGTAATTGGCACACACCCTCTGGTCCCCCTTCTTAAAGAGAGGGACCACCACACCTGTTTGCCACTCCTTCGGCACCGTCCCCGACCCCCACGCAATGTTAAAGAGCCGTGTCAACCAAGACAGCCCCTCAACACCCAGAGCCTTCAGCATTTCTGGTGGTATCTCATCGATCCCTGGGGCTTTGCCACTGTGAAGTTGTTTGACTACCACAGTGACTTCACCCAGGGAAATCAGCGATGATACCCCATCATCCTCCAGCTTTGTCTCCATTACAGAGGGTGGCTTAGTGGGATTCAGGAGGTCACCAAAGTACTCTTTCCACCGCCCTATAACCTCCTCAGTCGAAGTCAACAAGGTCCCATCCTTGCTGTACACAGTTTGGATGGTTCCCCGTTTCCCCCTCCTGAGGTGGCGGACAGTTTTCCAAAAGCGCTTTGGCGCCGCCCGAAAGTCCTTCTCCATGGCCTCGCCGAACTCTTCCCACACCTGCTGCTTTGCCTCTGCCACAGCTGCGGCTGCTGCCCTTCGGGCCCGTCGGTACCCCAAAACTGCCTCAGGAGTCCCCCGGGACAACATGTCCCTGAAGGACTCCTTCTTCAGTCGGACGGCTTCCCTGACCACCGGTGTCCACCACAGTGTCCGAGGGTTGCCGCCCCTTGAGGCACCTAAGACCCTATGGCCACAGGACGCAGCTGCAGCTTCAACAATGGAAGCTTTGAACATCGTCCATTCAGGTTCGATATCCCCAGCCTCCACAGGGATGCTAGAGAAGCTCCTTCGGAGGTGGGAGTTGAAGGTTTCTCGGACAGGGGCCTCCCCCAGACGTTCCCAACTTACCCGCACTACTCGTTTGGGCTTACCAGGTCTGTCCAGGAATTTCCCCGGCCACTGAACCCAACTCACCACCAGGTGGTGATCAGTTGACAGCTCTGCCCCTCTCTTCACCCGAGTGTCCAAAACACACGGTCGAAGATCAGATGATACGATCACAAAATCGATCATTGACCTTCGACCTAGGGTGCTCTGGTACCACGCACACTTATGAGCATCCTTGTGTTCGAACATGGTGTTCATTATAGACAGACTGTGACTAGCACAGAAGTCTAATAATAGAACACCGCTCGGGTTCAGATCTGGGAGGCCGTTCCTCCCAATCACGCCCCTCCAGGTATCTCCGTCGTTGCTGACGTGGGCATTGAAGTCCCCCAGTAAGACCAAGGAGTCCCCCACTGGGGCCCCTTGCAGGGCCCCAGCCAGGACCTCCAAGAAGGCCACATACTCTGAACTGCTGTTCGGCGCATATGCACAGACAACAGTCAGAGTTTTCCCCCCAGCCCTTAGGCGTAGGGAGGCGACCCTCTCGTCCACCGGGGTAAACTCCAACACGGCTGCGCTCAGCCGGGGGCTTGTGAGTATCCCCACACCCGCCCGGTGCCTCACACCTTTGGCAACTCCAGAGAAGAATAGTGTCCAGCCCCTATCCAGGAGTTTGGATCCAGAGCCAATGCTGTGCGTGGAGGCAAGCCCCACCAGATCCAACCGGTAATGCTCAACCTCCCGCACAAGCTCCGGCTCCTTTCCCCCAAGAGAATTGACATTCCACGTCCCCAGAGTCAGCCTCTGCAGCCCAGGTTTGGGTCGCCGAGGCCCGTCACCACCACTGCCACCCATATGGCAGCGCACCCGACCCCAGCTGTTTCTCCTGCGGATGGTGGGTCCACGGGATGGGGGAGGGAGAAGTGCCACGTTACTCTTTCGGGCTGTGCCCGGCCAGGCCCCGTGGCAGACCCAGCCACCAGGCGCTCGCTCACGGGCCCTCCGTCCGGGCCTGGCTCCAGACGTGGGCCCCGGGCTTCCTCCGGGCAGGGTCTCTCGCCTCACACCTCTATTTCTCATGGGGTATCTTTGAACCATACTTAGTCTGGCCCCTCGCCTGAGACCAATTTGCCTTGGGAGACCCTACCGGGAGCACAAGGCTCCTGACAACCTAGCTCCTAGGTTCATTGGGACACACAAACCTCTCCACCGCAATAAGGTGATGGTTCCCGGAGAGATATTGATTGATTCATAGATTTAGTAAGTGATGCCAAAGTATGATTTCGAGCTGTAATCTGATTACATGACTACCCCAGCAATGTAACACATCAATACTGGTATCAATATTGTCATTAGACAGGGAATGAAGACATCAGCACTTAATAGCTGAATCTGCTCTTTAAAAATGAAAATTCACGTTCATGTTTATGTTCAGAGACAGCTTTAGTAAATTGTGGAATTTGATAGTTTTATAATTATTAAAAAATTTAAATGAGTATTGTCTTTGTTTTCTTTGTTCTTGTTTTGACTTTTAATTTAGCAAATCCAAATCATGTTTGTGTATGTATGTTACAGTATTATTTGAATTGTAAATTTACAGTAAATTACTGGCTACTGGTTGCATTACTTTTACAGTAAAAATTTTAAAAAATACCAGCAATTACTGTAATTTACATACAGCAAGATACTGTAATTCCACAGCTACATACTGCTATATCACAGTAATTCCATGGGCATGGCAACTGTGAAGTTACAGTATACAGCTGTAGTTGCATTGTATGTTACTGTGAAATATTTACAGTACATTATTGTGAAACATGTACAGTACATTATTTTGAAATCTTCACAATAAATAATATGACTGTGTCAAATGCAGCACTGCAATCCAGTAATGCCAAGACTGAGATTTTTTCGCTGTCTGTGTTTGAATGAATGTCGTTGAGGACCTTAACAAGAGCTGTCTCAGTGCTGTGATGTGGTCGAAATCCTGATTGGAAAACATCAAAACAGCCATTTATTATTAAGTAATTGTTCAGCTGTTGAAAGACAGCTTTTTCAATTATTTTACTTAAAATTGGGAGGTTTGAAATGGGCCTATAGTTATTCATTACTAATGTGTCTAGGGTTCTCTTCTTCAGGAGTGGTTTAATGACTGCAGACTTAATGGCTTGGGGGAAGACACCTGAGAGAAGAGACGTGTTAACAATCTGTAGCAGATCTGGAATCATGCAGTCTGAAACTTTTTTGAAGAACCCTGCTGGTAAAATATCCAGGCTGCAGGAGGAAGATTTCAAATGCTGTCTTGCAGGTTTTTGTCATTGATTGGATCAAATTGTGTCATGGTGTTAGAGTTGGGTTTAGGTGGACAAAACGACAACACACCTCCAGTACCTGGTAGAGTGGCACTGACCGCTTGTCTAAAGTTCTGAATTTTGGCAGTGAAGAATGATGCAAATTCATTACAGGCCCTGGTAGAGAGATGTTCAGGGGCTACTGGCACAGGAGGGTTTGTTAGCCTGTCGACAGTAGCAAACAAGGCACAAGCATTATTTTTGTTCTTGGTGATAATGTTTGAGAAGACTTTTTTAGACTTTTTTAATTCTAAATTAAACATGTGAAGTCTCTCTTTATAAATGTCAAAATGAACCTGGAGATTTGTTTTTCGCCACCTGTGCCCAGCTTTTCGACATTCCATCTTGACAAGCGTGGCGTTTCTCCAAGGAGATTTTTTCTTACCAGAGACCACCTTCACTTTAGTGGGTGCAATGGCATTCATGACATTTGTAATTTTGGAATTGAAATGATGTACAAGGTCATTGACAGAGAATCTAGAGAGGGGTGGTGTGGAGGAGAAAGCCTCAATGAATATGTCATCAGTGTTTTCAGTGATGTATCGCTTTGAGACAACCTCAGTTTGAACATTTGTGTATACTGATATATCACTCTCAAAGAAAACACAGTAATGGTCAGAGAGAGCGACATCAGATACCAGTACCTTAGAAATGTTCAGACCCTTTGAGATAACTAATTAAGTAGTTCTTCAGACCACTAGCCTCTGATCTGGCCTCGCTGGTGAGACTACATGTCGTGAGTATACTGTCAAGGGCCTCAATGACAGAAGGAAGGTGTTGTGCTACAGGTTTAACAGCCACGATTCTTGCACTCCAGCAGGTATCTGAGAGGCGATGCAAAGAGCAACCTGTTTTCTCTTTGTAGATGGCCAAGCGTTCTGGGCTGGCACTAAAAAGGCGATTGATGCAGCCCAAGAAAAGTTGCTACTTCTGGGCTTGTCTGTGCAGCATGCACACCTACAAGATTTAAGGTGTGGGAGGCACATGGTGAAAATGTAGCTAGATGATTTTTCTTTAATATCTGGGCTTGGAATCCCTTGATCCTTCCTGACATTTTTGCCCCGTTGTCATATTCTTGCCCTCTGCAGTCTCCAATGTCTATGCCTTTGTCATCAAGCACATTTTCAATCATTTCTGCTATCTCACTTTCTGTTTTTTTGTGAAAATCCTTAAATTCTAAGAACCATTCCGTGATCTCCCAGTCGTCTGTTTCTTTGTTATACCTCACATAAATGATGAGCACCACATTCTGCTCAGTGTGAGAAATGTCTGGTGTAGCATCACAGATGACTGAAAAATAAATAGCATCTTCCCTTTCCTTTAAAATTGTTTTCAAAACTCTTTTGCCACAAAAATCAATAAATTCATTCTGAATGTCAGAGCTCAGATAATGTGTCAGCCTGATTCCTTTTTTTTGTCCCTGACTTTTTGCAAGTGCTCATTCAGCAGTGGATCGTAATGAGACAAAAGCTCTAGTGTGCCTAAGAAATGTCCATTTTGGATATCATCTAGGTCTGAAAGGTAAATTCCTTGATGTCAAGTGCAGTGTTACATCCAGGATTCTCTGCAAGAGAACTGTTCTTCTCAGTTTCTGTTTGGATCTGCTTTTGCAACTGAGAGCCAATGCCACTTTCAGTCATTACTGACTGTTGCAAGTTCTTCTATTTCAAATAGTCTCTGTGTGCTGTATTCTTCTCATGGACAGGGAATTTATCATACATCCGACGCCACTTTACATCAGACATTTTATATCCCTTTTGGCTGTTCAGTGCACTCAGAACACACATGGGATGCAATACAGTGCATTAGAAGATTTGCTGTAAGTTACCCAGTCTCTCTTCACCTTTTTCCTCCCATTGGCTGCCTTACTGTACAATAAGTATACTGGGAATGGTTTTCCCTCACAATCCTGTGGCAGTACATCATCATCATCTCTGGTGACCAGTGCCCTCACAAAAGCCTCTCTGTCCCCATCAGTCAAATCTGCTGGCCACAAACCTGGGTCAACATTTTTAGGACTTTGTCTGTCTTGTTCCACCATGCGTCTCTCATCCTCATCATCACTGTTACTTTCTTTCCCTTCTTCCTCTGCTTCCACACTTCTTCCTCCTTCTCCCTGAGAGGGCCCTGGCTCTGTAGGATGTACACAATGCATGTGATATATACATATATACTGCGATATATACAGTATATATATCAAAATATGCCATATACCAATAAATTACACTAACACTACAGAATATTGACCCAAATGACCTAGATAGATAGATAGATAGATAGATAGATAGACTTTATTGATCCCAAGCTAGGAAATTACAGTTCTGTGTCACCACCACTTGATTACATACATTAGATACGATTGTTTTGTGTACGTGTGTGTGTGTGTGTGTGTGTGCAAGCTTCTCAAATAAATTGCCCTTCATGATCGGAATAATAAGGGCTGTATCTATAGATGTCATTCCATAATTCAATCTAAATGAACGCATCAAACTGAATTATTTTAATATTGTCTGTAACCTACATGCAGGCTGAAGTATAATACTCACGGTTTCCAACTGTCCCGCATCCAGTACAGACAGTAGGTTGTTTTTTAATGTTTATTTATTTCATAATGATCATTATGTGAGAAAATAGTTTAATAAAATATTTTTTCTTTTTTATTATGGTAAAAAGAGCAAGAGGGACAGAGAATCCCCACAGACTCCCTGCAATGATGCTAACTGGCATGTCATTGAACACAATGTTGCTCACCTTCTTCACTGGGACAGGGAGGGGGACATTTATGGGGAGACTGGGCTGCTGGTGACTCATCTGTTGTTTAGTCTGCTAAAAGGGGCAGGGACAATGTGAATTTCTTGCTAAACGTTTCCCTGCACTGATTAAATGTTGATGAAATGTAGGCTAACACTAGTCTGTAGCTAGCTAGCTTATTTTGCTATGGACACTAAGCCAACAGGTTAATACCACTCACAGACTGAAGGCTACCCACCTTTCTTGGTGAAAAACTGGGTCACATATTGACACCCTTTCCTTTGTTCTTCCTCCCTTTCTTTCCTTTCTTTCCGTTTTTAAAAACCAGATTTCGTTTTAGGGAACACTGTGATCATCACTGTAGTTCTAGCGCATCTACTGACTGCAGCTAAACACCATCACTGATGAGTGCGCTAAGGCAGGACCAAACCATTCCATGCAGATACAGCTGGGTGGTCAGTCAATATGGATGTTTATTTTTTAGTCAATGGGGATATTTAACTTTTACTGTCGAAAACAAGTAAAAACTAGAACTGCAAGCAGTTATGAACGGGGGCCAAGCCCGCGACGCGAGTCGGACCCCGCGCACTGCAGAGCCCATAGAAGTTGGCCCCTAAGGATGACGGGCTCGGGGCAAAAGTGAGGACACAGGCCAACGTCTGAGCCGTGGTATGCTGCAGGCTAAACCGTGCAAGGGAGGGCGGTGCAATTTGGAAGGTTGGTCAAGACACCTGCACGCACCTCAGACACAAAAAACTACATATATCCGCCTGCAGGGGGCGCTACAACCTAGGCCAACGCGTTTTTGCCTATAACTCCCACAACGTATGTCGCACATTCAAAAAACTTGTATCCCCAGATTCCCTGAATGGAGCTGAATCACTTTGCAATTGGCCACGCCCACTTCCGCCTAGAAAGTTTTTTCGCAAAATCGCAAAAACGGCTACACCGAGTTTTATGAAATTTTGTCAGTATGATGTAGGGCTACTCCAGAGGCCATATCTTCTAAGGTGGTCATGACTGCTCAATGTTGGCGTGGCTTATTATAAGATAAACAAACATTAATTTCAGCCAAACTATTATGCTAACAGCTTTGAAATTTATACGGTAGATATTGAATAGGACACAGTTTTTCCATACCAAAAAATGCACATGTACTCCACTAGGTGGCGCTATAATTGATGCAATCGCGTTTTTGCCTGTAACTTCTACATTTTAAATAACACATTCGCAAACCTTATATCCATATGTTCCCTGAATAGAGCTGGGTTTTCTGACATAGGACACGCCCTTTTCGGCTGCACATTTCGTTCGCTAAATCGCCACATATGCAAAACTCCTCCGACAATTTAAGCACTATCTGCCTGAAACTTTGCACATACAATCTCCAGATGTGTCTGATGAAAACTTATCAAAAGAATTTTGGCACTCCAAAAAATCAGCTAGTTATAACCAAGCAATATTTTTTGCTAGCTAAAAAACACATATTGTTTCCTATTTCGGTCAAACTAAATGCTTTCAATTATCAAACTTAAGTCAATTGTTCCTGAGTCGCGTGGGGGGGCTTGGCCCTCGTTCATAACTGCTTGCAGTTCCAGTTAATTTTATTATTATATTCTAAATATATACTCAATGATGATGGTTTAATAATTTTATATGAGCCTTTACCGATTTTTTGGGGCCCCTGTCAGGCAGGGGCCCTTGGAATTGTCCTAACTTTTCCCCCCTATAAGGCACCCCTGTGTATACATGTATATTTTCATCTCTGTTTTATCTTTTTGTGCAGCACTTTGGAAACCATGTGTTCGTTAAAATCATGCTATATAAATAAAGTGGATTGGATTGGAAATTGTACATTTTGGTGCGATTTCATTTATTTATTTTTTTTAAATATCATGACACAATGAATGCATTCATCACTCAATTGGATATTTTCATGTTTAAAATCTAGCGGTCAAAAAAAAAGCTTACGACCGTTCTAGTAGTTTTGGAATTCCGGCCCTTCTGAATTCCAATCAGAAACATAGCATTTGACCGCAGATAACTCTAGGGTCGTGGAAAGCACACTGTTATGCCTTAACCAAGATATCGATCATTAAGATTAATTGGATCAGATCTGACTGGAATGATGCTAATTTCCATCCCTGACACACACACACACACACACGCACAAACACACACACAGCAAGTATAACAATACTGTGCTAGGTACTCTTTTCGTGGTTCTTGGCGCTTTAGCAATATTGTTGTTGTGGCATTCATGCCAATAAAGCGAATTTGAATAGAATTGAATTAATAAACCTTTAGATTCTTGCCTATTGACTGATGAGTGTTGTGTTTACAAATGAGCAATGAATCCAGATATCTTCAGATTTTTATCGCCAATGGGAATTTAAATTTAAATGTCAGAGGATGTTTTCCTCACGGAATTTTTTTTTACCGCCCTCTGTCAACCACAATCTGTCTCCTCTATCAATAAACTCTATTCAGCGCTGTCAATTAACAGGTGTTTGGAGAAAACGCTCCGACCTAACGTCACTAAACTAATTTCTAAACTACAGCTTATCATTTGAATGTTGACTAGGGCCTATATATTAAAGCTGACATTGTATGAATTCTGAAACACACCCACAACAGCCCAACATTCATTTTCTTTATGTAAGACCACATCTAGGAACGGGCTGCTGCTGTTTCCGACTCATTTTGATGAACACATTCACGCAGGTAGTGATGCGCAGAACTGCAGACAGTGGTGAGAGAGAGAGATGATCCTCAATAACAAGAAGCATTTTGCTTATGCAAATAACAAATCTGTTTAAACTAGATATTTATATGCCACAAAACAATTAAGAGAGAGTGCGGGGGGATCTGTTCTGTGATAGCAGAGGGGAGAGTCAGCAGCTAGATTTTGCACCCACTGTCAGTAGTATTAGTAGGTGTACAGGCAAACAAACAAACAACAACCACAATGACCATTATTCATTGTATTATTACATTTGTGGGAAGTGATTACAATGAAGAATTTCACGTCCCCACAAAGGTAATAAATCCATGCAAACGTAATAGTTATTACATTTGTGGGAGATCTCGTGTTATGTCTGTTGTAGGCAGCGGCTTATTCTATTACAATTGTGGGTTTATTTCATTAAATAGTGCAGATTTCCTTTTTTTTTATTGAACAATTTGAACATTATATTACAAACATAGTGCCATTGCCTTATCACTAAAGGTTTTTAAGGAAAAAGAAAATATTATACATATATATATATATATATATATATATATATATATATATATATATATATATATATTCATGCACACACACATAAATACATACACATACATACATACACACATACACACACACCGACATATACACATTGTGTACACAAGTAAATAGAAAGAGGAGAAGTAGAGGACAGGAGAGGAGCTGACCTACAGAGATAAAGTAAGCAAAAAAAGACATTATATACGAGCGAGCAATATTATGTCAGAAAGAGAACTGATAAGAGCATCCCAGGCCTGCACATTAGATGCTTGCGCTTTTTGTATGACAGCCAATGACCTCTGTGCCAATCTGGTATTGCCACTAAGAACGGAGTCAACATTAAATAGAAGTAGGGGGGGATGCATAGGAATGGGAAATCCTAAAATATTTTCAAGGGAACTATGCACCTTGGACCAAAGGTCAGACACAGAGGGACACTCCCACCAAATATGAAGGTATGTGCCAACAATGTTCTGATCACATTTTGTACAGTTGGGATCATCTGTCAGTTTCATTGTAAAGCGTCTGTATGGCGTGACATGTGTGCACAAACTTGTAATGAATAAGTTGATGTGCTGGATTCCTTGATGAAAATGGGTATGTTAGTCCAAATATTGTCCCAGTTCAGATCATAACCCTGACCCTCAAGTTCACGATTCCAAGAACTGATCACTCCCAAAGGTTTAACACTTTTAGAGAGCAGTTCATTGTAAATAACGGACACTAATCCAGTAGAGGGCGTTCGAGAGGAAATCCAATTGTCCAACGGGTGAGAGGATAAAGGTGAATCCCATGGAACTCCATGGGCACGGATTTCAGATCTCAGCTGGAGATACAGAAACCAAGGAAGCCCTGGGAGAGAATAACGTTCTTTAAGCTCTTGGAGTGAAATCAAACCATTTCTGTCATACAGATCCTGGAGAGTGTGAATTCCTCCAGAAGCCCAACTGTCATTAAAATAGGGACCAGAATGTTGTAATAAATTGTAGTTATACCAAACAGCGCGGTCACAGAGCGTTATGTTACATCCCACATGTTTCTGGACAGCAAACCAAATTTCTAAGGAGTTGCCTATGATTGGCCCAAACTTTCAACATACAGATCTAGGTTTCAACCAACAAAATAGTATGTCTGTCATTCTATGTGGTTTTACCATCTCTTTCTCTATCTGTCGCCAGGGTGTGACAACATTCTCATTGCACCAAATTGTCAATTGTTTTATTTGAAATGACCAGTAATATTATTTAAAGTCTGGTACTGCCGAGCCTGCAGAGTGTTTTGGTCGCTGTAACGTGTGTAGGCGAAAATGAGCTCTTTTATCATTCCATATGAATTTAGTGGTCAGGGACTGTAGTTCATCAAAGTAGTTAGGTGGTGGAGGTATAGGGATCATAGAGAACAGGAAATTCAGTCGGCCGAGTACATTCATTTTCAGTACTGCAACTCTGCCTTGCAGTGACATCTTGAGATCAGACCACCTCTGAATGTCCAATGCAATCTCTATTTTAAGTTTATTGTAATTTACACGTGATATCTCTCTATAAAAGCAAGGAATCTCTGTCTGTCTGTCTGTCTGTCTGTCTGTGTGTGTGTATGTGTGTGTTCCTCAAATATCGCTGCGGATCAGGATCAGATTGACCTGAGAGTTTCAACATGGCTGCTGCTTGGTTCAAGGGTGTGCAACTTCGCATTTGTTTGGACTGCAATGATACCGTGAATAAATTATTTCATAAATGCTTTACAAATTCCGGGAGCATTGTCCACCAGAGCCACCACAGTCACGTGCGCACCAGAGCCAATCACTGCACACCGTAGCCACGTACGCACCAGAGCCAATCACTGCTGAGCTTTTGCCGGCGGTTCGGTCCCGTTCTGTTCCGTGCATCTAAACTGACTGTTGTGGATTAATGAGACTAAACGAGTCCGGACCGAGTCTGTTCGGGTCTGAGGAGATCCGGAGACGCACGGACAACAAAGTGGAATCAGAATCTGTGGATGTTTGTGTGTAGCTAGCTGCTAGCCGCTAGCCAACCTACGCGGCCCACCTCCCGAGTTGATGGACGTCCAAAACCGGACTTAGGGTAAATAATGTCCGCCACGCTTTTTCACGAACATTGCTGTCACGTTTGCTTTGTGTCTGGTGCAGAAGAAACGGTAAAAACGGGCTTTTGTCACGAAAGTGTCCAAGCAGCAACTTTGGCTGTTGAGGAACAGGAAGTTGTGGGAGGGACGTCGGTGGATGAGTGACAGCAGCAATGACGTGTTGGAGACAGCGACAGAGAAAGCGATTTTTGAAAGTTGAGAGATTTGTGACATATAGCCTGTTTGGAGTGTATAGTTTGTGTGTAATGAGTGTTTGGTGTAGTGTGTTTAGTGTGTAGTGGAGTCGTTTTTTTTGTGTTGTGAGTCAAAACAAGGAGGAGACTGCTGAATGTGGAACAGGCAGGAATGAGCTGAGCCCTGAGCCTGAGGCATTGCCTGCATTTAAATGTAAATAGTTACACATAACTTTGTAAATTTCAAAAACTTATGCACAAATTTAGCAAACAACAATTTATATTTGCATTATAACTAATGCAGTTGGTTCATTAAACATATTTGTGGTTTTCACAGTAAAAAATCTAACTTTTTCCTACCCTGATTGTATGTTATTTTGTCATTTTAGGTCCATAGTGTTAATATAGTATGTCAAAATGAAAAAATAACGGTACAGTCACATGTGAGGTTGTGTTGAAAATAATGACACCAAGCAAGGCAAGGTATGTTTTTAAGCTGAAATATAATGGTATAATCAAAAGTAGTCAAAAACAGCCAATTATGTCCCTGACATCCCACCTTCAAACACAACCTCATTTGGCCATCCATGAAAAAGCTACTTAACCTCTCACTTTTCAATAGGAATACATGCTTCCGACGGGCACTGCACTAGTAAAAAAAATAACAAACGGGGCTTTCTTATTGACTAACTGTGGCTAACTGTGGCTTCAACAGTGATACACGTCTCCTGTCCGAGTCCGTATGGGTATCAGAAACATTAACTCAATAACCATCCGCTTGTAAAGCAAAATTGGGCTCTAATCAGGTTATCTCCTCAGAATTAAGAGGTAGTATGCTTGTATAAAAATACAAATAAAAATAATAAAAAAAGGAAAATGGTATAAAAAAGGGAGGGGTGGAAAAAAGAAGCACCCATAATTGTTTGAGCCAAATTGCCACTAACCAAAACTTTATCACACAGTGACCTGTAATGGCATTTATAAACCATCAGAAATATCAGTGATACAGCCATAAACCTGTAACATAAAGTACTATACACATGACCTCTTTTAAGTAAATATAGGTCAAATACTTAATACAGCCCATTCCGCCCATCGCTGGATATCTGGTGTGTAGGCACGGATGCGAGGGCTCTGGCTCCATTGAGAATTTTCTGCCTGTCCTGATAACGAAGTAGCCAGAAGATGAGTGTCCGTGGACGGCTGGTCCTGTCCTGGGTGGTGAATATATACGATGGGCCCATTGAATTTCAATCTTCTCCCCAGCCAGGGAGGGGATCCACACGGGCAAGTTTTCTTGTAAAAATTGGATGGCATTTTCACCCTCCGCTGACTCTGGCAGGCTGACAACTGCGGAGCTCAGAACTATACGCGCATCACGCCTGGGCAGCCACCGTGAGTCCTCAATACTACAGATTTTTATTACGTTTGCGGACATTATTACATTGGCAGGCCTTACAAGGAGCTTTACAACTTTAAAGTTTTCTTTTTCCACTGTGTGCTGCTGTCTTACCTCAATGATGAGTGGATTTCTTCTGGTTTGGAACACAGTTTCACAGTATGGGCTAATCTCCTCTTCAAGGTCATCTGTTGAAGCTGTTGAACAGAAAAAGCTGAGTAAATTGAGTACTGCAGCTTGGATGGTAATGAGCCATATAAATACAACTTGACGAATACACAATGGGGTGCCAAATTCATGTCAGATGTTGAGTAAAAAATCTTACTGTGCACTTACATCATGTTTTCATTCCCAGTAACATCTGTACTCACCTCTGGCTGATCCTGATGAGTTGTTACTTAAAGTGCTGCCACTAAAAACAAAAATACACAAGACACAAACAACAGATCAGCTATTAATAACTGATTTAAAGAAACACTCCGGTGACTCACTGTGATACTAAAGTAGCTGTGTGTAATCTGTGGCAGAGGTCAAACTCCAGAAACACTGCCCCCACTGGATTATATATCCCATCAAGCCTGAGAACAGTTTAGGATCCTGATGAACTCCTCAAACTGAACAGTTGTTCTTCATACAACAAGTGTGGAAGCAGTTTTGACCATTTAAACCTCTGATCCTGTTTCAGAAAGTTCAGAAACTATTCAACACAGCCCTAAAAATTTCACTGTCACTATATTGAGGGAAGGGGGATTTTGAGATCTGAGAAGCATTTAATCTGAAACATACTGACCTCAGAAAATTAATTTCGCACCTGCGTGAAAGGAGATCTCTCTCCATACCAGCAGGTGGCGGTAGTCATCATCCAAAAAGAGAAACCAGGAGACTGCAGATATAAGAACTGATGTTTTTCACTCTACTCTCACTAATAAAGAGAAACTACACTACTACAGTGACAGACTCAAGAGGCTTTCACTGTCGGCCTGGAGGCTAATAATGGATGTTTTTCAGAGTACAACTTAAGAAACCTTCTTGTGTGGACTATGATCTAGAAACAAGTCTATCAAGCAACCTACCTGTTTCTCTCGGGCTTCCTGTCACTAGTTTGTCTGGGCGGAGTCAGAGGAGCTGAGTCCTGGCTGCAATAACCCTTCCCTCCACTGGTGACAGTATAACCCGGTAAAGTGCCCCAGTAGATCTCATTAGAGACCATCTCCATCCCTCCAGCTCTGGGTGAACCAGATGGTGAGGATCCAGAGAGCCTGTTGTCAAGACTACCAGGACAGGAAGTGACAGGAAGTGTCTGGTTCTGTTCTGTCTGCACAAGTGAAGAAGAAGAGGGTGGGGGCCCCTGGAACGTGGCGGAAGAAACCCCACGGTTCAGCCTCGGGGGAACAGGAGGTAACGACCCCCCAGCATCTGACAGAGACAAGCTTCGACTTGGCCTCCTCCTCTCTGCCTTGCTCAGTCTGCGGCTGGGCGTGGTCAATTTGTCGTTGAGATTAGAGGTCAACCTGTCGTCAGTTGTGGGCTTGTCCCCTGAGGTCAAACCCTCTAACAAGCTAAAACAAATGGACTCCTGAGAGAGCCTCCTTGGTGGGGGAGGGTCAGGGGTTGGACAGAAGTGGACGGGGGTGGTTCTGCGCCGGTTGAAGACAGTTCTGGGTTTAGGAACTGGCTTCACCAGCGGTCTGCTGCTGTCAGAGTTGGACAGCATGGTGGTAAGGTTCGGAGCAGAGCTGTTCCTGAATGCCTCAAAGTTAACAGGTCCCGACAGCGAAGCAGTGCCGCGACCACGCTCTGATGAAGAAATGTCCGTCACAGACTGACAGCGGTCATGTGGGAGATCAGTTTTCTGATTGTCTCTCTGAGCCGCTGTACTCTGAATGTGACCGACCAATCGTAGGATTCTCTTCCTGTGTCCTGTGGCAGTTATACCCAGACTGACCAGCGTGTCATGATCCAGGTGTGTGAAGTCTCTAGCCAATAGGAGCCCACCTCTATGAAAGGCATCCAGATACCTGCAGTGGAAACAGGCATTTAAGATTAAACGATGACGATGATGAAGATGTTACCACCTGAATGTCGACTAAGCACAATAGCACAATAAATTAATTACAGACTCATTACTCATTACTGCTCTGGATGGATTCTTCTTCCCCTGAATCTGTCAGTATTAATTTGACCCTGTAGAAATCAGAGCTGGCGCTTCTGTTACAGTGTGACTTTACCTGGTCAGCCTCCAGGGGGCACTGTGGAGCAAAGGTTGTGAAGGTATGTATGCAGTAAGTAATGCACACTGCCGTAACTCTAGGCAAGTTTAAATGTGTATGCTATGCTAAGTATTAGCAGGTTTTTAACTCTGACCTCTCCAGATGGATCGCTTCCAGCAGCGTCTCAACCGGCGTGCTTCCATCCAGCGAGGCCATGACGACCAACATGGAGTCTGGATGTGATGTGGTCTCCTCCACATTCAGTCAACACAGCGGCCATCACTGACCTACAGCAGGGACAGACGACCGCTGCCCATCTGGAGGAGACAATAGATGAGAGAAGAATTCAAATAACAACTGATCCAAACAACACGGTTGTATGTGTCTGTCTACTCCAGCTACTTCAGTTGTTTAGCAGAATGCTGCAACTCTTTACTGTGAAGCTCCAGAAATGTTCTGTGGACTACGACGCTTCACTGACTTTATATCATCAGGAGGAGGAGAGGAGGACTGAGGTTAATGTTTTGGTTGAACTGTCCCTTTAAAGGTGAAACCAGGTTCCAGGTGTATTGGCAGCAGAGGAGCCTTGTGTCTAATTTACTGCACTGTGATGGCATCACCATGACCCTTGACCCCCCACAGGTCACAACCCCCCTCCCAGCCAACTAAAACCACAGAAGCAGAATAAAACATGATGTCATAGGGCGGACACAGCAGCAGTATCGTCTCTGAGCGTCTGCAGCAGCTTGAACTTTGACCTCTGGACAGACGAAGGGGGGGCTGATGATAGACTGAGAGACTCGGATTGGAAACACCAGCGGCCATTTAATTAAGGAGGAGCTGACCACAACACACACACACACACATACACACTGTCATGTGAGTGGCGTGAGGATTATTTTTAAAAACTGAACAAACAGGGCACAGAGACATACACAGAGACGGAGGCAGAGACAGAAAGGAAACAGAGACAGAGACAGAGGCAGAGCGTCCTTTAAGTGTCATGGTTTACTGACCATCAGCGGATCATTGGGATCAGTTGAACACATTGAGCTTCACTCAAAGACTCTTTGTTTTGTCTCTTTAATAACGTGTTGACGGGACAGGTGGCCTCTGAAGGAGACGTCAGGCTGCGTTCACAGGGATGTTTCATTGGCTCATAATTACATCAACATCAGTTTGTAAGAATAGCAGGACGATCCATCAATCCTCTCAGTCTGAGGGGACGAACTGTGTCTCAGTGTCTGTCTCAGTGTTTTAAATGTTGCATTGATGAAACTTCCACCAGCTGTTCAGAGAATTTATATTATAAATAATATAATAAATGAAACCAGAGATCAGTTTGATTCTTCCTACAAACAAAGAACAAAACTCTACAACCATTAACACTGTGATCTGAGTCCATACTGAGAGGACAACACACACACACACACACACACACACACAGAAGTCAACATGAGGTAAAACACATTCCAATGCTTTTCAGGAAACAGAGATACAAAATCACTGCTGTGCGTGTGTGTGTGTGTGTGTGTGTGTGTGTGTGTGTGACCTTTAAAATCTGAACTTTCTTTGTCTCCTGTATTTGGCAGCAGTCACTCTCATCTTTGGTAATCTGATGTAAAAACCCTAACCCTAACATGATAAAAATAATTGCTGGACACACACACACACACAAACTCACAAGCATACGCACACACACACACACACACACACACACACACACACACACACACACACAAAGGTCAGCGGCGTCCAGCGTGAAGACAAAGGAGGGGGAAGTGAGTCACTGCAGCTTCCTCATGTCGACCTTTTTCCTCTAAACATGAAACCAGCGTCTGTTCTCAGATCAGCCATCGATGTCTGGATCCATAAAAACTTCATAAATTTATTGGACGAACAAGTGAACAAACAGAAACATTTAGCACCTCAAACACTTCAAGGACGTTTTCACGTTTAAGTCATTTAAACTTTTGATTCATCAGAAGACGTCTGCATGACGACAACTGAGAAAAAACCTGTCCACTAAGACTGACACTTAAAACTGTTCAGACGGCTTCATCTCTGAGTCAAGATCAGTCCAGAGCAGTCCAGATGTGTAACTGAACTCAAGAGAGGAAAACCTGCCAGTTTCAGTCACTGTTAGTCAGCGTCACCTCAAACAATGACAGTGAGTCACTAAATCTCTTCACATAGTTCGTGTGAACAGGAAATTCAAACAGTTGATGATGAGGTTCATGTGACTTAAGACAGAGAGACACACAACATGTCACTGAAGCAAACTGATAGAGAGACACTACAACTACATGTGTGAGAACATGTGCAGAGGAGGAGAGGAAGAGGAGCCTCAGAGGAGGAAGAAGGTTCATGGCAGGAAGCTGCTGAAGGCTGCAGATAAAGGACAAGGACACACATACACACACACACACACACACACACAAACACACACACACACACACACACACACACACACACACACACACACACACACTACCATCACACACAGGAGGGATCAGGATGTGTCCCACTCCGTCCTGACCTCTGACCCTTCAGGGACACACCCTCAGTGTGAGCTCGCTGCCTCCCAGCTGATGTTCAGCACAGTCATCTGATGATCTGTGGGAATAAAGACTCCGGACGATCCTCCCTGTGTTCACTGTGAGCACACCACGACACTCTGAAGACAACTCTACAGATGATGCAGACAGACAGACGGACAGACAGATGACACACAGACTCAGCAGAGACACTTTCATCAACACTGAACTAAAAACAGTATCAGACTGAATCTTAACTGAAGTGTGATGTTGACAGCAGGTCCAACATGTCTGGACCTCAAACACTCCTACAAACACATTTCTCTACACTCCCTCCTCTCCCTGCTCATGTCTCTGTCTTCATCACATTTTATTTGTCTCCTCAAGTGTTTCAACATTATTCTAACAAACATCTTAATACACAAGAAATAGCTGCTAACTAAAACACAAAAAATAGCTGCTAGCTAAAACATACACCATTATCCAAACAAACCAGCCACTACTCCAACACATGAAAACAGGATATGACGGAACGGAGTGCATAGAAAAACAAAGCGCACACAGTATTCCGCCCCTCCCACACACCTCGCTGATTTGCTAGCAAACCGCCAATCAGAATGGTCATACAGCTAGCACACAACAAATCAGAGAATCCAATGGCTCAGACGGCCAACAGCCAACCTTCTCAGTCTTCGCAAGTTCAATTGGAGTAGACACCATCTGCGTGGTTCCAAAAGCTTCTAACGCAGCTGAACACACCAAACACATTTGTTCCCGAATTCGTCCGAGTCTCCCCAAACACTTCAGATGGCCAACGGTTGGCCCGGTGTGTTTCAGACTTTAAAAGGTCATAAATAGTGCTGCTTACCTGCAATAGTCACAGTAGAAGTGAGCACGGCATTCTCAAATGCCCAAAATACCGTATTGACCCGAATATAGGACGACCCTGATTATAAGACTAATCTTCAGAAAAAGAAAATCATTTAAATAATAATTACACACTGCTTTCAAACTTTCGCTTCATTTCTCAATAACAAACTCACATACCCTCCTGTCAATCTCCTGGAAGTGGCCGCTTTGAGGACCACGATAAGCTTTTCTCTTACTAGCCCTTTTTACACAGCGTCTCCGCATTATCTCTGGAGCAGTGGTTCGCCAATTCTCCGCCGATGGTGATTCACATAGAGCGAAGCATCTCCGACGTACCGCTGTGTAATTCACACAGAAAGCCGGCGCTGTGGCTCCTAAAGAGGGGTGACGGTACACGTCATGATGACGACGTTGGTGTTTCCCAGGTGTCAATCTAAACCCGCAGACAGTTTATAATCATATGGATGCTGTTAGCGTTTTTCAGACGGTCTTTTTGGACACGGCATCTTCAGACGTTACACTCTGTAACTCCATATTTCTTGGCTGCCCGCCTCTGCTGCATTGACCACCATCTCTCTATAAAAGCAAGGAATCTCTGTCTGAGTGTGTGTGTTTGTGTGTGTGTGTGTGTGCCTCAAATATCTCTGCGGATCAGGATCAGACTGACCTGAGAGTTTCAACATGGCTGCCGTTTGGTTCAGTGGTGTGCGACTTGCTTGGTCTATTTAACAGGCCTGTCATTTTCGTTATGCATTATTTGGTATTGTTATTTAATAATGCAAAATTATTTTTTATTAGGTTACTCAATTAATCCAGTGGTTCCCAACCTGGGGTCCGGGCCCCCCCCCCCTAGGTTGGCACCAGAGATCGCAGGGGGTGCGCACAACTTTGTCTACTCTGAGGTAGTGAGGTTAAAGTTATACTTGTGCAACATTCTGAGGTCGATTGACACGCTGGCGCGTCAAAATCACGTGACCAATTTAAGATGACGTAGCAGCGCGACGGAGCCTCAGTGAGTCTCAGTCCGACTTGTGTGTTGGAGCAGCCTTCAAACTACGTACCAGTTTTTAAATTTTGTTGATAGGCCAAGTAAAACCGGACTTATGATAAATAATGTACGCCACGCTTTTTCGCTAACATTGCCGTCACGTTTGCTGCGCGTTTGGTGCAGGAAGAAACAGTAAAAATGGGCTTTTCTAACGAAAGTGTCCAAAATTATATGCCAAACCACGTGATTTGGTTGCTGAGGAACAGGGGGAAGTTGTGGGAGGGACCGACAGTGACGGTGATAGAGATAGCGAGTTTTGAGAGTTGAGAGATTTGTGACATTTAGCGTGTTTGGAGTGTACAGTTAGTGTGGTATGTAGTGTTTGGTGTAGTGTGTTTAGTGTGTGGTGGAGTCGTTGTTGTTGTTTAATGAGTCAAAACAATGAGGAGACTGCTGAATGTGGTGCAGGCAGGAGAGCTGAGGGAGCCCTGAGCCTGAGGCATTGCCTGCATTTAAATGTAAATGGTTACATATAACTTTGTACATTTCAAAAACGTATGCACAAGTTTAGCAAACAACAATTTATACTTGCATTATAAGTAATAAAAATGGTTCGTTAAACATATTTGTGGTTTTCACAGTAAAAAGTCTAACTTTTTCCTACTCGGATTTTATGTTTTTTTGTGATTTTAGGTCCATTGTGTTGATTGATAGATAGATAGATAGATAGATAGATAGATAGATAGATAGATAGATAGATAGACAGATTGAGAACTTTATTTATCCCAGAGGGGAAATTAGGTCATCGTAGCAGCGGTACAATACAATCAAAAATACAATAATACAAAAGTACAAGGTAAGGGCGAATATTAATATTAAAAACAGTACAATACACAAAATGCAAACACTATACACTATATACAATAAGATGCTTAGCAGTTCCAGGATAATATTAAATAATATTAAATACTAGCAGAATGGAACTTAGTGGGTTTGTAAGGTGCAAGATGAAGAGAGATAAGGTGCAGTTTTGATAACAGTTATAAGATTTAAATAATAAGCCATTTAAATTATTTGTGTGAATTGCGTGGCTGTTGCTGTGAAGCATTGTACAGTTTGATGGCACCTGGTAGGAATGATTTCCAGTGCCGTTCTTTAAGGCAGGGGGGTTGAATGAGTCTGCTGAAGCTGCTCTTAAGCTTGTCCAGAGTTTCGTGGAGGTGGTGAGAGACATTGTCCATGATCACCAGCAGTTTTGCCAGCATCCTGTCCTCCACCACCTCCTCCAAGGTGACAAGCTTAGAGCCCACAACAGACCCTGCCTTTTTAATGAGTTTGTTTAGTCTGTTTGCATCCTTCGCCTTGATGCCCGCACCCCAGGACACCACAGCGAAGAAGATGGTGCTCGCGACAACAGACTCATAGAACATCTGCAGCATCCGGTTGCAGACATTAAAGGACCTGAGCCTCCTCAGGAAGTAAAGCCGGCTCAGGTCCTTCTTGTAGACTGCCTCTGTGTTTGTGGTCCACTCCAGTTTATTGTCCAGCACCACACCCAGGTATTTGTAAGAGTCCACGATGTCAATGTCTGACCCACCGATGCAGACTGGAGAGGGCGGGGGCTTGTTCCTCCTGAAGTCCACCACCATCTCTTTCGTCTTTGCCACGTTCAGCTGCAGGTGGTTCTCCCCACACCATTTAACAAAATTGCCGACCAGGTCTCTGTACTCATCCTGCCTCCCACCCTCTACACACCCCACAATGGCCATGTCATCAGAGAATTTCTGCAGATGACACGACTCAGTGCGGTACTTAAAATCTGCAGTGCAGGTGGTGAAGAGGAAGGGCGACAGCTCAGTTCCCTGGGGGGCGCCGATGTTGCTGATCAGACGGTCAGACACACAGTCCTGTAGTCTCACAAACTGCAGTCTGCCCGTCAGATATTCATCGACCCATGTGACGAGGGGAGAATCCACCTGCATATTCTCCAATTTGGCCTTCAACAGCTTAGGCTGGATAGTGTTAAAGGTGCTGGAGAAGTCTGAAGAACATGACGCGGACAGCAGTGTTGGGTCTATCCAGGGAGGAGTAGGCTTCCTGCAGCAGGTAGATTATTGCATCATCAACCCCAACATGGGGCTGATATGCAAATTGTAGGGGGTCCTGCGATGGGCACACTAGGTGTCTGAGGTGTGCTAGAACCAGCCTCTCCATAACCTTCATGATGTGAGAGGTCAGTGCAATCGGCCTGTAGTCATCCAGAGCCACAGGACGTCCTTTTTGGGCACTGGAACAAGGCAGGATATTTTCCAGAGCACTGGCACTCTCTGAAGGTGGAGGCTCAGGTTAAAGAGGTGCTGGAGAACTCAGCAGTCAGTCCATCACTTCATCCGCGGACATTAAGATGAGCAACTGGATAGCCGCTGAGATCCGGGAGATGCTAGCGTCTCCTGGATCTCAGCGGCTGTTTGGTTGTGTTAGCTTGTTGTTGTAGCGCAAGCCAGGAACAGTCGCTACTTTCAAATTAAAAGCCCCCCGCTAAGAACCCAGTTCTAAACTCCAATGGGGTGCAATGTAAAGCTCTTATTTTGAAGACAAATTCATTGTCACCATTCACTGCCCAAATTCGAGCTTCACGTCACGTCACGTCACATGTTTACGCCTACCTCAGAGGTGGCTTTTGGAAAAGGAGGAATATTAAGCCTCGGTTTTAGAAAGACAGGCCGGCACATTGCCGCCCTTACCTTGGAGCAAATGTGCCGCCTTTTCTATCTAAAAAGGGCTTCTGATTGAGCCTCTCCAGCTCTCTCTGGGGGGTGGGGGGTGTTGCGGAGTAGTGACTGCTGCAGGGGTTTGTAGGCAGTAGTGGGGGAGGTGCAAGTGTCCTGGGGGAGGGGGGTGTGAGAAAGTCTGTGGTGGGGGGTGGGGGAGCAGGAGGTGGCGAAAGCTGTTGTCTGCTGCGGGGGTTGATGTGGGGCTGAGGGGCCGGTGTGGGGCTGTTGGGGGGTTGTGTCCAGAGGTGGTTGCTCAGAGGAGCAGTAGGGGGGCTGCTGGGGGAGCTGGAATCAAACCTGTTGAAAAACAAGTTGAACTTGTTTGCTCTTAGTACGTTTCCCTCAGCTGTTCCTCCAACTCTCCTCTGGAAGCCGGTGATCTCTCTCATCCTCCTCCATACATCCCCGGTGTTATTGTTTTCCAGTTTGAATTCCAGTTTTCTCCTGCAGTTGTCCTTGCTCTCCTTGATGCTGTGTTTTAGTTCTCTCTGAACACGCTTGAGTTCTGCACGGTCCCCTGACCTGAAGGCCCTCTTTTTCTCGTTGAGTAGGACCTTTAGGTCGCTGGTAACCCAGGGTTTGTTGTTTGGGTAACAGCGGACCTCTTTAGTGGGGATGGTGTTGTCCATGCAGAACCCAATGTAATCAGAGATGCAATTAGTTATGCCATCAATGTCATCACCGTGTGGTTTGTAGAGTGCCGCCCAGTCAGTGGCTTCCAGGGCACCCTGCAGTGATTCCATGGCCTCAGGAGACCATTTCCTCACAGTTCTCACTGTCACTGGTAGCTGAACCACCAGCTTGTATGATGGGGAGAGTAGGACGAGGTTGTGGTCTGACCTTCCCAGGGGAGGGAGGGCAGTGGAACTGTATGCATCTTTAACATTAGCACACAGCAGATCCCGCGGCAAATAATATGGACGTAGTCTGATGGCGATGAGCTTGATGTCTGGGCTGCAGAACCAGTCTTTGACAGAGACGTGCCTGGGGGAACACCACCTGTTGTTGACGAGCACAGCGAGCCCTCCTCCTTTCTTCTTGCCGTTCATGGTGGGGTCTCTGTCGGCTCGGACCATGTGGAAGCCGGGGATGGTGGCGTTTGACTCTGGTATCTGCTCGTGTAGCCACGTTTCCGTGAAACACATGATACTGGACCCTCTGTACTCCCTCTGCGTCCTGGCGAGCACTTCCAGTTCGTCCATCTTATTTGCCAGAGACCTTACGTTTCCAGTAATAACTGCTGGGATGCAGGGTTTAAACTATCTATTCTTCCGTCTCCGTTTAACACCGGCTCTGCATCCTCGCCATCTCCTTCTTAGCTCCCTCGGTACTGTTTGTGGCCTCAGGCGATCAGCTGGTCACGACTGTAAACAATGCCGGCTGTAGAGCAGGCATGGCTTCCAGTCACCAGGAGAGACCAAAGCACGAAAAAAAGTGGCCAGGAGATATCCAAACCGGTGGAGAGTGTGCAAATAATAAATAAAAACAAGCTAAAAACACAATAAAAAATAAATGAAAACTACAAAGTACCGGGAGCTGCTACAATAGGCTGCCACTGGAACCGCGCCATCTTGCAATACAGTATGTCAAAATGAAAAAATAACTGTACAGTCACACATGTGAGGTTGTGCTGAAAATAATGACACCAAACAAGGCAAGATAAATAGTTTTTAAGGTGAAATATAAAGGTAAAATCAAAAATAGTCAAAAACGGCCAATTATACCCATCCATAAAATCCCAATAACACACCCAATCAAAACTCTCTATAATCCAAATTGAAACGTATTTTTTGGTCCACATTTAAATTCATTAAGCTATTTATTGGCAACACCCCTATGAAGTAGGCTTATTCTGTTCTCTTATAGCCTATTCTGGTCTGGTCTGGTCTGTGTGTGTGTGTGTGTGTGTGTGTGTTTGTGTGTGATACACCTGATGACACAAAAAGGAAGAAAGGTATCTTTATACATTGCAAAACAAGGAGAATATAACTGTTGTTTATTTTTGCAAATAAAAGTTTGTAATTAATCACTTTATTCTTTTAGTGTATGCGGATTGGGGTTGGGGGGGCCTGGCTTGTCTTGGACACAGGCAAGGGGGGCTTCAAGGAAAGAAAGTTGGGAACCACTGGATTAATCGATGGCATAATCGGTAGAATACTCGATTCTAAAATTATTCGAAAGCTGCATCCCTAATCAATATCGATTCCCAACACTTCTATGTTCAGTTCTTTCTCCCATTTTGTGTTAATGTATCCTGTGTTGTTCCCATTCTGTTTCTGAAGACCTTGCTAAATTTTAGAAATCATTCTATTCTTCTTTTTAAAGGCTTCAGTCAGAGTATCTATAACTGTATTGCCCTCTCTGGACAATGTTGGTTTGATTCTTTTATTATAGTAATCTCTTATTTGCAGGTATCGGAAGAAACCTTTGTTTTCTAGTCCAAATTCTTTTTGTATCTCTCCGAAACTTTTTAAGAGCCCTCTGTGGGTTAATGTGCAAACCGCTGTAATGCCCCTGTCCCACCATCGTTTGAATCCAGCATCACTGGTTCCTGGTTCGAATCTGGGATCCAGAGCAGGCCAAATTAATAACTTGATGTCTCCCTCCATGTTGTATTCTTTTACCATCGTGCTCCAGATAACCAGTGTTTGTTTAATAATTAGGAGGCCAAGCCCAAGGGGCAGAGGGAACGCGTATGCAACCCAATTGTAATTGTAAGGATTTTTTGTCTCCCACTAAAAGTGGCGTTGCAGGCTAAACAGTGCAAGGGTGGGCGGTGCAATTTGGAGGGTTGGTCCAGACACCTGCACGTACCTCAGACACAAAAACTACTTATATCCGCCTGCAAGGGGTGCTATAACCTAGGCCAACGCATGTTTGCTTATAACTCCCACAATGTATGTCGCACATTCAAAAACCTTGTATCCCCAGATTCCCTGAATGGAGCAGAATCACTTTTCGCAAAATCGCAAAAACTGGAAAACCTACTTTTTCGTACTCCTCCTTAAGATATAGTTTGATCTGCGTGAAACTTGGCACGTACACTCTTCAGCTGGACCTGATCTAAAGTTATCAAAATAATTTTGCTCGGTCAAAAAATGCGCAAATTATTAAAGAACTAATTTCTGTAGCTAGCTATAAAAATGTAAACTGTTTCATATCTCGGTCAAACTAAATGCTATTAACACCAAATTTAAGATCCTTGGTTGCCATGAGACTGGAAAGGGATGAGCCGAATTTGGCGAATTTTGGCAACTAGGGGGCGCTGAAAATATGAGAAGTTTATATCTTTTTAACGACTACACCGATTTTTATGAAATGTGGTTGGTAGGATGTAGGGCCAATCCTGATGCCATATCTTAAAGGTGGTAATGACTGGACAATGTGGGCGTGGCTTATTACAAGATAAACAACAAACATTAATTTCAGCAAAACTATCATGCTGAGAGCTTTGAAATTTATATGGTACATATAGAATACGACACAGTTCTTCCATACCACATGAACTCCACTAAGTGGCGCTTTAATGGATGCAATCGCGTTTTTGCCTGTAACTTCCCCATTTGAAATAACACATGCCCACATTGACCAGTCATGATGACCACCTTCAAGATATGGCCTCAGGATTGGCCCTTCATCATACCGACCAAATTCCATAAAAATCGATGTTCAGGAGATATTAACTCCTAATCTTTTTAGTGCCCCCTAGAGGCCAAAATTCACTAGCTACAGAAATGTGTTGTTTAATAATTTGCGCATTTTTTGACCGAGCAAAATTCTTTTGATAACTGTAGATGAGGTCCAGCTGAACAGTGTATGTGCCAAGTTTCATGCAGATTGGACAAAATCCCAAGGAGGAGTTTGAAAAAGTGTAGTGGAGTACACTGTGTCCTATTCTTTATGTACCATATACATTTCAAAGCTCTCAGCATAATAGTTTGGCTGAAATTAATGTTTGTTGTTTGTCTTGCAAAAAGCCATGCCCACATTGACCAGTCATGACCACCTTCTAGATATGGCCTCAGGATTGGCCCTACATCAAACCGACCAAATTTCGTAAAAATTGGTGTAGCTGTTCAAGAGATATCAACTTCCCATATTTTTAGCGCCCCCTACGGGTCAAAGTCTGTCAAATTCGACTTATCCCTTCCCAGTGTCATGGCAACCAAGGATCTGAAATTTGGTGTTAATAGCATTTAGTTTGACCAAGATATCAAACAGTTTACATTTTTATAGCTAGCTACAGAAATGTGTTTGTTAACAATTTGCGCATTTTTTGACCAAGCAAAATTCTTTTGATAACTCTAGATGAGGTCCAGCTGAAGAGTATATGTGCCAAGTTTCACGCAGATCGGACAAAATCCCAAGGAGGAGTTCGAAAAAGTAAGTTTTCCAGTTTTTGCGATTTTGTGAAAAAACTTTCTGAGCGAAAGTGGGCGTGGCCAATTGCAAGGTGATTCAGCTCCATTCAGGGAATCTGGGGATACAGGGTTTTTGAATGTACGATATACGGTATCGGAGTTATAGGCAAACACGTATTTTCCTCTGTTATAGCGCCCCCTGCAGGCGGATATATGTAGTTTTTTGTGTCTGAGATATTCGCAGGAGTCTGGACCAACCCTCCAAATTGCACCGCCCTCCCTTGCACGGTTTAGGCTGCAGCACCACTTTTAGCTGGAGAAAAATAAAAATAAAAATCTTATTAATTACAATAGGGCTCCTAGCACCGCTGGTCCGAGGGCAGGGTACTCCCTAGACAAGCCGCCAGCTCATCACAGACTGTGAAGTCTGTTGTGTTAAATCTGTGGGAGAATGTCATAACAGTGCGAGGATTGGAAATATTTCAAAATGGCGGCCAAAAGCAAAATGGCCAAATCAGTAATGATGCAGGGATGAGATTCTTCCCTCTGGAAAGGGACAGCGGTCAAGTGAGCAGGTTTGGCGAGCGTCCTGCAGTAGCTGTGGTTTGTGTTATTTAACCAAAGAAATCACTAGTTGTTTCAAATTGCAGGTGAAGCCACTGCGTTCATCGTGGAAAAGCCAGGCAGAATCACAACTACACACGTTGTTGCCTGCCACATTCACAGGGCAGACCCAACACGCAAATGGCATTCTTAGCAAATTGGCTTATTTGAAAATTGTGTGCTGTGGCTAACTACCACTGACTTATCCATTATGTGGTGCTAAACATCACCTATCAATAATGCCATGTTGTAATGTGCAATTTAGACAAAGCTACCTGCAAATGCCATGTACATCTGACATTGTTTGTCATCACTGCACATAAATGAGTGTAAAATAATGCTTCACTTGCCTTCATTCAAAAATGTATTTATGGCTGTCTATGAATGTCAAGCTTTTGATCTAATTTCTGCTTTGTTTGCCAATTTTATTCCATAAAGTGCGTGCAGCTACATTTTTGAAGTTTCATTAAAATCTAATAAATATGAGGCTGACTTCCAGCAATGGTATGGAATTATTCAGAGGTTATCCAGAGGTTCCTAAGCAAAAAGGATACATGTGACTTGAAAGACAACAATGTCATCTAGTGGCGACTTGTATCACTCACTGCATGTAGGAAGCCCAAATTGCCTGATATAAAACTTCCTTCATGTTTCCAGTGGGTGGCGCTATGGATATGACACAGTATTGATGCACAGATCTATTCATGGTGACTCCCTCTAGATTCCCTCTAGATTTGGCCGAGATAGGAAATAGTATGAAGAAGTTATTAGGAGTTGATGCTTCATGATGAAGGATTTTAATGGTGGGCAACGCCACTGCCAGCAGGTACGACGCAGGATAAAGATTTTCCTAGCGTGTCTTTGGCATGGTCCGAGGAGTATACTGACTGACTGTGAAGTCTGTGGTGTTCAATCTGTAGGAGGAAGACGTGAAAGTATGATGCGCGGCAATATTTCATAAAGGCCGCCAAGTTCAAAATGGCTGACTTTGAATGAATGTCGAGATGTATTAAGGTCAAGACTGTCTACATTTATAAGGAATTTTGTGGAGATTGGGCATTGCATGTGGAAGTTATAAGGATATGATGCTTGACAGCAAAGGGGAAAACTGGCCTCCGCCGTCACACCCACCAGGTTTGACACAGCTGAATGATTTCCATAAAGTTTGTTCTTAAAGGCATGAAGATGACACAGAGTGAATGTGAAGACTGTGGTGTTTAATCTGTAGGACAAGATAGTTTTCAAAGTAGGCATGAATTTGTCAAAAATTTGTCAAGAAACGCCTGTTACTTGCATGTCACGATGGGGAGAAATCAAGCAGTAAACGCCATGTCAATCGAATGATGTTTGTCTGATTTCCTGTGTCCAGTGGGTGGCGCTATGGATTTGACACAGTTTTGATGCACAGAGATATGCAGGGCGATTCCCTCTACATTCCTGAGATATTTGGCGTAGATAGGACATTGTATGGTGAAGTTACAAGGACTTGATGATTTGAAGATTTTCCCATTTACTTTCCATTGACACTAATTAGACTGCGACCAGAGTGCCAGCTATTGGCCGATTCACACCAAATTTTACACAGACCATCATTATGCCATGTTACATAATCATGAGCAATTACGTGATAGTCAGACAGTATCTTATGAAGATATGCAAGATTGTCTGTCTTCAACACAATATGCAGGAGTTTGCTGTTTTATATTTCGGGCATTTAATGGACTATCAAAATTCTTTTAATAACTTTTTTGTCAGGAGGGTCGACAGATGCTACATACAAAGTTTGGTGCAAATCGGTCAAATCGTCTAGGAGGAGTACGAAAAAGCAGGTCTTTCATTTGTCACGATTTTGCAAATGGAAAGTTATCGCAAAAGTGGGTGTGGCCTATACCACACCATTCAGCTAGATATAAGGTTTAACAATGTGCACATATAATGTGGGAGTAATGTGCCAAAAACACTTTGCATTGAAAATAGCGCCCCCTGCTGGTCATTTTTGGTGTGTGAGTCACAGGGGCCATTCTATAGCACCTCTATGAATTTCATTTCGATAAGTGTTATGGTGTGGGCACAGGGCCAAATATAAAATTAAATTGGCACCACAGCGCCATCTACAGTCAAATTGGTAAACCCTTCATAAACTCTCCTCAGAAGGGCACTGACAATATCTATACAAAGTTTCGTGTCATCCCGATGAACAGATGCAGAGATATAAAATAGTTCAATTTAAAGAGCGCCAGCGATTGTGGTCATCGTCTGAAATTTTAATAACTTGAGTATTGTGTGGCCTATCAAAATTCTTTTAATATCTTTATGTCAGGAGGGTCCACAGATACTGTGTGACAAGTTTCGTGCAAATCTGTAAAATCGCCTGGGAGGAGATAGAAAAAGTAGGTTTTCAACATTTCGCGACGGAGCGGAAAAAAACAGTACCCGGAAATAGGCGGGGCCTATACCACGAGATTCAGCACAATTCACTGAACGCATGGATATAAGGTTTTTGAATGTGCGACAAAGTATATGAGAGTTATTAGCCAAAACGCATTTTCCTTAATAACAGCGCCACCTAGTGGTGGAAATTCAGGACGACAATAGATTAAAAAAAAATTCGCCAGGTGTGACTTATATTCCAAGTTTGGTGAGTTTTGGGGTATGTTCAGGCAGTGAAAAATGCGATCATTTTGTGAGAAGAAAAATAATAATCATTTGAAAAACAATAGGGACCTCGCAGGTGGCCCTACTTAAGTTGATAGTTCATTAAACCTTAAATGAAATATACAGCTTGTAGCAACAAACAATTCTTTAACTGTGTAGCATAAAGTGCAAACAGCTGAGTAAAATAAGGATAAGGCACTGGCCTAAACAACACAAAAATAAATACTCGGGCATCAAACATACATAGTAGTTTATACTGTGAATATGGTTTACAAATCTTGTTTGTAACATAAAGCCAATGTAGGCTATATTAAAAGATGCAATATATATAAATAAGGGCTGTCAGGCGATTAAAAAAATTTATCTAATTAATTACAGGATTTGTAATTAATTAATCTAATTAACGCGTCAAACTGACAGCCCTAATGTAAATACCACATTCTGTATGATTCTATATGAGGCAGAGTAATGGAAATGTAGGACACATGAATGTAATTATTACACTCACTGTCTCCCCTACAAACTCGAGTAAACTCAACAAGCCAGTGTGCGGGGAAAGTCAGCTGTGATTGTGCTACTGTGGTTCATAGTAAAGTACAGCAGACCGCTGTTATCAAGTAACAGACACATATTTTTATAACTTAGCAGGTAGTCCAACTTGCTCTCTGACTTTTCTCCAAGCACTCTCCTTTATTGTCCTGTCTCTGTATGCGTGTACAGCGGCGGTACACAGCTCAGGGAGCGGACCAGAGCGCTGCTGTCGGCGCTGCAGCACCGGCTCTGAGCGACACAACAAGCGAGAAAAGCTGGCTGCTCTATTGCTGTGCTAACTGTGGCTCCGTGCTCGGGCCCCGGAGCTCGTTAGCTCCGTACTATACTTCCACACTCCATACGCATACAGAGACCAGAGCTCGGGAGCTCCGGGACAGAAACAGATACACAGAGAGTTGGACGAAGCAGCAGAGAGCTTGGAGAAAAGTAAGCCAGGAAGTTGAATTCTGTGTTGCTCAGAGACGGCCGGCACACTGATCCTAAATGGTATTGTGGGCGGAGTTGGAGTTGGACCTGCAGCCTGCGGCCTGCTGCATTACTTCACTTCTCACATATGCAAGACAAATGAATAACAGCGCATTTAGAAAATGTAGGCCTACACACTAAGGGTGTCACGATTTCGATTTTAAATCGAAATCAAGTCACAATCTCGAACTTCGAATTAAAAAATGGGATCGTCGATGCTGTCACGCCGCCATGTAATGTCCGGTCGGCTTGCCGAGAGGAAAAAAACACACCCGTGTTTCCAAGTTTCCAATTGACTGAAGATATGTTATTGTTATATGTTGTTGTTAAGAAATGTTTTAAACTTGACATTGTGGTGTGGTACATTGCGAACAAAGGTCAGAAATTATATTCCATAAAAGTCTAGTCTAAAAATGGCATAGCAACCTATGCTTTAAAAAAAATAAACGTAAAAATCGAGAATCAAATCGAATCCTGACCTTAGAATCGAAAATGTAATCGAATCGAGGATTTGGAGAATCATGACACCCCTACTACACACTAATCAACATAAATGCATTTTTAGTTGTCACTCTCATTTTTTGTTGCAATAATAGAAATGTAATGAAACAGTACTGATGTGGGGTCACTCCTGAGGCCAGCCATATAGTTAAGTAACGATTGGTCAAAGTGGGCGTGATTTAGTACAACAAATCCAAATCGGCACACATTCAGCCTTTTGCACTTGCAGTGCACTTCCCATTACAGCGAATACCATGGCTCAGACGTTGGCCTGTGTCCTCACTTTTGCCCCAAGCCCGTCATCCTTTGGGGCCAAGTTCCGTGGGCTCTGCGGTGCGCAGGGTCCGAGTCGCGCAGGGGGGGCTTGGCCCCCATTCATAACTGCTTGCAGTTCTAGTTTTGTTTTTGCTTTGTTGAGCCAAGTTGTTTCCATGTCTCCCAATAATGCCTGAATCTGGAAACTTTCAATCTTGGCCTCTATGTCTTTCCATCTTGCCTGATATAGAGGGCAGCATGTACAAACCAGGAACCTTACTTGAGCTGCGTAAACGTATTGTGTCAGATTAGGCAAGGACAACCCTCCCTTTTCTTTTGGTAGTTGAGTGTCTTATACCTGACCCTTGGTCTCTTTCTGGCCCAGATAAATCTAGATATAAGTTTGTCCCAGTATCTGAATTATGTTTCTGGAAGCATCTGAGGGATGGATAGGAAAAGGTATAACAGTCTCGGTAACAGATTCATTTTTATTACCTCAATTTGTGTTTCAAAGTCCATGTTAAAGGCTGACCACCGCCCGATATCCATCTTAATATTGTTATTAATGTTATTATAATTTATTTCAAATGTTTTGATGTGATCTTTTGCCAATAAAACACCCAGATATTTAATTACTTTGGAATTCCATTTGATTTTATATTTTTCTCAAATTTCTTGGCTTGGGGAATAGTTCAACATAAGAATTTGTGTTTTTGCTATCTTTAATCTATAGCCTGAGCATCTACCATAATCTAGTGCTGTGCGATATGGACAAAATTGTATATCCTGATATCTATATCAGGATATACAATTTTGTATATATCATTATCGGGATATAAAATTAGCATAGCTAGTGGTGGTCTTTAAGTGGTAGAAAAGATAAGACGTGTTCGAGTCACTAGTAACAACTTGTTGGCGGCATGTTTTGCAGATTACCGTTGTCTGGTCGGTGTCTGACTTTTTAAACCAAAGCCAAACAGTGGAATTCCGTTTCCCCCTTTTCGGCACAAATCTTCTTGGGGTTCTGCTTCTGTATCTGCGTCTGACATAACGTTACTAATAACGTTATTTTCATCTTCCATTGCGCTCTCCTCTGTCTCCGCCATGCTGCTTTGCCTCTGTTTACTCTCGAGCGACCGGTGCCGTAAACGACTTCTTGCGGGTGACGCAAAAATGCTACCACAAAGCAATAGCGTTGCTGCAGTTACATTCGCTTTCATACAATAAACTTGTATTTTGATATCCAACTCAGCGTCATTCCGACGTTGAGTTGTGCTTTACACGGCGTATTAAATCACAACCGTAGTGTATGTTAACGGTACAGACATTTCCAATTGACACAGTCAAAGGCTTTCTCTACATCAAGGCTCACTAGTACTGCTCTCAGGTCCTGTCTTTGGATCTGATCTTTTTCTCTGATTATGTGGAGGATACGTCTAATGTTATCCTGGGTCTGTCTGCCTGTAATAAAACCTGACTGATCTTCATTTATCAAGTCAGACATAAAGTGTTCGAATCTTTTGGAAATTATTGAAGTAAAGTTTTTATAATCCACATTTACAATTGAAATGAGTCTATAGGTTTCACAAAGTTCTTTATTATTTCCTTGCTTTGAAATAGGTGAAATGATGGCCTCTTTCCATGAGGGGGGCAGTTTGCCCTCTGTTAGAGTCAGATTAAAAGAATTCAGAAGTAGCGGAGTAAATTCCTCCCTAAATGTTTTATACCACTCGCTGGGGAATCCGTCACTGCCTGGTGTTTGATTTTAATCTGCTAATTGCGGCATCTAGTTCCTTTTTTGTGATGCTGGAAATTAGTTTTCTATTTTGCTCTTCTCCAATAGCCGGTACATCCAATGAATCAAGGAAATCTTTCATTTCACACTCTTCTTTTGCTGTGGGTTGGGTGTATACGTTTTCAAAGTAATCTTTAAAAACCCTTTCTATTTCTTCAGGTTCAAATAGTAGTTGTTTCGTTAAGGGGTCTCTAATCTTGTGTGAGAAGCTTGCTGGACCTTAAGTCTTCTTGCCAAATATTTAGTTGTTTTAGAGCGCTTGTGGGAAAGCCGGTGGAATTTTTCAAGAGAAAAGAAAATGGGCTGCAGATGCAGAAAAGGTCAATCGTGTCACTGACTGGCAACTCTAAATGTGCATTAAAAGCTAGCTACCTCATAGCCAGACGTGTGGCGCAGAGTAAAAAAGCATTCACCATAGAGCGGAGGAGTTGGTTCTCCCTGCCGCTGTGGATATGTGTCGTGAGATGATCGGAGAGGCTGCTGCAAAGAAGCTGCTGACCATCCCGCCCTCGAACAACACTGTGAGCCACTGTGTCCTAGACATGGCCTCGGACATACTGCATCAACGTCTTGAAAGAATAAAAAGGAGTCAGTTTTTCTCTTTACAAATGGATGAGTCCACAGATGTCAAGAATGCTGCACTTGCTGCTGGTTTTTGTTCTCTATTGCTGGGACAGTTAGTTTGCACGAAGACATACTGTTCTGTGGAGAGCTACCAACATGAGCTACGGCTCAGGAATGTTTCCGCTGCATGGATAACTACTTCACTGAGAACGGCCTGGGCTGGCAGAACTGTGTTGGGGTGTGCAGTGACAGTGCAGTGTCAATGACTGGCAAGCATCACGGTGTCATCAGACAGATACTCGATCGTGCACTAGAAGCTAAATGGACACACTGTTTTCTCGACTGTGAAAGCCTTACAGCTAAAACGATGTCACCAGAGTTCCACGAGGTGATGACTGTGAGTGTTAAAATGATCAACTTTATGAAAAACAAAGCTGTGAACTCCAGATTTCTTGCCAAGCTTTGTGAGGACATAGAAGCAGATCATGTCCAGCTGCTCTATCACAGTGAAGTGAGATGGCTGTCAAGAGGACTGGTCCTCAAGCGTTTGTTTGAACTGAAGGACGAGGTCTTCATGTTTCTTACTGAGAAAAAAATCTCCCTTTGCACATTACTATGCCAACACAGAGTTCACAGGAAAACTTGCCTACCTCTGTGACATGTTTTCACCACTGAACCAGCTGAACATCTCTCTTCAAGGAAGAAACAGCAACATATTTTTGGTTGCAGACAAAGTTCAAGCTTTCGAAGAAACTTGCTTTGTGGACCAAGAGGGCCCAGGAACAGAGGACGGAGATGTTTCCACTTTTGTCTGACATTGTGGAAAACTCCCCTCAGGTGAAGATCAACGACTCAGTCTCTCAGCACCTTTCACAACTGGCAGAGAAATTTGATGAATACTTTCCTCAGGGTCCCAGAGAGGTACACATGTGGATTTTGGACCCATTTTCTGTGGATCCCACCGCAAATGATGTTGCTTTGCCCTCACAGCTTTTGGAAGTTTCGACCGACAGCTCTTGTTGCAAAGTTGCAGTGAGGCAAACTGGACCCGGGCTCCTTCTGGATTGCTGTCTCAAAGGAGTACCCATGTCTTGCACTGAGGGCTGTGAAACTTCATCTCCCATTCACGACTACATACCCGTGTGAATCAGGATTATCCATTGTGGCCACAACTAAGACCAAAGCCCGAAACAAACTCAGAGCAATGCTGTAGGCTACTCTGAGAGTGAGCCTTTCCCCCATTCCACCCAGACTGGATCTCATTGTGTCTCAGAGGCAGGCCCAAGTATCTCATTAAGAGGTGAAGATAAAAAAGTATGTTGACTGTTCATTGATTTGATAGTTCATTTCTCAAAGATATAAAGAGCAACATCTGGTTCTGCCATGCAAAAGTGAAGACTGCTGAAGCAATTGTTAAATTAATTTGCAAATTATAAGGCTATTATGTCATTTGCACTTTATTTCTTTATTTTATTTTATTTACAGTTTATTTATTTTATCACCACCTTTTTTATAGATAGATAGATAGATTGATTGATTAATTTTTATTGATTTATTATTTAATTAGCCTGACTTAAGCCTTTACATTTTTTCTTGCTTGATTTGTTCCATGAATCATCAGCAAATGTTAACAAGAGTTTAATAAAAATCTTTGTGGTGATCACATTTAATCTTTATTAAGGTTTTACCATGTTAAACTTTAAGTGGATTTGGTTTATTATTGAATACAAATCAAACCAAGAGTGAGATCAATTAACCCTATACAGTGTTATTATTTAATGGGCCCGGGCCACTCTGCACTTAAAAAATTGGGCCTCAAGGTCAAAAAGGTTAAGAACCCCTGCTTTAGAGGACGGACTGATGTCACACTCCAGAAACTGATGACCATGAGGAAGAAGAAGAAATGTACAGTCAGCACAAAGGTGGACTCAGTGTGGACACTCTGACACTCAGTATGTTGTTTTAGTGCCTGGGAATAAGATGATAGTACAGCTGACATGAGTCTATAAAATGTGTGATGTCAAGTGACGGCTCTGTCATCGTGAGCCCGTCACATCTGGCTTAAGGACAGGGAGAGTGGAAAATGACATTTTGCTTAAGGTGTCAAAAGAAGCCACAGGTGGCAACACCTCCCCCACATGGGAAGATACACAAGTTTAGATAAAATGACATTTGCTGTTCCATCTGTTTACATCAAAGGGTCACTGTCCTGGGAAGACAGGATCCAACCAAATCTCAAAGAAGTCATTATTATGCAAAGAAACTGTTTTATGACTGTTGTAAATGAAGGTAATTTCCTCCCTGCCTTTCTTACTTAAGAGGTAACAATTTTTGAGTTTGTCAGAAGAACGCTCTTGCCTTCTTCTCCACGCTGCGTGAATAAAACGAGATCTGATTCATTACGCTGAAGTCTGAAGTCCTTGGAGACTTAGCAACTCTCTACCTCACAAAGGAGAATTTTCACAACATTTTGGCGACGAGGATGGGATGGACGCTCTGCTGATCGTCACCTGAGCCTGCTGAAGGAAGCTGCCGGCAGGAAAAGTTCCGCTCTGACAAACGGAGGACTGGATTCTGTCTTTAAGTGGGCGCGGGTGGCGGACAACGGACGCTCCATTTAATAAGTGAGTACGGCATTTTGAATAATTTGCTCAATCCTAAAAAGCCTAGGTTTGACATTTGTAACCTGTGTGGTGTAATGTCAAGTTTAAACGGGTCCGCGTTATAGAGGCCCAAAATGTTCATGTAAATCCCGGGTATTGACTGTGTGAAGCGTCTGCGACCAGAGGCGCGATTCCATATAAAGCTGTGTGTTTATGGAATTTTGAGTTAAAAAGAAAAACAAGAAAAAGTAGAGAGAAAAAAAATAAAAATAAAATAAAATACCGAACAGCGCAGCACGAGGCTGTCAGCACTTAACGAGGAAAGCATATGATCGAATTGATTGATATAAATATATAGCTACGGTGTGAAGAAAGAATTTCAAGATGAGTAGATATTAAATAGTGGTCGACCAAAAAACCTGATAACAGGTAAAATAAGATTATAATTGAATATAATAATAATATGATCCTATGTGAGATGCTGTAATAATGATATGATACAGTATACCATTATATGAGGCCCCACTATGATAAAATGGGCGTATGAGTGATAAAAAATATAAGAAATAAGTATAGAGAATAAACTTTGTTGTGACAATCAGTGACTAGAATACAGATTGTATTCTTAAGGGTGCGTTGCTCTGAACGAATGTGTCGTATAAACCACCTGGCTGAATAAGTTGCTCAAAGTTAGTGTGTGATTTGATGAGATCCAACCATACACTGTATGGAAAGATCAGTGTGACTGTGAAGTTTGTGTAAATGATAAGCCCATTGAAAGTTTAAGCAAATCTGTCCCAGTGAGTCACTAAAAAATTATGAGGAACAAAATGGGGAAATTAGAAAATGTATCTGACTTTTTTACAGGCTCTGCTGCATTAAGAGCAGACAAATGGGGGAAATGTGGTTAAGGATTTCAACTTTGGCATATTGTCACCCTTGAGGTGTTTTCCAAATTAAAGACATTAAGCACAGAATGTTTGAGATGGTGTAGAGTACGTTTGAAAGAAAAGGTAAAATGAAAGTAGGGAAGAAGAAAGATGGACTGATAAGTTGGTTTTTAAGTTGTTGTTTTTTTCAAAATCAGTAGCAGGATTGAAAGAAATGTGAAAAGAGGGTTTGAGTAAGAAAAAAATGGAGAGAAAAGAATGTAGGGATAGAATTTATGAAATGGACCTCCTCCCTGCTGTCTCCACAACCTTCAGCGACACCTTCTCCACATGAGGTCATGCACTCTAAGAAAGAAAAAGGGGACAAATACACCCTGATTTTTCAGATGTCTTCCTATCTCCTAAACAGCAACAAATTAACCTGTTTCTCCAAGAAAGACTTTTCTCCAATTGCAGATTCTGCTGACTACTGGGTGCGGAGTGAAGATCACAGAGGGGATGATGTTTCCCTAGCTCCATGCCGAGGCAAACAGGAAAGCAGACTGTCATTAAGATCCAGAAGTGTTCATACACAGGCCATGTTAACTGAACGAAATGTAGGAGGTTGCAGAGGAGGCATCTGACAAAGACTAGAGTTTTGGCGGGCCATAGAATCCTTGACAGAGAAAACAAGTGGAGAAGGAGACTGAGTCCACACCGAACTATCAATGACAGTGCAACAGCACTGACCAGAAGACTGCTGCTACAGAGGGAAGGAGATGGGAACCCTGAGCTTAATCAGCGGGAAAGGCGAGATCCAGAAGAATCCTGGCCACAGGCACCACATGAAGGTGTCTGGTCATTCACCAGGACACAACCAGAGGAGACAGTGGAGGAAGGTCAGAGCATTTGAATAAGGACAATTAGATACAAGTAATGATGAGATACACACACACACACACACACACACACACACACACACACACACAGAGAAACACTGATTGACTGATAAAGACTAAAACATTTTTTTTTTTAAATGCTTCTAACACTATTTAATAGCCTGAGGGCTGTAAGCATGTTAAATTTTTAGGGATATAAAAGATGCAAATTTCCCTAAAGCCATTGAAGTCAGTACTTTTTTTTCATTCAGTATAGCATAAATTAAGGTGCCATTGTTGACTTCCTAAATCTCACCATGTACCTCCCCCATCATGCCTGAAGGAAAAAACCAAATGGGGGAAGGAGATCATTAAAACACCTTAGGGTCATAAATGAAGCTGGTCAACATCCAGCAGATGTTGTAACACTAGTGTTAAACATTCTATCACACTGGGTTTTTCAGTTGTTAATTTAACAAATGCATATTCTAGCATGAACCGGCACCTTATCGTGGTGGAGGGGTTTGAGTACCTGAATGATCCTAGGAGCTATGTTGTCTGGGGCTTAATGCCCCTGGTAGGGTCTCCCAAGGCAAACAGGTCCTAGGTGACGGGTCAGACTAAGATCGGTTCAAAGCCCCTGATGTCAGATTTAAAAGCAAGGAAGTGAACGTCGCCCGGATTGGCGTTACCGGGGCCCCACCCTGGAGCCAGGCCCAGGGTTGGGGCTCGCAGGCGAGCGCCTGGTGGCCGGGTCTTAGCCCATGGGACCTGGCCGGGCTCAGCCCGAAGGAGCGACGTGGGCCCGCCCTCCGGTGAGCTCACCACTCGCCTGAGGGTTCAGAAGGGGCCGGTGCAGTGGGATTTGGGTGGCAGTCGTGGGCAGGGGCCCTGGCGACCCAATCCCCGGACGGTGACTCTAGCCATGGGGACATGGAATGTCACCTCTCTGGGGGGGAAGAGCCTGAGCTGGTGCGGGAGGTCGAGCGGTACCGGCTAGAAATAGTCGGGCTCACCTCCACGCACAGTCTGGGCTCTGGAACCCAACTCCTTGAGAGAGGCTGGACTCTCTTCTACTCTGGAGTTGCTAGCGGTGAGAGGCGGCGAGCTGGTGTGGGCTTGCTAATAGCTCCTCAGCTCAGCCGCCATGTGTTGGAGTTTACCCCAGTGAACGAGAGGGTCGCTTCCCTGCGCCTTCGGGTCACGGATAGGTCTCTCACTGTTGTCTCGGCTTATGGGCCAAACAGCAGTGTAGAGTATCCGGCCTTCTTGGAGTCCCTGGGAGGGGTACTGGAGAGTGCTCCAACCGGGGACTCCGTTTTTCTACTGGGGGACTTCAACGCTCACGTGGGCAGCGACAGTGTTACCTGGAGGGGTGTGATTGGGAGGAACGGCCTCCCTGATCTGAATCCGAGTGGTGTTTTGTTACTGGACTTCTGTGCTAGTCACAGTTTGTCCATAACAAACACCTTGTTCAAGCATAAGGGTATCCACATGTGCACGTGGCACCAGGACACCCTCGGCCGGAGGTCAATGATCGACTTTGTGGTCGTGTCATCTGACCTTCGGCCGTATGTCTTGGACACTCGGGTGAAGAGAGGGGCTGAGCTGTCAACTGATCACCACCTGGTGGTGAGTCGGATCCACTGGCAGGGGATTAAGCTGGACAGACCTGGCAGACCCAAACGTATTGTGAGGGTCTGCTGGGAACGTCTGGCGGAACCCTCTGTCAGGGAGGTCTTCAACTCCCACCTCCGGGAGAGCTTTGACCAGATACCGAGGGAGGTTGGGGACATTGAGTCCGAATGGACAATGTTCTCCACTTCCATTGTTGATGCGGCTGTCTGGAGCTGTGGCCGTAAGGTCTCCGGTGCCTGTCGTGGTGGCAATCCCCGAACCCGGTGGTGGACTCCGGAAGTAAGGGATGCTGTCAAGCTGAAGAAGGAGTCCTATCAAGCCTGGTTGGCCTGGGGGACTCCTGAGGCAGCTGACGGGTACCGGCAGGCCAAGCGTGCGGCAGCACGGGCAGTCGCAGAAGCAAAAACTCGGGTCTGGGAAAAGTTCGGGGAGGCCATGGAGGAGGACTACCGGTCGGCCTCGAAGAAATTCTAGCAAACCATCCGGCACCTCAGGAGGGGGAAGCAGTCCTCCACCAACACCGTTTACAGTGGAGGTGGGTAGCTGTTGACCTCGACTGGGGACATTGTCGGGCGGTGGAAGGAATACTTGGAGGATCTCCTCAATCCCACTGACGCGCCTTCCATAGAGGAAGCAGAGACTGGGGTCTCAGAGGTGGATTCATTCATTACCCAGGCCGAAGTCACTGAGGTAGTTGGGAAGCTCCTCAGTGGCAAAGCACCGGGGCTGGATGAGATTCGCCCTGAGTACCTCAAGTCTCTGGATGTAATGGGGCTGTCTTGGTTGACACGTCACTGCAGCATCGCGTGGCAGTCGGGGACAGTGCCTCTGGACTGGCAGACCGGGGTGGTGGTCCCCCTATTCAAAAAGGGGGACCGGAGGGTGTGTTCCAACTATCGGGGGATCACACTCCTCAGCCTCCCTGGGAAAGTCTATTCCAGAGTACTGGAGAGGAGAATTCGGCCGATAGTCGAACCTCGGATTCAGGAGGAACAATGTGGTTTTCGTCCGGGCCGCGGAACACTGGACCAGCTCTATACCCTCCGCAGGGTGCTCAAGTGTTCATGGGAGTTTGCCCAACCAGTCCACATGTGTTTTGTTGATTTGGAGAAAGCATTCGACTGTGTCCCTCGTGGCATTCTGTGGAAGGTGCTCTGGGAGTATGGGGTCGGAGGCCCTCTGCTAAGGGCTGTACGGTCCCTGTACGACCGGAGCAGGAGCCTGGTTCACATTGTGGCAGTAAATCAGACCTGTTCTGAGTGCATGTTGGACTCCGGCAGGGCAGCCCTTTGTCACCGGTTCTGTTCATTATTTTTATGGACAGAATTTCTAGGCGCAGCCACGGGCTGGAGGGGATCTGGTTCGGGAGCCACTGGATTTCATCTCTGCTTTTCGCAGATGATGTGGTCCTGTTGGCTCCTTCGAGCCAGGACCTCCAGCATGTCCTGGGGCGGTTTGCAGCCGAGTGTGAAGCGGCTGGGATGAGAATCAGCACCTCCAAGTCCGAGGCCATGGTTCTCAACCGGAAAAAGGTGGCTTGCTCCCTCCAGGTTGGGGGGGAGTTCTTGCCTCAAGTGGAGGAGTTTAAGTATCTTGGGGTCTTATTCACGAGTGAGGGAAGGATGGAACGTGAGATTGACAGGCGGATCGGTGCAGCGGCCGCAGTAATGCGGTTGTTGTATCGGTCTGTCGTGGTGAAGAGTCGATTTACCAGTCAATCTACGTTCCTGCCCTCACCTATGGTCATGAACTTTGGGTCATGACCGAAAGAATAAGATCCCGGATACAAGCGGCCGAAATGAGTTTTCTCCACAGGGTGGCGGGGCGCTCCCTTAGAGATAGGGTGAGGAGCTCTGTCACCCGGGAGGAGCTCGAAGTAGAGCCGCTGCTCCTCCACATCGAGAGGAGCCAGCTGAGGTGGCTCGGGCATCTGTTTCGGATGCCCCAGGACGCCTCCCTCGGGAGTGGGGCTTGCATAGTCAGGTGTGACTATGTCACCCAGCTGGCCTGGGAACGCCTTGGGATCATCCCGGAAGAGCTGGAGGAAGTGTCCGGGGAGAGGGAAGTCTGGGTGTCCCTGCTCAGGCAGCTGCCCCCTCGACCCGGCCCCAGATAAGCGGACGAAAATGGATGGATGGATGGATGGATGGATATTCTAGCATTCCTGTTCATCCTGACTCACAGTTCTGGGTTGCTTTCACTATCAATGGTAACATTTTATTCTTGGATGCAGATGCCATAGGGTTTTCTTCTCCAATTTCACTTTGGATTTGAGAGTGATTTCCGCCTCAAATCTAGGACGTCAAACTACTGCTATTTAGTCAAAATCATACATGATATCGGCACATTTTTTTCACGATCAAGCCAGAAAGGCCTTAAAGAAGACACTCATGAAGTTTTGTGGTCCTAGTTTCAGAAATGTGGAAATAAGAGCAAGATAAAAAAGGGTGCAGTTCTGAAAATCCTCTTCCCGATTTACATTGGAGTGAATGGGATGGTTGAGAGCTACTCTTGTCGGTTGGAGGCCAATAATTCAAAAAACGTAAATCCTACCGATAAAGTAGAGACATTGGGAGAAAGAAGACAAGTGTGGCTCTGGAAAGTATCACTGTTTTTGAGTGACATTTGTGGCCTGGATCGTCACGGAAAGAGAACATTTCTGAGAAAATTTGTGAGTTTCTCTCACTCTGTCAGTTGGCTCCCCCACTCTGCTGCACGAACATTCCGCCATACACACTCATTGAAAACCCTGAATTTTTCCAAAATCTCTCACCGTCGTTAAAGGGTCAGAGTTCAAAAACTATACATCGTAGGAACAAAACTCAAATACAACTCAAATAGACAAGACTTGTGCCTACATTTGAATGAATGTGGCCAGTTTGAATGGTGTTTCTAGGTGAACGTATGCCAGAGCAGGAGATGTTCGAAAAACGTTGCAGATTTGCGACTATTTTGACCTCATACTTTTCATTCCTTATGGGAAATTTATTGCAATTAATATTCTGGAAAACTGAATAAGACCATACCGAGTCAGAACGAGCCGCACGTTTTGATATATTTTTTGTTTGTGTGCGACAAATTGTGTGGGACAAGTTAACAACCGAAGTTTGGCGGGAGGAAGAATCACTAGAAAAATGTGTATTTCCTGCGAAAATACAGTGTGAATGCTGAAGGCTGAAGCGAAATCTGCTGAAAGTACTGCCGAAAAGCTGAAATAGTTGAAAAGCTGAAAAAGTTGAAAAGTTCAAGGCCGAAAGAGTTTAAAAAGTTGACCATGTTGATAGCTGAACAGTTTCTGTAGCTGAACATGAAGCTGAATGTATAAAGAAGCTGAAAAGGCAGAATATTTTCAAAAGATGAAACGACAGAAAAGCTGAGGAGGGCTGAAAGACTTGAAAAAGTTGAACATTTTAATTGCTGAAGATGAAGTTGAATGTTTGAAGGAGTTGAAAACGCAGAAAGATGAATATCTGAAAAGGCTAAAAAGCTGTAGACTAAGAGGGCTGAAAGAGGTTAAAAAGGTGAAAAAAGACTGAAAAGGCCGAAAAGTTGTGGAGTAACAGCGTTGAAAGAGCTTAAAAAGGTGAAAAATGGCTGAAAAGGCAGAAAAGTTGTATAGTAGAAGGACAGAAAGAGCTTAAAAATGTGAAACAAGACTGAAGAGGTGGAAAGTTAAAGGCAGAAAGAGCTTTAAAAGGTGAAAAAAGACTGAAAAGGTGGAAAGTGAAAGGCAGAAAGACCTTACAAAGGGGAGAAAAGACTGAAAAGGTGGAAAGTCAAAGGCAGACAGAGCTTAAAAAGGTGAAAAAAGACTGAAAAGGTGGAAAGTTAAAGGCTGCGATTTTTGAAAAAACTGTAATGGTTATGGCAAAGATATTTACATGATGAGTGAGAGGAGACATGGCTGAACTCGGTCATGTTGTTTTTATTTCTGGAAAGTGAGAAATGAGGGCAGAAATGCGAGAGGATTTGAAGATTTTCCCATTTGCGTCAATGTTAATTTTTTTTGGGAAAAAGCTGAATTGCTGAAAAAGTTGAAAAATTGAAAGCTGAAAATGAGAAGGCTGGAAGAGCTGAAAAAGCTGAACATTTTAATAGTTGAACGGTTTCAATAGCTGAACGTATGCTGAAGTTATAGCAGAATGAAATTTAGAAAAATTCCCCATAAGGATGAATGGGCAGAATTTAGCAGAAAAAGCTGAATATTTCCAAAAGTATAAAAGGTAGAAAAAAGAAAAATACAAGCAGTCATGTCCTTAAAAAGCTGAACATTTTGATGGTTGAATGGTTTCAATCGCTCAAAATTTGTAGGAGGAGACAGGCGCCGAAAAACGTACGGAAGAAGAATAAAATTAAATTCCAGAAGAACAATAGTGTGAATGCTGTGTCAGCATTCACACTAACTAGACAATTCCCCGCCGGGGAATCGCGAGAGTGGGCTGTGCGCTTTCCCCCCCGTGACAAACAATAACTATGAAAGCTAAAGCAAAAGTTGAATCCCACGTTGATAACTTGGACTTTTATCTACATTTTAAAGTTAGAATGGTGAGTATAGGTCACAGTATGCTAGAGATGTCGATGTTTGAAATCTTTCTTTCGATCTTTTCACCTGGTCTCATTCACTTTGTGTGTGTGTGTTTGTGTGCATGTGCGTGTGTGTGTGTGTGTGTGTGTGTGTGTGTGTGTCTCTGTCTCTGTGTGTCTGCGATTTTTTGACCTCGTCCCATTCATTCCTTATGGGAGAGTTTACGCAGGTTGTCGCGACTTACGTCACTATGGACACCTATAGCTTTGCTATAGAGGTGTCCATCACCTATGGACACCTAAAGCTTTGCTATAGAGTAGAGCTATAGAGTAGAGTTCTCAACGGGCCTGAAAATTACAACCCGACCCGACCCGGCCCGCCGGTTTTAAGCCCGAACCCGACGCAGCCCGACACACCAGCATTAATTGTCTGCCCGAACCCGGCCCGAACCCGACCCCACGCGCGCCTGAATTGTTTTCCTCATACACTTGTTATCATGATCAGACAGACAGCAGACGGAAAGGTGACGCGAGCCAGGAGACAGGTGCTGCGTCAACGTCAGCAGCAGCTCCCGCTGCAAAGAAGACACCGCGCTTCGACCAGTGGGAAAATTTATCTGGAGGGACAGAAACAGACGATTTCCCAACTCCTCGAAAAGCAAGAGTGAATTCGCCTGTGGCAAGTTTACTTTTAGCCAATTCCATCTTCTCCAGCCAGGCTATAGGCGCGAGTAGCCTACGTCACGCAGCGGCGTCAGTTCTGCGTCTGCTCCTCCTCATGAAGCAGCAGCCAGACTTACTCTTCACCACACGTGAACAGCGATGATTCACAGCAAACAATATATAATTTACAACCTGCAAGAAATGTGTTTTATGAAATGTGTTTTATAAAAAAGGAAGCCCGAGGCCCGGCCCGACCCGGCTCATTTGCACATCTTTTCGGCCCGAACCCGACCCGAACCTGCGGGTCCGGTCGGGTTTGTTGGGCCGGCCCGACCCGTTGAGAACTCTAGAGGTGCCCATCACCTATGGACACCTATAGCTTTGCTATAAAGGTGTCTATAGCTTTGCTATAAAGGTGTCCATAGTGCAGCACAGCCCACTAATTAAAGTTTGTTTGCCCTGTTTTTATAAATAGCCACATGAGTCCGATCATCAAAGGGAGGAGTGGTACTGTTTTTAATGACCACAGGCAGAAATGACTTCCTGTGGTCCAGCTGCTCTCTCACCTGTCTCCCCCACTCTACAATGTTTTTAACTGTCCCTTGATTAAATCTGCTTCAAAGAAGCGCTGATGCTGTAGAAAAAACTCTATGGGAAGAAAACATTTATTAAACTCTCATCTGACCTCTGGATTGGTGTAAATGGCCTCCCAGTACTGCCGATAGCCATATTTCTTTTCTTCGCAAAGTTTGACACATGGTTTTGACCAATGCCTCTGTCAGCCCATCCAAAACCTGAAGGTATTTTTGAGCATTTAATAATGGAATTTATTGAACTCACTCCATGTAGGAATATAAATATTGTCTCATTATTGTGAACAATTTAAATTTTTTCAAAATTAATTAACTGCTTTCCATGTAAAAATGCAACAGTGGGGACTTCCGGGAAGATGGCGGAGTGAGCAGACGTGTAGTCAACTACTCTCCCAAGTCGGACATAAAAAGACCCACCATAAGGTTTAACTCGACGACTGAAAGTTATATTATGGGTGGGAAAGGTAACCGAAGGACAGGAAAAACTAACCAGAAGCAAGAAAAAGTTGAGAAACTACCCGAAACTGAGAAGCTACCCGAGACGACCTCTGAAAGCGAAGATAGCGAACACGAGGACGACGCAGCAGAGAAAATGGACGGTCAAGACCACAATGAGACACTGCGAGTCGGGCTGGCTACAATCAGCAAAGATATAAAAGACCTTAAACAAGAGATACGACACGAACTGAACACGCTAAAAGACGAGTTGAAAAAAGAAATGAAAGAAGAAATCACCACTCTTCAACAAGAAATCGAGCGCAAGCTAACAGATAATATAAACGAGCTACAGACACAGAAGGCGACTATGACCGAGGCCCAGGAGCGCATAGCAGAGCTGGAAGAGTGGAAAATAGACGCGGGAGAAGTGATGATGGAAATGCAGGAGCAGACACGCAAGATGCAAGAAAAGGTAACCGACCTCGAGGGGAGATCAAGAAGGAACAATATCCGTATTTTCGGTGTTCCAGAAGAGACGGAGGAGAACTCCACTAGCAAGTACGTAGACCAGCTGCTAAAAACAGAGCTACAGCTACCTGAAGGAACGGAGCTCCACATCCAGAGAGCACACCGCGCTCTTGCACAGAAACCAAGCCCGAATGCACCACCCAGGTCCATTATAGTCAACTTTCTCAAGTTTGAGACAAAAGAAATGATCCTGAAGACGGCATGGAAGAAAAAAATACAAGTAGGAAATAAGCAGATCTTTTTTGATCACGATTATCCTGCTGAAGTCGTCCAGAAACGGAGGTCATATGTGGGCATTAAAAAGGTGCTCAAAGAAAAACAAATACGTTTCCAGACGCCGCTGACTAAAATACGGATACACTGGAGCAACGGAGTGAAAACATACGACAGCGCCGAGGAAGCCGCGCGGGATATGAGAGAGCGGGGGTACATCACAGACCCACCGGGCGATGACAGCACACCGGCGGTGAGGGAGAAGACACGAGTAACACCGGAATGGCAACGCGTCAGAGGAAAGGATACGACACGTGAAGCAGCGCACCGTGCCAGAGAGAAGCTACAGGAATACCACAGGAAAACATGAACATGCACTGGAGAAAGGTAGCAGTAAAACATAGACTTCAACACCGATAATATTCATATCCGACCAGGAGATGTTTAGGTTTCTTTTCTATAGTTGGACACATCTAGACCTTACTGAGTTCAATTAGGAACTAATCAAGTCTAGGAAGGGGCCCCCATGAGAGATGAGGATTTCCCCTTCACCCACCAACGGGGACTCGGGGCGCAGTTCACCCCATTGTCTGAAGTCACAATTGTTTTGGTTCATGTTGTTATACTTACTGTTCATGAGTGTTTTGTTCAGAAATGTTTGGGAGTATACTTACAAATAATAGCAAAACAAAATGATGACTAATCATATCAAAATAATGTCGTTGAATGTAAATGGTCTAAATAGTCCAATT